>SWDT01000085.1:0-117458 GCA_009193035.1 Halicephalobus mephisto | reverse complement strand
CAAAATGTTCAAAAAGTAAGACTTCTTTAGATGTCTAAGGAAACTGGAAAGTGGATTCAAATGAAATTGTCGTGATAATGAGCTCTGGAATCAGTAAGGAAAAGTTTTGGCGATATCTGGATGTTTTACTCTTTTGGTATGTACAAGTGTCATTAGTAATGAATTATTGTCTTCCGAGAATGAAGCAATACTCATTATGATCTTGATCCGAAGATCTCCAAACATTCATCTGAAATTACTGAGACAACATCATAAATAAAATATTTAGTTTCAAAACAATTTAAGAATTCTTGTCAAAGTTGTTTCATAATTTGATTCATTTCTGTTTTTATAATGGATATACTTGCGTTATTTTAAATTGCTTCATTTCAATAAAATGGATAGATGGTGGAGTTATAATGCGAAAGCTAAAATGACGATAATTAACAGATTGTGGCATTATGATAGATGAGGAAATATTATTCAATTATTATTCTTAAGATGGTGAAGTAATATTTTCTGTTGTACGTATTCTATAAAACTAATGAATCTGTCATAAACCTTGGAGATTCCACATAATCTAATCGATAGATGGAAGAAGTAATCCTACTCTTATATTCTGGTACATGTAAGGTTAAAGTATAATATAAATACTTAATCAGGGAGATAATGCAATAGGTGGAGATAGACAAATAATACAAAATTTAAATCATATAATATTCTAGCCATAGGTCTGACTGGGGAGATTTGATGTTCCTTAAATATTGGGAGATCTGAGCTTCACCAGAACTTGATTCTCAGAGAATAGATACGCGAAAATTCATAAGACTTTCAAAGATCTCGTGTGTGATAGTTATCTAAGAAACCACAAAACACGATATGGTATAATTACTAGTTTATCCCATTTGCATTAAAACTAACATGAAGTTCTCTTTATTTTATGGTAAAATTATAATGTTTCTTTATATATCCTATATTTGGAATTCAAAAGTATAAATAAGTTTAGTGAATATTTGAATTTCTGTTTCAATTAATAACAAGACTAATTTAAAAATTAACCTAATAAATTATTTTGTCTTATTTCAAGATAATCCATTTTATTTAAATAATACTGTATTAACAAAGAGTCTGTCTTAACAATTGTGGGATTTGTAGATTTTAGAATGACATTAATGGAGTGCGTGTCTTTTTACAAAATAAAACATGCCACTTTTGTTTCTGAAAAGTGCACCTTTTTCAAGCGAATGCCAATTCGTGGTGGAAATTCCGGAATAGATTCACTTTGCTACTCGTCAAAGTTAGAATATTCCACTTTCCCAGTAACAAAGTGAACTTGGCGTTTTTGTGACCAATGGAAATTAATTTTTTACATTGAGTCCAGTTTTTTTAATTTTCTCGACATAATATAACCATTATTACGTAGTTTTTTAAGATATTTGAGATAAAACAAACAGAAAAACAAAGTAGTGATATATGAATTTTTCGAAATTAGGTAATTCTTGATGTTGATGTTGTTCTTGTCCTAAGAACACTTATGTGTGTCTATGTATCTTCAAAGACAATTATAGATTAACTCATAAATTTATTATTAATGTAGCCATTCTATTACCTTAGGTTAGGTTTTCAGGCTGGATTATGATTGACTTTAGGCTAAACATAAGCTCATATATTTGGTTTTTTCATTAATATTTATCGATTGAGCTTTCCTACTTGATTTATGGAGTGGATTGCAAATTTTTATTTTCTATGTAAATTTCACAATATTTTTGATACGTCTCAAGGAATTAGCAAAAGTGGATCATAAATGTGTAATATATGCAAGTAAAGATGTATATAATTTTTTTTGAAACAGAAATGAATGATTAAAAGTAGGCAGATATATGAATTACAAATACACTCATAGAATCAAAATAAGTTTGTGTTAACATGAAAAGTGGATTTTACACGAAACAGGTTTGTCAGCAGAGCAGTTCACTTGGCCAACTGAAGATGGGCTAGTTTTATTCTTATCAATACAAAAGTGACTACTCCTGATTTTTAAAACGAAAGTAACTCACTTTTAATTTTCTGAAACTTCTTGCCTCAGATATTTATTGAATGTATAGAAGATGGAGTTATGTATATGTTGTTCAATAATGTAATGTACATTAATATATGATATAATGTTAGACTGTCTTGTTATTTGATTTAAAAATAATCATAAAATTGTAAACCGTTTATAAATTTTGTATAATATGTGCTTGGATATAGTTCAACTTGTTATTTCATGTCAATCTTTTAGGATATATGACTATATAAGGAAATAAAAAAATTGAAAACGCAAGAATTTTATGATTTTTATTCTTATAATGTTAAACCTTTTTAGCGTTATTTTAGTAAAGTCTTTATTTTTTTTTTTCATTTAATTTTTTCATTATCTGAATCTAAGTGGATCACAGTGACTTCTGAAAATCGCTATATTTTAATTCATTTTTCAATGCGAAATTGTGTAAAGAATTGCATTTTCATTCAATAATCTACTAAATAGTGATAGTTTTTACTACACTGGGTGGTAAATAAGTCATAAGAACTGTTGATAGAGTGTGTCAGAGTAGCTCAATGTGGTTCAAAATACAATTATCAGATAATTAAACGTAGAATTCGATTCACGGAGAAGACGGAGTTTTCTACAAATTCTTCATGAAGTTAAATTCCTCTAATAAGAGATAAGTGCTGTATCAAACACGAACAACTACTGTAGAGGAAGTATTGTTTGGTGGATTTGGGGTCGAGTTGGGGGAAGAAATCACAGCCAGTGTGGAGTTGCTAAGGTTGTTTGATGAGATGTTCAGGTTGATTTTCTAACATTCTTTCCTTGCTTTTGATTGCATACAGAACTGGTTATTCTTGGAGTTTAAAGAAAATTTAATAGGGAGTAATCATATTTGTAAATTGGAATCACAAGTCAATATCAGTATTTTTTTTCGGGATCTCGAAATTCAAGAGGTTGTAGTTCGCAATCGATCAATACAAAAGCTAAGTTGGCTTTTTTCTGATGATTCTTTTCTTCAAAGTCTTCAGTTTCTGAGATCAACGTACTCTAATCGTCAGAGAGTATTTGTTAGTAACGAAATAATTAGAGTGACAAAATTCTTTTTTCAGATGATTGAAAAGTCTTTGTCAAAGATAAATTCAGGAATGAAATAACGATGTACTGAGGAAAGTGAAAAAGATTTACTATGTTTTGGAGTGTGAATATTCAAATTTAGATAATGTTGAAGTGTGAACTAAGAACTGTAACATTCTTGCTGTTCGAAATTGAGGAGAAATGAAAAGTTATTTGATGTCTTGAAGAATTGATCAGAAGAATTGATTCTGTGTTACTCTAATTCTCTGAATTCAGAATACCAAGAATCTCTCTTTCGTGATCTCGAGAGTATTTTACAAAAAATATTCTGAAGATGAAATTATTTCAATTGTTTTTTCTTATATACATATCATGCATTCCGTTTTTTAAGGAGAAATCACTGATAAAAGACTTGCATTTTACATCCTTGAATCAGTAATCGATTTAGAAGAAATTGGGAACTCACTTTCGAGAGATTTAAAAAGTTGAAAAGCTGAAGATTTAAAGGACTTAAATATCAAAAAGCAGAATCTTTTTCATTTTAGGAATTACAGAAGGTTTACAGATTCTAACGTATTAGTTTACATACTTAGAATTATCATGCTGGATCCGGATGAATAAACGTATTGGTTCAATGGGGGCTTTCTAGAAATTGGCTGAATTTAACGTTTATGTAAAGAGTTTCGATTTCCCATAGTGATATTTTGGTAATAAATTTCATCAAATAATTATATTGTACTCATTGCTTAAATGGTGTGGTAATTCGGGTTATAAGTCATGTAATTAAAATATGCGTTCAGTTTTAGATATTACTTGTTATTTAGTATATTACTGAAAGCTTTTTAACAAGATTATAATCGAATCACAATCATTCTTTATAACAGGTTGTTTTTTTTGTAGATAATAAAATAATTGGTGGAAGATGAGATATTCAGTTATTTAGGAACTTTACAAATGAATTAGTTGATTAATTTCAAACAAGATCATTGGATAGATTCTGACGCGTGAATCTGGTAGACTCCAAACGTTATAATGATAGGTAGAGAATCAATACTGGTTTGTCAAGTTCCTCATTAGAGATGCTGTATTATTTTCGCACATATTGTAGCAATTTAATCAGGATACGAAAACTTTGTTTCATTTATCAGATTTTACTGTCATATTTTTGATATTTCTATGAACAAAAACATTTGTAATTAGGGCATATCTATTCCGATGTTGTATTTGTATGTTTGTCAACATGAATAAAATTTTGCTTGTTGGTTAGTTCCTTCTTCAAGATATTTTAAATAACTACATAAATAGAAGATATAAAGCAATGGGATTAGATTCATAATGTGGAAATCCAAGTTTGCTATTATCTTGTGATTCCTTCTGTTTCTATTGTTCTTATTTTCAGCTTTTTTAATGATTTAAGATTCTTTATAAGAATTTCTTCTGATTTTCGTCTGCTACTACAGGAACAGGAAAGTGAGTTTTAAGTCAGTTTACTCTTTTTTCTGTATTGGTTAAAATTGATTTTTGGAGAGTTTCTTCATGGAAGGGAGTGCCTTAAATCATGATTATTGAAAGATGACTGAAATTCCTTTTATGTTGCCTTTTGTATAAGGTGTTTCAGTTGTCTGTAGAGTTGGGTGAATTCAGTTATTATTTTTATTGATTGTTCTGTAATTATAAAATTATAAGTTATTATTGATAATAAAATGAGCTGGAAACAGTGTCTTGGCCGTGAATGTAAATTAGGATGTGGATTCAATGAATCTATTGAATCGATTGATACCTGTTGAGGGAGAACCTTCTAATGTTACTCGAAGTCAGGAATAAATGGTTATATGTGGCTTATAATTTGTCATCGACTGATATTTATACTGGCAAGTTTCTTGTTTCATTGAATAAATTCATTGTGGATATTTTAGGGATGGGTAAGTCTCTATCTGAAACGGAGCTGCAGAAAATTCCTCGATTTCTGGATTATTTTGACGATAATGAATATTGGGAAGTTCGTTGTTATATTTATAAGACAAAGAAATAGCTCGCGGGAAGCTTCCAAAGTATCCACCCAATTGAGTCATTTTGTCAGTGGGATTGTTTATGGTGTGGAATTGCGGGTGCAGTTCCAAAAATGGATTTCCAAAACTAGATAATGAGGTAAGATTTACCAACATAGATCTCATACATTAACAGAATTTATTCTGATTTGATTAATTTTTACAGATCTTCAGATATCAACAATGAAAAGTTCTGTAACAAGCGTTGGGTAACAAATTATGCAATTATTTGAATTATTTTTGTCTAATTATTTAAAACAGAAGTTCTTTTCAGATGGGGAATTTATTCAGAAATAGAAGTTTCAATGAAGCCCAAAAGAAAAAATGCAGAGTTTTTGGTTAACTATGATGAGATCAGAGAAATGACTCTGGAAGAACTTGTGATTTTCATGGATGAAATAGAGAAAGGGAAACATTCTCAATACGATATTCTGTCGGTTTGCATATCAAAACTGAGTCAGGAATTCGACGAACTGTTGTCAGTAATGAAGATGAATTTGGAATCTTCCTCTCATACCTCTACTATGTTTACCGGAAAATTGAAATGAAAATGAAGAAGACTGGGTATCCGGGTATTCTTCAAGATATGGAATCAGGAGAGAAGTCATTTTGTGAAAATTGGTGTTAACCTAAATAAAGCAATAGAGGACTACAAGTCAATGAACAGAAACGACTTCTTAAAATGTATCCAATCTTGAAGAGACTCTTCTTCTGTTACGCGATTACATCAAATATTCAATGGACACTATGAACAACATTGATGAAGGAGACCATCTTCCGGGAAAATGGCAGGAAATTAAACCTTGTTCCAAAAATTGAACAAATGGTTCCGATGAAGGTGAATGGAGAATGGATCAACTGCACAGGTTCCTTCGTTGCAACCCTCTCCTAATTATGAAGAAGTTGTGAGAACACTAACATAACACAGTCAAATTCAGCAATTGTCAAGTGATCCCTAAATGAAGCAGTTGGCCATATGTTGGGGATGAAGGAACAAGAGTATTATTTTGGGTTTGTCGATATGAGCGAAGCTGATAGAGATATATTTTCTGACATTTTGACGTATTAGAGTTACAATGCCCTAAAGAGTGCACTCCAAATAAGAGGAAATGGATCTGCACTAGATGTGGTGACTTTGTCAGTATTAAACTCAATTCTCGTTGGATGAGCGAGGTGTTTCTGTTTTGTTCCTGTGGATCAAAGAGATACAGAGATGACCTTCTTATTTGCCATCATCCAAATCACCGAACCCAAAAATCAAATAAACACCTAAATGAGGACGAATTATTGCCTCCTCCAGAACCAGAAGGCAACTCAAATGAAACCTTTCATTATGAGAATCTCCTTTCCACAATCTATGAACGACTCTTGAGCATTCGAGAGCGGAAAGACGGATTTACTGACAACAGAATCCACTATGCTATCCACATTATTTCGTTGAAAAAGAGTGAGGATCAAATCAAGAAAGTTCTGAGAGATGTTCTAGATGTTCGAGATTCAAGCATTGATCACCATACTGAACATGTTATTGAGCTGTACTTAGAAAACAGTAATTAAAGCAACCTACTGTAAATTCGATAAAAATTAATAAAAGTAGAAAGCCAATCATTTTAGTTTCTATAATTGGAAAGTACATGAAGAGTTATCAAACTGGTCTTAATCGTTTAATTATGTTGAAATGATTGTATGGAAGTGAAAATGTTGGTCAAGTTAATGAGTAGAATAATCTTTATGGAATAGTCACCCTAGAACTTCCCCTGTCGCGACATTAAGCGTAGCGAGAAAGGAGCGATCGTTCAGGAGAAACGATTCTGCTTCCATGAATGGAATGGAAAAGGTCGCTCTCGTAGCTTAAGAGGAAAAGCACTTGCCCGGATAGCAAGACGATGCAGGTTCGATGCCTGCCGAGAGATATTTTTCCTTCCATATTAGTTTCGGACTAGATGAGGTCAGATCTAGTTTTCCGACATCCCCGGTCAAGGAAATGAAGTGAGCGTTCTCTTTTATTCTTGTTAAAAAAGAACCTAACTACTAGAGAATTAGATAGAGAATGTCATCATAACGAAAACCCCTAGAACTAGCATTCTGTATTTTAGATAATCTCTGTGTTAGTTATACTGTTAGTTGTCTTCTCCATTAATATATCTTATTAGTATCAAAAACTAGTATTGATATATAAGAGCGGAGATAAATAATATATTAACAGCTTTCAATATTATTTCATTACTGAAGAGTGGTTTACTTTATTCTAGTAATAAAACGATTCTACTCCATGACAGTAAAGAACAAGAAGTTTTACAAGATTACATTCACGCTGATCACGAGAAAAGTGGGAAACTGACTTATTCCGAAGTAAAAAAAAGTGCGTTAATTTCAACAACAAACGAATAAAATCTCTTTTATATCGGTATTTCTGTAAATGAAAGAATAAATCTGTCTGAGTGATGAGTGGGCTCTTTCATTTGTTAATTGACTGATATTCCTTTAGGGAAACGACAAATCTGGTCAACTATTGAATTTTGGTTAACAAAAGTCAAACAATTTTTCCCCTCCTACATTTAAATTTGCACAGTGATATCTAGTTGTGTCTACTCATTTATCTAACATCCCTCTTGATTTATTTAGAGACAAGGTTTGTTCAAAAGTAAAGCTAGAAAACCTTGAACGCGAAAAATTTGAATCTTTTTGAAACCATCCTTTTATGGTTTTTCAAAGTGAAACAAATGTAAGAATACTCAAATGACTCCAGATCATTGCTTTTGAGATATCCTTTATTTCTACAAGTCCGAAATCAACTCTCACCACAATCACTGATGAACTTACTCTTCACAATTGGGAACTTGGCTGGAATGGAGTCCTCATTCTGACAGACACGAATAATTGAGGAAGACAGTAAATAGAACAGGACTAGACTGAACTCTGATTTGGAGTAACTGGAGTCCAAGCACCTTGAATTAGATCTTACTGATGTTCTCAGAGTAGCATTACTCTTTTCCCACTTGTGCTCTCTTTCGGATTCACCTTATTTACGAACACCTTCTCTAAGAGGAGAATTAGAAATTTGTTCTGAAGCAATTTCACACCACTGATTTTCTTGATCATACTCATAAAAAGCAGAAATGGTTTGTACGGAAATTCAAGAAAATTAATAAGAAAGTTATTTTGCTATGGAGAATTGTTAAGTTCATATTGAGACCTTTGGAATGATACAAAACTCACTCAAATCCTATGAGGATTTACACGGCTTCCCTAATTTGATTGCGAAATCCGGTAGGTAGTCAATCTATAACAGACCAGTTCATTGCATTTTTGGCGCACTGTTTTGAGATTGATATAGTTGTGGTTCGATCTCTCATTCAAAAAAATTAGTTTCTTTTTTCTTGACTGCCCACATCTCCCATTTCCGACACAACTAAATTACTTTCTCTAAGGATGTGAGAGTATGAAAGAGGAAATGAGTAATTGTTATCACTTATTTACTGTATTGGTTTCAATCTAGGTGATAAGTGAGAGAATGGTCAGAAGTTTTGTTTCAATTGGGAATGGAAATCTGAAGTTTCATAAGAATTATTAGGTTTAGTAAAATTGTGGAAGAGATCAATGCAATGGAAGACATGGGAATTGTCGTTAAGTAATCTTGACACTGATAAAATTAGATTCATTAACTATTAATAACAAAACTGTTCATGACTTCCTGGAGAAGAGAAACTATTTCCGGCACGGAAATGTAGGTCTTTAAATTTGAATAAAAGGTGTGTAGAATACAGATATCGTATCGATAGATTCTCAATCTGACATCAAAATCGAGGGTTAGGCTTTATATTCTAGAGATTCGGAGTCCTGGATTCTAAAGTTTAAAAAACCATACCTCCATTAGATGAAGTTCAATTGACTTTGTTTCTTTTAAAATCATATTTACCTTCAGGGGTCTCTAATTTTTTTAGATACTGACTTTTAAAGTCATGTCTCAAGGGGAATTCTGAAGTTTGTTTTCCTGTGTTTCTATTTATTACCATCAAAATGAACAGTAAGGCCTATCAATTTCATATGTATTAAAGATTCTTAGAATTTTCTATAATGAACAATAGACTGCGATATCAGTATCGTGTCGGAAAAACTTTACATCAGAAAACTACTTCTGACGATCGTCTGAGAGACTAAGAATAATCTTCTGTTTATCTGGAAATTATTTATTGGGAATGAAAGATGTTCATTATAGGGTTTTTTGGGAGTACTGAATTCTTTCATAGTGGGGGTTTTAAACTAGAACTCTATGTCAGGGATTTAAAATTTAAGAAAAAGATCTAAATGAATGATTAATTGTCGGATTTCTAGGTGTACGAATAGCAAAGATGATAAGGTTTTTGGATTAGGACACCGGGGATGGGGGGTGTGGAGATAATCGAGTACTAATATACACAAATTCGACAATAAATCACTAATGAGTGATCAAGTATAGGGTTTCCTGGCACTAGAAATTCACTGATGTTGACATTAAGTCAAAACCTCGGGGTAAGGCCGTTAAAAGCCCAGGTTAACTCATAAACAAAATGGTCAAATATCGAATTTTCCAACATGAGAAATTCAAAAATAATGTTATTTTCGCTCTAGGACTACTACTAAGTGGTTTTTCCGCATTAGGATAGAAAACTAGACTAGAATGAGAGCACTCGAAGAGATAACTTGAATATCAGAGACCGTAGAATACTGTGGAAAATGAGTGAGACCCTCAGTAGTCTTTGGTGTGTGATATATGTTTATTGTCTGTCTTATTATTTTAAGTAAAGACTAGTAATATTTTTTCTATTTCTCTCTTAACAGTGGTCTTCCGGAGAATTTTATTTTTTCACTATTTCGATGTAGGAAAACCTGTTTTGAAGCTCCAAGATAGTTCTATAATGAAAATTGCTTCATTTTCGACTTTCGAAAACACAGCTCCCTGACTTCGTATTTCCTTACCCTAAGATTCTGACTAGAAAATTTTAATCATTAAGAGAATTTTTTGAAGTATTTGAAGAATGACAGTTAAGAGTATTCCCATCAATTCTTGAGTTATCGAGTCAGTGGTTGTGAATCATTTTTTGATTCCTAAATTTGTATATCAAGTTATATTAATTCAGGTAAGATCGAATAGTTTTTCGCGATAGAAAAAGCTCACAAGTTTTCTTAATACAGAAAGTTCAGACCTCGATCTCGGACACCACAAGTATGGCGTTTTGTTCCAATTGATTTCTCCTTCTTTAATGAAAAAAGCGGTCGAGTGAGAGGGGTGAAAGGACACCATCCCGTTGGATCTGGCCAGTGAAACGCCCTAGGGCTTGATTAGTACTTGGATCGGAGACGTCCTGGGAATCTCCAGTGTTCCTAGCTCTTTTTTGTTATTCAGATGGCTGAGCCAATTGGGCAACAGATGGGGAAGATGCGTTAATTTGCTCTGAGAGATTGCAGAACAGTTTCAATATGATTAATTTTTGAAATGTTCTTTTCCTTTCTAGAAAAAGAAAGAGTCGAATTAAGAGTTGTTCCTTCTCTTAGACATCAACTGAATGGAGAATTTCATTATATTCTATATTTATCAGATTAATACTAATGATTAATATCACTAACAGCAGTTTCCAGATATCCATCTAATACCTTCCAAATGATTTCAGAGCTTATTATTTGATTTTTGAACCTTCGAATGACAGACATTATCGATAAAAGCAGAAACTTCAGAATTCGGGACTCAGAATCTTCTGAATTTGAAAGTCAATCCTCAATTCTGACTTCAGATTCGGAATCTACGGGTCCGATTACCCCATGATGCATATTTTGCCCTTCAAATCTGAGAGGAATCATCACTTTTTCGATCAAAGAAAGTGGAGAATAAAATTCCTGTCAGAGAAGCGAAGAAAACACTATTTTTTCACTTTAATTTTTACCTATTAATTACAGTACCCTTTTTCCCTGTTACAGTACACCATTTTTTGTTACCGTACTCCTTGGCCTATTACCGTACCTATTTTCCCTGTTACAGTATACTTTTTCCTCTTACAGTATACCTCTTTTTCATTACCGTACTCCTCAGCCTATTACCATACCTATTTTCCCTGCTACAGTATACCTTTTTATCGTTACAGTATACCTACTTTTCATTACCGTACTCTTTGGCCTGTTACAGTATCCTATTTTTGTATTACAGTACTCTTTTTTTGTTACAGTAATCTTCCTACCTACTACCCTATTCTTCATTCTTGCTACCCCATCCTCGCCTTCTGTTACCCTATGCTTCACTTCTGGTACCCTATCCTCCGATATTGCCACTGTCCTATTACTCATGAGGGACAATTCGAAATCCTTGTGCTCTGCGGGAATCGAACCTCGGCAGTTTAAGCGGCTTAAAAGCTTTAATTTTAACCACTAAACCATCTAAACAAATTCTCCAAATTCTTTATTTTTTCAATCACCGCTTCAGGGCCAATGGCAAATTTTCCCTTATTCACTTTTTCTTCGGTTCGAAACTCGATTTTAATCAAATATATTTCTTTCCGTTGTCAATAAACACCTATTGAGATATTTATAAAGTGGACATAATTTTTACAAACTAAATAAGCACTAAAAGTGAAGAAAATAATTGTATTTTATCTAAAGACACATTGATATTCTCAACTAATTTAATCACTTTTTTCTCTAAATTTAAGTAAAAAAGGTATCAATCTGATATTATAGGATCATGTAATAAGTATTTCTTAACACCATTTCAAGAAATCAGCCTTTAACTGTTATGTTGAATGAAATTTGTCAAATACGAACAATGTTGAGGGTCATAGGGCACCTTTTCATATCTTCCTCTAGGAGGGACAGAAAGACATGGTTCAGCTGTATTTCAGATATATTTGTATCACTGTAATTATAAGTACATTGATATCTCTTCAGACCTCCTATTCACTAAGATATGGCCATTTTTGAAGCATTGTTGTAAAAAAGTTTTCAAAATAATTTTCCATTAATAAAAAACAATCGAATTCTGGAATGTTATGAACCATTCAATTCAGAATTTTATTTTCTACGATATCCCACATATATTAGTCTGAATTCCATAATACTAAATTATTTGAGTATCAAAGAAACTGACCCTTTATTTCAAACAACTCATGAAACTCAAAACCTCAATAATTAAGTGAAGATTCTAAACAAATCGTACTATTTTCAAAATGTTTAAATAACTTAATAAAACCTTGAGTTAGAACCTCGAAATGAAATATATACAAACAAATCTTTTCCAAGTTGGATCAAAAGCTCCACCGAATTCTCATATGATAAACATCACAAAATGTCATATAATATGGAACTGAATACAAGCTCATCTTTAACACTGTTAAATGACTCTCATACAAATGAATAAAATTCCTAAACTTGTCCGAGAGTGTCCACATCTCTTCTATTCTCTAACAACTTTCATTGTGTTGAGATAGTCTTAAAAAAGTGAAACTAAAAATGAGGAATATTGGTTATAATCAGAAATTCTTTCTCATTAACGAAATAGTATCCAAACAATTCAAATACACGGAAATTGTGGGTACTATCCTCTTCAGGTTTTCCAATTCTTATTTTTATTTTATAAATAATGTCTGAGTGATCCAAAGAGTTACACCTTCTGACTCATTCGTTTATCAGATCCCATTACGGGAAAAATAACTCCTCACTTATCCTAAGAACTGAATTTTTTTACTCAATTACTTAGTTTCCAGCTCTCCTGAAATAGTCGTGGATTGTATCTTAGAAATGTCAGATTTTGACTTTCCTCGAAACTATTTTTTAGTGCGTTCTTTAATACTTGAAAATGAATGATAACTAATAAATAGAACAACCTGAATTTCTGAACATTCTCCTAATTTATTGTTTCAATGAACAAAAGATTCAGAGACTAATCAAATCCAATGCTATGAATCGGTTCTACTTTGTTTAATTCCTCATCAAAAGACACCCATAATCATCTAAATCGGAAAGTTGGAAGCCTCAGGAGAACCGATCTCTTGGAAATCTTCACATTCAAGAACCTTGGAGAAGAATTTGGAATCCTCTTAATTTATACAAAACTTTCAAAGCTATGATAGATATGAAGACCTCATATCACCTAATAGAAATTTCCAAAATCCTCTAAAATCAGGTCAAGTTCTTCGGATCTTTGAAAACGTTAAGCTCCTGGAGTCGTCTAGAATAATGTGAAAAATTTTCTAACCTTCTAAATAATCATGGAAGATTCCAACATCTTCTTGATATCGAAATAATAACTTGAAACTAATATGGTATCAATAATATAAGTAAAATCGAACTACCACACAGCGCCTGCAGGGAGTCTCCGCCCTATCAGCCGACACGCCCAGATCGCAATATAAGGTTAGGAAAATTGAGCCCCGAAGGAGAGAGAGGGAATCAAATAGTTTATTGAATCTATTGAATTTCTATGGAAACAGAAGTTGAATGGAGAAAATGCTTTCGATACTATTATTAGAGATATTGCAAAGATTTGGAATTAAGCTAAAGTCCAATACTATCCCAACGGTCCTCTTTAGAACCACCTACTATGGTTTAATGCAAACCCTCTATTAATGGAGATGAAACGGTAAATAACGAAAGAAATGTTTAAAAATAGACTAAAATGACAAAAAAATTTTTGTTTCAGGAAGATGTGGGTATAATGGAAAAGTACCGAAATATTATCAACTTTTAACTCCCGTCCAGGATCCTTCAAAAGTTTAGATATATTTAAAAGTTTTTGAGAGAGTCAAGTGGGCGTTAAGAATATCAAAAACACATTAAGGAGGTTAAATATATTCAAGGGATTAGAATTCAAAATGTCTGAAGAAAAATATATTATGTAAGATAGTTGGACTCGTAGATTCCGAATATAGAATCAGACTTGAAAAATAATGTTCGAAACCCGGGATTTAGAAATTTGAGTTTTGTTTCACTTTTTATCAATAATAACAGATCTTCAAGATATTTCATCTATAAAGTTTTTGGAATATAGAGTGTACCTAAGAATATCTAAAATTTTTACTAGATTTTAGAAGGTTTAAAAATATCCATAAAATGTCCTCAAGTTCCAAAGCCTTCGATTGAATCCTAGGGAATGCCAGAGGATTCTAGTCAAGAAATTAAACGTTTTAGGTACATGAAAATTTCTCAATTGAAATTCAAGCAACTTTTATTCATTCGAAATTATAACTGGTGAGAACAAAGACGCCAGAAACTTGTTGGAATCCAGAAATAAAATTAAATCATTAAACAACTTTTGTAAACGGCTATTTTGGCAGTCAAATATGGCGGTGAATCTGCAATAAAATAAAAAACAAAAGAGAGTCTCACACTCGCATAGGCAGCTCAATTGGGGGATCAGAGACAAAAGCTTGAAAAACTTCAGAATAATAAGTTTGCGGCCAAAGTGATTGGGGCAAGATGCAGGTGGCTTCAGTTTCGGCTCTTGATACAGACTTGACAGCGAGAGACTCGTGATCTGGAGTTACCAGCCTTGACTGTTTGGCTTTGTGGGATCTGAAAATAAAAAAATAAAAAAAATTACTCTGATTACGACTACCATGAATTGTTGACTGTCGTCGATTGTTGTAAGCCAGAAACTGAACTTGTTGGCGAAGTAATGACAAGTTCCTCGAGCTCCATTACATTCGATGAAGGGTGTTGTTCTGAAGTCTTCCAAACAGGAGCCAGGGGAACTGAGGGATTGACCGCCACCCTCGGCTCCAGCACCAGTATGCATCGCGAACGAGTAGCCGATCCAGAGAGAACTCCAGCCGGCTGGGCAGTTGGGGATTTGGATGGATTGAGAGTGTACGGCGATCACGTTAGAAGAAGCTTCGCAGACACTGCATCGAGAAATGTAGCTTTCAATTTCTCCTTCAGAAACCGGCATCATCGGCAAAGCGGCTCCAGTAGAAAGCCAGTAGCTCTTGTCGTTACGAGAAGCATAGTTGCAGACATCATTGAAGTCACAGAACAAGAATGGCATCGTAGAGAAGCGTGGTAGACAGGACCCCGCATGACCTAGATCCTGGTTGTGGGCTTTTTCGTTTCCTTCCATGTAGAGTAGAGAATATCCATCCCAGAGCTTCTGAGTGCCTTGAGGACATTGAGGAACGTTGGTCGTCTGACTGTGAGTAACAATAACGAAGCCATCTCTGTAAGCCGGACCAGCGGGGCCAGGAGAACCAGCAAGACCTGGAGGGCCTGGTGGACCTGGGGGACCTTCGAGGCCAGGGAAGCCGGGCAAGCCTGGAGCGCCCTTTTCACCCTGCAATCCTGGAGCACCAGGATAACCAGGTTCTCCCTTCGGTCCTGGAAGTCCAGGCAGGCCTGAAATTTCAAATATGAATCTCATTAATCATCTAAAAAACAAACCAGAAGGTCCAGGAGGACCATCCAAACCAGGTAAACCACGGTCACCAGGAATTCCGGGAAGACCTGGTGGACCAGGTTCTCCTCTTGGTCCGGGTTGAACACTAGCCAAGGGTCCTGGGGGTCCAGGTTCGCCAGGAACACCGTCTAGACCAGGTCTGCCTTCAGGTCCGGGGACTCCGGGGAGACCAGCTTCTCCCTTCTGTCCAGAGGCTCCTGGGAGTCCAGGAAGACCAGGTTGACAATGATCTCCTTTAGCACCAGGGAAGCCAGGAAGACCAGGTTCACCTGAAATTTAAATACTTTATTTGAAAACCTTGAACGAAAACAACCTTTGAGACCAGGTATACCAGGAGGTCCGATAGGGCCAGGAACACCAGGTAGACCGGAATCTCCCTTTTCTCCAGGGTATCCTGGGTTTCCAGGAACACCTGGTGGACCAGGAAGTCCGTCTTCTCCACGTTTGCCGGGAATGCCAGGAGCTCCAGGTTCACCTTTGATACCGGGGAAGCCTGGAGGACCCAATTCACCCTTGGCTCCGGGCGCTCCAGGATAGCCAGGAACACCAGCATCTCCTTTAGGTCCGGGGATTCCGGGAAGACCATCTTTTCCAGGGAAACCAGGGGCACCAGGTTCACCTCTCGATCCAGTGACGGATTCTCCAGAAGGACCTGGGAGACCAGGAAGTCCAGCATTACCCTTCGGTCCGGGAACTCCAGGGAGTCCATCTTGACCAGGTTGACCAGGGTAGCCAGAATCTCCTTTTTCTCCAGGAAGACCAGGAAGTCCATCTTGTCCAGGAAGTCCAGCAGCACCCTTCAATCCAGGGAATCCAGGAGGACCAGCGTTTCCTTTCGCTCCAGGGACACCAGGAGCACCAGGAAGACCAGGAAGTCCAGCATCTCCTTTAATTCCAGGATGTCCATCAAGTCCGCGTTCTCCAGGAAGTCCAGGGAGTCCGGATTCTCCTTTATCTCCCCGAATGCCGGGAACACCAGGGGCACCTTCTTTTCCAGGGAGTCCAGGTTGACCAGGAGCGCCAGGTAGGCCGGAATCTCCTTTTGGTCCAGGCAATCCAGGAAGACCATCTTGTCCAGGAAGTCCAGGTTGACCAGGCAAGCCCTAAAGGTGGTAATTGACTTTAACGACATCTTTGTAGAAAACTTACGGATTCACCCTTCAATCCAGGGAACCCAGGAGCACCATCAAGTCCAGGAGGTCCAGAAGGACCTTGACGTCCAGGTTTACCAGGGATACCGGGCAATCCCTTCTCTCCAGGCAATCCAGGGGCACCGTAACCTGGTTGACCAGCTTCTCCTTTGAGACCGGGGAATCCAGGGACACCAGGAGGTCCTGTAATTTCAGCATTGGAAAATTTACAAAGCTCAATTTTAAGATTTTAACGATACCTTGAGGTCCAGGAAGACCAGGGGAACCAGGAAGACCAGCATCACCCTTAAGACCAGGAGCCCCAGGATAACCGCTTTCTCCTTTGATTCCAGGAAGTCCATCAAGTCCACGTTCTCCTTTAGGTCCAGGCAATCCAGGAAGACCATCTTGTCCGGGGAATCCAGGGCCTCCAGGGTTTCCTTTTGGACCAGGAAGTCCGGGTTGGCCGGGAAGTCCATCAAGTCCTTTAACACCAGGCAAGCCAGGTTGTCCGGGGTATCCGGACTCTCCTTTGGCTCCAGGAACACCAGGGAAGCCAGGGTTGCCTTTAGTTCCAGGAAGACCGGGTTGTCCGGGGAGTCCGTCTTGTCCGGGCTGGCCTGGATATCCAGCATCTCCTTTAGGTCCAGGCAGTCCAGGAAGACCAGGAAGGCCATCTTGTCCCTTCTCGCCAGGGAAGCCAGGGGCACCGTTGAGACCAGGAGGTCCTTGGGGTCCTTCTTGTCCAGGAGTTCCAGGGAATCCAGGTTCTCCTTTGAGTCCAGGGAATCCAGGGGCACCAGGTTGACCAGGAAGGCCATCCAATCCTTTTTCACCAGGGATTCCAGGGGGTCCAGGAGGTCCTTCCAAGCCAGGAGCACCAGGAAGACCAGGTAGACCAGCGTCACCCTTAAGTCCAGGGAATCCAGGGGGTCCAGGTTGACCAGGAATCTCACGACCAGGTTCTCCCTTAGAACCAGGGAAACCGGGTTGTCCAGGATATCCACTATCTCCTTTCTGTCCAGGCAATCCAGGAAGACCAGGAGCACCTAGAAATACAACTTTCAATCGCTATTACAAGGAAATACACTCACCGCTAATTCCTTTTTCACCTGGGAGTCCGGGAAGTCCATCTTGTCCGGGCTGGCCTGGATATCCAGCATCGCCTTTAGGTCCAGGCAGTCCAGGAAGACCAGGAACTCCATCTTTACCAGGTTGACCTGGGTATCCAGATTCACCCTTGGCTCCAGGAAGACCAGGAAGTCCATCTTGTCCAGGTTCACCAGCACGAGTCAATGGAGGAGGAGCAGGCATTCCAGGAGGACCTTGAAGACCAGGAGCACCAGGAAGTCCAGATTCTCCTTTAGGTCCAGGTAGACCAGGAAGACCAGGTTGTCCATAACCAGCTTCACCTTTAAGACCAGGGAATCCAGGTTCTCCATCTCTACCAGATTTTCCAGGAAGACCGGGAAGTCCAGGTTCACCCTAAAATGGAAAAGTAATTGGAGACGAACGAATCAGCGATTTTACCTTTTCTCCAGGGAGACCAGGCAATCCAGGAGTTCCAGGGAATCCATCTTTTCCAGGTAATCCTTCAGCTCCAGGAGCACCAGGGAATCCAGGTTCACCCTTGAGACCGGGGTAACCAGGGGGTCCGGGACGAAGAGTCAATCGAGTTGGTTCACCTTTTTGACCGGGAACACCAGGGAATCCATCTTTTCCGGGAGGACCTGAGGGACCAGTTTGGCCTGGAGGTCCGGGAAGACCATCATCTCCAGGGTCTCCAGGAGCACCAGGGATACCAGGAAGACCACGATCACCCTGAGGGCCAGGCATGCCCGGGAATCCAGCAGCACCTTTTTCACCCTTCATTCCGGGAGAGCAAATGGAACATTCTCCTCCTCTGTCACCCTTTGGACCAGGGATACCAGGGAGACCAGGGGCTCCATCCCGTCCATCGAAGCCTTTAGGACCAGGAGGACCAGGAAGACCTGGAGGTCCAGGCAAACCATTGATAGAGTCACCAGGAGGACCTAAAGTTAATCAGTTTGTAAGTATTTGCTCCAAATATAAAGTATTCCAACCTCTCATTCCGGGCAATCCTTGTTCTCCCTTTCTGCCGGGAGCTCCATCAAGTCCGGGACGGCCATCTTTTCCAGGAAGACCAGGAATACTCAATCCAGGAGTTCCACGGGGGCCGGGTTCACCTTTCTGTCCAGGAGGGCCGGGGAGACCAGGAAGACCAGGGGATCCAGGAGCACCGGGAAATCCGGAATCACCTTTATCTCCTTTTTCTCCAGGCAATCCTTCCATGCCAGGCAATCCAGGAAGACCAGGTCCACCAGGGAGACCAGGAGGACCTGGAGGACCTACTGGACCTGGACGACCATCATTTCCAACAGGACCAGGCTGACCAGGACGACCAGGAAGACCTGGAGGACCTGGAGGTCCATCAGAGAAGTCTCCGCCACCAGGAGGTCCAGGAGGACCTTGGGTGCCTTTGGGGCCATCACGACCAGGGAATCCTTGTTCACCTTTCTGTCCAACTTGACCAGGAAGTCCAGGAAGTCCATCAACACCACGATCTCCTTTGAATCCAGGAGGACCGGGAAGACCAGGTCGTCCTTCTTTTCCCTAACGAATTTAGTTTTAAATTTAACCGTTGAAATTCATCGAAACTCACTCTAGGACCAGCAGGACCACTCAAACCTTTTTCTCCTTTCATTCCAGGCAAGCCAGGCTGTCCTGGAAGACCAGCAATGCCACTGTAACCTCTTTGACCAGCTTCTCCGGGTTCTCCCTGAATTGTTAATATTACTACAGTTTAACAAGTTAAAGAAGAAGCAAAACACCAAAGCGAGAAGGTTGTGCACACAGACTCATCCGATGTAACTCTATTACGCTGAAATCTGACATAGTTAGGGACAAGAAGCAGGTTTTATCGCAGAATCTGTTTGAAGCGCAATTCTCAGACACGACAATGGAGATAGGAAAAATTAAAAATTAAATCTACAGAAGCGATTAAAAAGTAAAAGCGTAGCGTAATTATCTAGTTTGCCAACCTTCTCTCCTTTAAATCCAGGAGCGCCTGTGGGGCCAACGATAGTACCCTTGGTCCCAACGAAGGGCACTGGACCCGGAGGGCCTTGTGGACCTTGAGGTCCTTGATCACCCTAAAAATTGAAAATTAAAATGAGTTATTCACCTTTGCTCCTTTTTCTCCAGGAAACCCTCGTGGTCCGACAATGGAACCACTGCCAGTGAATTCTCGAGGTCCTGGGGGACCTGGAGGACCGGCTGGGCCAACATCACCCTAAAAGCGGATTTATCGAAGCAATGTTAAATTTCTCTAAAGGTTGTTAGAATGAATAATTGAGAAAATTTGTTATTTTCATTTAATTTCGCTTACAGGATCACCCTTGGGGCCAATACTTCCAATTCCGGGGTTTCCGGGTTGACCTTGTTCACCTGGAGGACCACGTGGACCAGGAGGTCCCAAATCACCTCTGTCTCCCTTTTCTCCGGGGAATCCATCTCGGCCTGGAGGTCCTGGCATTCCGGGAATACCTGCCATACCACTGTCACCCTGAATTTTATTTTAATTAAATAAACAAAAATAATTTCATTACCTTTTCACCAGGGGCACCAGGGAATCCGATTGCCGGTTCGCCTTTGGCTCCAGGAATGCCTGGAGGACCAGGGAAACCAGGAAGACCAGGAGGTCCAGGAAGACCAGGGAAACCGGGAGTTCCATCAGTACCATTACATCCATCCCAACCTGGCAATCCGGGGGGACCGGGTTCGCCAGGCCTTCCGGGAGATCCATCGTTTCCAGGGAATCCGGGGACACCAACAGGTCCTCTATCGCCTTTCATTCCAACAGGACCAGGAGGGCCTTGGGCTCCTTTCTGTCCTTTCGGGCCTTGGAGACCTTCAGGACCAGGAAATCCTCTTGTTCCAGGAGGACCAGGGGGGCCTTGTGGGCCAGGGCTACCCTAAAAAGTAATTTTTTCAATCATAATTTTGCAAATTATTTGTTAAATATTGTTTTTTAATTAAGAAAATATTTCATTTCAGAAATTAAGAAGTTGTCAATGGACAGCTGTCCCTCGGGAATTTCCTTCCAAGAACCCGACAGTAGGGCTGGTCTGTCGATGCCTCCGGCTGACCGGGTCAATCACTCAGACAAGGGCGTTTGTCTAGAAATCCGTTCGGCTGTCTGCCGATGGCAAAAAGGATACAAATGTGCTTCTCACTAAATTTAAATCAAAGACAAATCGATTTGCGGCCAAACATTGGCAGCCGCAAGAAAGAAATTTGGCAGGAAAGATCGAACAGAAGACATTTCGAAAAATCGAGAAGAACCTCAGCAAAGATCCCGAAAGCAATTGCTCAAAAAATCTAATGAGTAATCCTATTGATTGTTCAAGATAATCAATCTTTTGTTTGTCTATCAGAACAAACGGATCTTCGAGGATTTCAATTTTCGGTTCAAACTTAAACATTTCAATGATTGACAAATATCGATGAGTTTCTGACGAGTCTCCGGAAATCCTCAAAGACAAAAAGGTCAAAAACTATAATTAACATAAATACTTTTACAGACTATCAAACTGCATTTTTAAATAAAAACAAAATTATGTTTTAATAAAACTCATGAAATCCGTACTCACCATGCTACCCTTATCTCCGACACAGAAGCATCCCCGATTGGTGCAATCTCGACATGTTGCTTGCTGAAAAATGGGTTACTGTAGATCAACCAAAAATAAAACCTACAGTAGTAGCTTGATCCACAACAAAAATCGCAAAGATAAGCGCGATCAGTGGCCTGAAAATTGTTTTTTAAATATTTTTAAAAATATTTCAAAAAAAATTTTGGTTTAAAAATAGTAAAACTGACCACAAATGTAAATACCTTCGTGCCGACGAGGCGGACATGAAGGAGCGCATCTTTGAAGACACGCTTCGCCTCTATCCACCTCGAGGCGTGGATTCAGGATGGAGGCCAAAAGTCTGGCAATAATCGCGCTTTTAGCGCTTTATCTGGATATTTTTTATACCCCGTATAAATCCAAATGGAGGCTGGCACTGAAAAGGCCAAGCTCTCTGAAAAATCAACTTTTATACGATCAAGAATACTGTAAAATCACAAAATACAGTACACGAAAATGAAATAAAACCCCCGATGTGATGACATTTAATAATTTTAAATTAGATACTTATCCGGATATATTTCAAGGAAGCTAGACTTTGAAAAGGTGATCTGCTGGCCTTTCTGCCGAGAGCATCGTCCATTTAATTTTTCGTCCGTCAAGACCCGATCGGATCCCGATCTTGAGCAAGTGTAAAGGAACTGGCACAGCTGCTTTCTGACTTTAGGAGGAGCTGCCGTTGTTTAGACCTAGAGATTACGGCCAGAACAGAGAGTAAGAGAAAAATGGAAAAAAGAAGAACTTGTGGCAAAACTATTGTTTAGGAAGAGATTTTAAGGCGGTGTCCTCTGGACAACATTCTCCGATAGCTAAGATGAAAGTTTCCTTTTACTAGATATCCCCCAAATAAATCGTGACAAGCATATTTAAGACAGACTGACATTCCTGGCACTTTAGTGATGATCGAAAAATGCAGATCCGCCCCAACGTACCATTCTCGCCAAAGCTCTAGTTAGGCTAACAATCGTCAAACTTCCACTTTATCCTCGCAACATCCTTCCGTTAACGAGCACTATAACACGGATCGCTAGGTTTCAATTGAGTGACGGAACTTAATCGAGATCCAAGGATCGACTGAGTTTTAAAATGATAGTGATTGAATAGCGGGGGAAATTTATCATTCTAGATTCTTCATCACATTCGAACAAAACAGAAACAATGGATCATTTTAATCAAATAAAAATCGAAAAATTTTGCAAAAGATGAATGAAAATCCTTTCTTGTCGAGAACCGATCGTCTTCTGTTTACGTCTTCATCAATGCCATAGGCTGAATTCAATTCTATAAACAAATGCTTCTAGAAGAGCTTCCTCCAAGATTAAACTTTTAGTCTATTCTTGCTCTCCGAGAAAAGGGATCTAAACAACACATAACTTCTTGAACTTTCGCAGAATTTGTTGCAAATGTCTTTATTCTCGGTCCAGACGAAAAAAATAACATTTACCCGTTGCAAGAAATTTCATGGCAAATAATCCACATTTAATCAATATTAAACTAAACATTTCTATTCATCACCAAGATTAGGAGGATATCCTTTTTTGAAGCTGAAATTTCTATAGTAATAAAATATAAAATGTAAAAAGTTACTTCATCAAAGACGGTCCAATTCAAGGCAGCAGTCAAGGTCCGTCGAAGGACTCTGGGGATGAATCCGATGAAGAAAGACCTGGTTCCTAGTTGGGTATACATTCGATGAATCGAGAATCGCATTGATTTATATTCCTTCGGATACAGTTGTGCCGAAGTTTTCAATACATCGAATGGCTGAGTGATCAAACAAGCCATAAAACCGGCCAAAATACCAGCAAGGAACCGTAGAACCGGAATAACTTCGATGTTACCTAAAATTAATCTTTCGCGAATGAAATGAAAGTAAAATTACCTTCTTCAAGAAGTGTGAGTTGTCTACGGTAGAACATTAGGTACAAACCAGAAAAAGGAGCATCACGAAGAAGAGTAGGAATTAATCCGTTCCAAAGTCCAAGGATTCCTCGCTCATTGACGACTTTACGGACGATCATAGTCATAGTATGACCACGATAATAAGAACTCTATAAACAAACAAATATTAAAAAACCATAATTTTACAATTAAAAACATTGAAAATTACACTATTGTAAAAATCGAAATTCTCTAAAATCCGATGGAAGATTCTCAAACTTTTAAGTATTTTATAAACTTCTGGAGTCTTCCAGAATCCTGTTCGAATTTCTAGAACGTTCCAGAACTCGACAATTATGCGACATTTGTGTTTCAAGTATTTACGTTTCGATTTAATAACTTTAATTTAAAATTCAAAAATATATTTTAAATAACTTTGTACTTTTATATGGAATTTCGAAAACAAATTTAGATAAGTTTTCATCTTTACAGAGCTTCATAATAAATTTTTAGATATCCTTAGAATTGAAAATTAGTCTTCAAGATTCTGAAAGTTAATATTCGATTCTGACTTCGGATTCAGAAATTAAAAACCTGATTACAGTATTATAAGTGCTTTTTTATCTACTTTAAGAATATTTAAAAGTTTGAAAATCGAAATTAAGGATTCTGAAGATCAACTTCTGACTCTGACTTCGGATTCAGAAATTAAAAACCTGATTACAGTATTATAAGTACTTTTTTCAGGTTCAACTCTAGAATTTAGGTCAAAGGACCAAACAATTATAATTTGTAGTTGTATGGGTATTTGGATTTTGTGCGATATAGGAATAAAAGTAAAAAAAAGTAAGTAAAGGTTCAGCTCTAGAATTGGAATATGAATGCTTAAGACACAAATATCCCACTGTAAATTCAACAAAAATTTAAAAAATTTAAAATAAAAACCCAAATTTTTTTAATTCTAGAAATTCGTGTCGAGACTACTTGTTTCCAATTTTTGCAATAGTTTGATTAGTATCAAAAGTGCCAACAAACCTCGAGTTTGGTCTTGATCAACGTAGTCGGATGAAGGATGGTGGCCGTCATGGAGCGACATGAGAGTCCCACGATGAAGTTCTCAAAGGAATTTCTCGGATTGATAAAGTAAACTTTACTGACTTGGATCAAAGAAAAGTAAAGGGATAATCCGGGAGCTATCCTCAGCACAGCCGGCGTCAAGCCGCGCCACAGATTCAAGATTCCTTCTTCCTTGACTATGTACCTTGTGGATTGATAAAGAGACATCTTTTTTCTCTGTTGTACCAGTGTTTTGACTCTATCAAGCGGTTGAAGAAGTACAGCCCGGAAAGAATTATGATAAATTTATTTTAAAAAGTCAAACTTACGTGCATGTCCCACTTAGGGATCCAAATAGGAAGGATTCGGATATGGTACCCTTATTGGGACGATCCCTGGACACCTCCATGGTACCCGTTTTGACTTTACTCAGGCACAAAGATCAGATCTTAGGGAACAAAACTCTCAGAAGGACGCACATTGCAGCCAAGACGAACGCGCTCAATTGAAATCAATAGTGTACTGCATTATGCCAAATATCAACCGGCTCTTCTTTGTTTTTAAGTCTTCTGCGAATCGTATGAATCACCATTATATAACTTAATTCATATATGAATTTCGTTCTGTGGAACCCGCAAAAGCTTTTCGTGGGCTTTTAGTTGCTTATACCGATATTTGACACTGAATCCATTTGGCTTATTTACAATTTTGATTGAGGCAAAGTTCTTCGATTTGCAGTTAACGGTTTAGTTATAATCCGGACTTGCGCGCTTTCCCATCGACAAAAGCTCTCTGGATCATTCGTTTTGTTTCATTCGACATTGCAGTTTCAGATAATTGAAGGAACAGTGCGTTTTTTCGAACAGTGGTTGTTGGGCTTGTTTGAAAATTAGCGACCAAATGATCGTTTTTAGACACTCCATTTCTGAACTAGTTGTAATTTGTACTAGTCGTTTTCTCGATTTCAGGACTTGTTGAATTCCTTATTTTCAGGATGGAGGCGATTGCTGAGTACGATTTCGCGGCATCTGCTGACGATGAATTGAGCTTCAAACGTGGTGATAGAATCAAGGTTTGTTTTTATTTTTGTAAATATAATAATCGATATTTTCAGGTTTTGAGCAAGGATGAAGATCCCTACTGGTACAAAGCCGAACTCAACGGGATCGAAGGATTTGTTCCCAGCAACTACTTGAGGATGGTGGAACACTCTTGGTACATGGGGAAGATTTCCCGGGTTGATGCTGAGAGTCTCCTTCTGAAGCCTGGGAATCAAAATGGAGCTTTTCTGGTCAGGAAATCCGAATCATCTCCGGGTGAATTCAGCATCTCTGTCCGCTACGAGAACGCAGTCCAGCACTTCAAAGTACTTCGTGATGCTCAACAAGGAGCTTATTATATTTGGACTCGACGATTCAACAGTTTGAACGAATTAATCAATTTCCACAGGTATGTTTACATTAGTCATTTTGTGAGTGTGTACGGCGGGTTTCAGATCAAACACCATCTCCAAGCAACATCAAATACTTCTTCGTTCGATGGATTCCGCCTTCTCCCAGAAGAACCCTCGAGTCCAGGCTCTCTTCGACTTTAATCCACAAGAAGAAGGAGAACTCGGTTTTAAACGTGGCGATATCATTACAGGTATAGCAATTTCATTGTTTTCAAAATAATCATGATTCATGTTGTAGTCATCAATCGTGAAGACGAAAATTGGTGGGAAGGAATCTGCAGAAATCAACAGGGCCTTTTTCCGGCAACTTACGTGTGCCCTTTTGACAGTAATAATAGTTCATGACAATCTGCCTTCTGATGAATTATCAATACTACGGGTGCTGCCAACGCACAAAGCAAATTCTATTCAGCCCTACTTGAGAAACCCTTGGTAGTTAAGATATTTCCCATTGCTTTAGTTTTTATTGAATATGTTTACGAAATTGAATTCCAACGACATTTATTCCTTTTTAAATTCATCAGTATTGCCATCGGAAATTTGGCCATTGTTGTAAATACCCGATACTGCAACTTCCCTTGCCGTTGTAATTATCGTTTTTCACTTTTCATTTGAAAAGTAATAAAATATGAGATTTTTGATTTTTAACCGATTGTCGAATTCACGATATAGATAACAAGAATAAAATCGAGTCGAAGGAAGGTGCAGAACCAACCATTGCCCGAAGTCAGACTGCGCATAGTTTTTTCGCGTCTGGTGTCTCTTTCGTCTGCGTTGTCTCTAATTTTTCGCGTGAGAGTCATTCCATTTTTTCAGCAGCGATTGTTGTAGGAAAAAACGACAATCTTGGGGAATATTGGTTTTTTTTATTTTTAACTATGGAAAATTTAAATTTTTTTGATATTAATAAACCTCGATGGTCACAAGATTCTTTCTATGGTAGATTTAGACATTTTGCTTCGATTACGAATCCGATTTGTGCTTTTTATTCGAAAAATGAATTGTTAAAAGCGAAAGAATTGTTGAACAACTGCAGGTTGGATTTTTTGCTATGAGATATTTATTTTTTACACATTTATATCCATATTTTTTATCACTTTAATTCAAAAATTTTAAATTAATTTTAAATTTTATATTTTTATATGAAATTTTAAAAACTATTTGAGATAAATTTTTAGTTTTTATGAAATTCCAAAACTTGGATATCTTTAAAATTGGGAATTTGTCTTCAGCATTCGGGATTCTGAAGGTTGATGTATAATTTTAACTCCGGATTCAGAATTCAAGGGTCTGATTACAGTATTATGAATGTTTTTTGATCTACTTTAAAGATATTTAAAAGCTTAAAAATCAGAATTAAGGATTAAGGATTAATCTTCAAGATTCTGAAAGTTAATATCCGCTTTTGACTTCGGATTCAGAATTTATGAATTTGATTACAGTATTATAAGTGGTTTTTGGTCTACTTTAAGAATATTTAAAAGTTTAAAAATCAGAATTGAGGATTCTGAAGATCAACTTCTGACTCTAATTTCGAATTCAGAAATTAAAAACCTGATTACAGTATTATAAGTGGTTTTTGGTCTACTTTAAGAATATTTAAAAGTTTAAAAATCAGAATTGAGGATTCTGAAGATCAACTTCTGACTCTAATTTCGGATTCAGAAATTAAAAACCTGATTACAGTATTATAAATGCCTTTTGTTCAGTTTCAACTCTAGAGTTGGAATATGAGTGCTTAAGACACAAATATCTCAGTACAGGATTTGGATTTGTTATATTGGAACCAGGTATTTCAGAACAGGGAAAATTCCGGTCGGTACAAAAATAAATGACCTCTATAAAGCTCAGAAATTATTTGGATCAGCATTTCATCCAGATACGGGTGATTTACAAACACTTCCAGGACGCATGTGTGCCAACGTTTATGGATCGACGCTGATGTGCGGAGGAATGATGATTTTTTACAGATCGAATTTTGGAGTTTTTTTTTGGCAATGGGCAAATCAGTCATTTAATGCTTTAGTCAACTATACGAATAGAAATGCAAAAAGCCAAATGAGCAACAAGTTAATTTAATTTTTAAATATTTTTTAAAAATTATGATTTCAGAGATATTGTTGTTGCTTACACTTCTGCTGTTTCAGGAGCTTTGGGTGTCGCATTCGGGTTGAAGTCATATTTTGCCAAAGTAAGAATTTTAATTTAAAAATTTCCGAAAATAAAATTTCTATTTTTTTAAATAAAAACTTTTTAAAATTAAAATTAATTTTTTTTAATAAAAATTTCCTAAAATAAAATTTATTTTAAAAATTAAAATTTATTTTAAAAATTAAATAATTTTTTAAAAGTTTTTTTTAAAAACAAATTTCCTAAAATAAAATTTATTTTAAAAATTAAATAATTTTTTAAAAGTTTTTTTTAAAAATAAATTTCCTAAATTAAAATTTGTTTTTAAAAATTAAAATTGCAGAAAGCAGCAAGTGTCACAGTTCAAAGATTGGTTCCTCTTGCTGCTGTTTGTGTTGCTAATTGTATTAATATTCCTTTAATGAGACAAAAGTAAGACAGTTATTGTAAAATATATACTTTAATTATTTTTCAGTGAAATTAGAAACGGCTTAGTAGTCACAGATGAAAACGGAGATCAAGTAGGAATTTCCAGAGTAAGTCGAGATCGTGAAGTGACGTTTTTTAAAAACATTTGTGTTCCAATTTTTGCAATTTTGATTTAAAAATTAAAAATTAAAAATGACTTTAAATAACTTTATATCTGTTATATAGTATCTTAAAGACCATTTCAGGCAATTTTCCACTTTTTAAAATAACATTTTTATATAGAATTTGAAATATTTTAAAAATCCAAAGTTAGCCTTCAGAATTCGGGATTCTGAAAGTTAATATTCGCTTTTGACTCCGGATTCAGAAATTAAAAACCTGATTACAGTATTATAAGTGCTTTTTGGTCTACTTTAAGAATATTTAAAAGTTTGAAAATCAGAATTGAGGATTCTGAAGATCACCTTCTGACTCTGATTTCGGATTCAGAAATTAAAAGCCTGATTACAGTATTATAAGTGGTTTTTGGTCTACTTTAAGAATATTTAAAAGTTTGAAAATCAGAATTGAGGATTCTGAAGATCACCTTCTGACTTTGATCACGGATTCAGAATCTGATTACAGTATTATAAGTGCTTTTTTCAGTTTCAACTCTAAAATTGGAATATAAATGTTTGAGATAGAAACGTTACATAATTGTTTAAATTTAAATTTTTTTATTTTGGAAAACTTTAGATAGCAGCAGTAAAGGCCATATCCATGGTAGTCTTCTCCAGGAACGTTATCGTTATCCCTAGTATGTTGTTGACTCCGAGTATCGTCGACTGGATCGAATCAAAATCGACTTTTTTCAAGAAGTATTCTGCAAAATTAAATGCTCCACTTCAGATGGCCTTAGTTTTCGCACTTTTCGGAGCCATGGTACCAGTTGGATGTGCCTTATTCCCACAACAAAGTTCAATCAAAATCAATACTTTGAAGACTCTAGAACCCGAAACTTACCGTAAACTAAAAGAACAGAATTTAGATGCTGTTTTTTTCAACAAAGGTCTTTAGGTCAATTTATAGGTTTTAATTGTAACAAAATCAAGAACTTTTTTTAAAATAAAAGTTACTAGGTTAATTATAATTTAAAAAAACCAGAAAATCAAGAAATTTAAAAAAAAAATTTTTGGATTAACTTTTAATTTTTAAAAAATAACAGGATAAAGAAATTTTTTTTAAAAATATTTTTAAGTTAATTATTCATTAGGAAATGAAGAAATTTTTTAAAATAAAAATTATTAGGTTAATTATAATTTTTAATCGAAAAATCAAGAAATTTTTTCTTAAAAAATATCTTTGAGTTAATTATTTATCTGAAAATAAAGAAATTTTTTTTCAAAAAATACCTTCAGGTGTATTTCCAATAGAATTAGAAAATGAAGAAATTTAGTTCGTTAGTCCTTCAATGGGCAGCTCGGATTTCATCCACCGTAGCTGCAACTTGAATGACTAGCGATTACTATCATTCTTGTTATTTGGACACTATCTCAACCAGAAATAATGGTTCCAGTTTCGTTTCTTTCGTTTAAATACATTCGGATGGAAAATTATAAACATTGATTTTTATAAACAAAAATGCCGTTTTCTGATTCATGTCTATAAACAGATTTCATTTAAAATGGATCCCGAAACGATCAACTTTTGATATCAGTTTTCATTGTTTGTTTAAAATCTTTATTGAAATGTAAATTTTGCGAATTATTAATTTTACGGTAGTTTCAATTTCGAGATCTCAGTGCCGACATTGACCTTCTGCTGAAATGTACTTTTTTGACGGAATTCGGTCTTTTGGTTTGATTCAAGGACGTTGAAGAACTTCTTCTTGTTGCAGGAACCGACCGACCCCCTACGGGAATCCAGGGTGACAGGGGCTTGTGTCTAGTTTCGTGTTCGTACTGGAGAACTCTATAGGCAAGACTTTGTTCAAAACTTTCTTGTTTTTCCTGAAATTATTTTCCATAATTTAAAATAACTATTAATAATAAATTTAAAAAGATATTTATTTTTGAATTCCCGCGCAAAAAACTGTAATTTTGAGAATTCGCTCCGGGAGTCAATTCTCTGTCGTCATTCGCTCTTTTAATTTCTAGAAATTTCCAAAAAATTAAAAAATTCTACAAAAACAAATTTATGATTTTTACAGTAACAGGATATAAGTACTTACTTTCATCTTCATCCACAGCAAAAACGCATCGTTTGCTAATTGATCTTTGACTTGATTAATTTGATCTTCTTCGTTTTGTCGTTTTCGTTTTTCTTCTTCTTGCTGTGCTCGCATTTTCTTCAAAGTTTCTTCATGTTGCTGTTTCCTAAAAATAAAATATCAAAAATACTCAAAATTAAAGATTAAAAATAAGCAAAATAAAAAATGATCAAATTTAACTGTAAAAATTATCGAAATAAAAAATAATTTACTATAAAAAATTATAAAAACTAATTATAAAAATTACCAAAATAAAATACCAAAAATAATAAAAGATAAAAAAAATAATTAAAATTAATTATAAAAAATAACTAAAATTAATTATAAAAATTGTTAAAATTAAAAATAATTAAAATTAATTATTAAAATTATTAAAATAAATTTTAAAATTATTAAAATTAATTATAAAAAATAATTAAAATTAACTATTAAAATTGTTAAAATAAACTATAAAAATATTAAAATTAACTATAGAAAATAATTAAAATTATTAAAATTAACTATAAAAAATTATTAAAATTAACTATTAAAATAATCAAAATTGAATAACATACCATGTTTCAAATGACTTGACAGCTTCTTGTTTTTTTTCTCTTTCTTCTTCAAGATTTCGTAGCCGTGCTTCTTCTTTTTCTCGTTGTCGTTGTTTTTCTGCTTTTGATAAATGTAATTTACCACTTTTCCAATGTTGAAATACTTTTTCTGCTTCTTTTTTCTTTTCTTCTTTAAGTTTTTCAATTTGTTCTTGTTTTTCTTTTTCTTTTTGAAGTTGAAGTTGTTTTTTTTCTTTCAATTCTCGAGTTCTGTCTGCGTTCCATTTTTCGAAAGCTTTTTTAGCGTCTTCTAGCTTCTGTCGACGTTGTTCGAGTTCTTTTTCAGCTTTTTCTTTTGCTTCTTGGTTTTTTCTTTTTTCTTCTTCAAGTTTTCTCTCCAACCAAAGCTAAAATAAGATTTTACTGATTATTTTAATGAATAATTACGGTAAGTTTAAAAATCAGAGATATTTGATTTTCGAACTTGATAATTTTATTTAAATTTGAATTTTTGAACTTCAATTTTCCAAATTTTGAACCTAATAGTTAAGTTTAAATTTGAATTTTTTGATTTTTGAACCTAATAGTTAAGTTTAAATTTGGATTTTTTGATTTTTGAACGTAATAGTTAAGTTTGAATTTGAAGTTTTTAATTTTTGATTTCGAAATAGTTCAATTCGAATTCAAAGTTTGGAATGAACAACTGTTAGGAAATTATCAAATTTTTCGGCATTTTTCTCATGTCCCTGATTTAGGCCTTATTAAGCTGAAATGTAATGTTTCAGAATTACTCTAGAAGGACGTAAAACCCGAGTCTGACAGTAAGAAGTACAGTATTTAAATTGTATTTCTTATATTATATCTATTAAAATAAAACTATATGTTATCTGTCTTAATTTTGTACTTGGATGTTTTTGTAAATAACAAGGATTTTTACATTCACGAATTCTTACCGTATAAGCCGTTCTTTCAGTTTGTTTCTGCTTAACCAACTCAAATTCTTGTTTGATGTTATCAGCAGTTTTTTGAAGTTTCTTATTTTCGACAACTTTTTTATTTTTGTCTGATGATATGGATCTCCTGGCTGGAGGAGTAGGTGTTTTACTTTTCTGATTGGTCGAAGTCGTGGATGAAGGTGTCGAAATATCGGTTTTTTCTGACGTCTGATTTTTCGGAGTTTTCGTTCTTGTTGCTCCTGTATCCGTTGCGGAACCTCGAGAATCTCTAGAACTTGCAGAGGATATAGATCTGATATTACTGAGTTTTCTTGGAGGAAATTTCGGAAGAGAATCATCGTAAGTAACTGGAGATTGGACTTCTGTTTCATTTGACCAAACGTCTATCGTATGATTCGAAACTAATTCCATTCCATTTAATGACGGAGATTTGTTTTCTTTACTCTGAAATTTCATGAAATAGATAAGTTGAAAACAGATTGATATCTAAGAAACCTTTTCCGACGAATTCGCCGTTGATGTTCCACTGCTTCCGGTGACGCTGCCCCGTCCGTGTCTCGTCGACGGACGTTCAGACACTGGAGAACTGAGTTTCGACGGTACTTCTGAAAGAAAATTAAATAAAAAATAAAATAAAATTTCTTACTATTTTTTGTCATGCCGAGGAGTTCATCAAGACCCATCGAATACGACGGTCTTCTGGCTCCCATTCTTGAAAATTACGACAAAGTTAACATCATACAAGTGTATTCTGGAAATGTTTATATTAAATCGAACATCTTTGAGCAAAACAGAAAGGAGAACAATCTGAAGGCGGCATTCGTTGCCATGACGATCGCCTGGTGTGACTGCGCGTGCTAACCTGTCATTTCTCCGTGGATTATCCTACCGTAAAGCTTTCCTGTCATTAATAAACAAATTTTCATAAATATTTGGGTAACTTTTTAACTTTCTAATTAAACTCATAAATGCCCTTCATTTACTTTTTGAAAAAATTGTGAAACAAAGATTTCATCAAAGGAAATCAATATTGTTCAAGAGGAGAAAAATGAAACAATCCATTCCCGAATCGTCGACGATGGTCTTCATGTTGTCGAAATCTGATATTGCTCGTCCTCGAAGTAGATCTGACTACTGGTCTGACAGTTCTGGATTCCATGTTCACTCCGTTATGAGTTTTCACAATCGTCCGCATCTTGTCCTCCGGGAGTGTCAGCAAACACTGGATAGGGCTGAAGTAACACTGATGTCGGATGGATTTAGTTTGTTTCAGTGCCGGAATTTCAGGTTTCACAACGTCATCAGATTCCAGTCCTGTTTGTCGTTTAGTTTGGTCTCTATCCATGACATCAGAATTCTGTAATTATAAAATTAAACATCGTCACAGTAGTTAAAAATCACCGATAATGGTTGTTGGATGAATTCATTAGACTCCAGTACTGGTTGTTTGTAATGAAGGGAAAAGTTAGGAAAAAGAAGAAATTTCTTGTTCTGAAGAGGCCAACTAGATGCACTAAAAGTAAATTTCAGCAATAATTACTGTAATTTGTCGAAACTCACGCATTGGTTCCACATGTCAACAAAATTAGGATAATTATAATTTTACCGAACATTTCAAATTCATAGAAGAACCTCGAAGAACAGAATCCTCCCTTGAATCCACCGTCAAATGGTTCTCTGTCGAGTCTTCCTAAAAATTGGAACTCTGACGTATTTAGACACACATGGCGAATCTTAGACTCGGATTCCGGGCCTAATTAACGCGGTCATGAGGGGGCGAAAATGGCCAAAAAATGTTTATCTAGTCAATGAACCGATATCTCGGATAAATTAAAACTACTTAAAACAAATTCTTATTCATCTCTGGTGAAAGACAAAATCAGGCAGTAACTATTAAAATTAATAAAAATAAAATTGCAAAAATGTCAACAGAATTGTTAAAAAAAAGATGTTGAATAGCGGACTTGAGTCTAAAATTATCCTTGATGAAGCGGAATGAGGGTTTAAGAGTTTTCGAAATCCTGTGGGTCACGACATCACGTAATTCTGCTGGTCCTGGATGCCGGAGCATCTCCGCAAATGTCTTGCTTCTTTTCACATATCTACAATCGACAACATAAAAATCAAAAATCTCCGAGTTTTTTTTTCAGTCAACATGTTTAACGAAAACTGTTAATTGCTTCCGGAACTGAAGAAATAGGAAACCAAATAAAAAATTAACACTAACCTTTGGTTCGTCACCAATTCCGTGATTGCGTTCGTGAATGTATTTTCGAGAATATTCATCTTATCCACGATGAGGCCCAGATGTAAGCTTTCTACCACCTTCGCATTTTTAAAATGATCTAGAAAATTCCGTTATTAAGGAAAATAAAATCGAAATTGTCTTGACACGAATTTTTGGAATTTCGTAAAAAAATTAGAATCTTCGTTTTAAAAAATTCAAATTCTAAAGGATTCTAAAAGTTTCGAAAACTTCCATGAAATTTTCGGTTTCAGAATTTTCAGCTGGATTCTGAAGACCTTTACAGTAATCTAGATGATTCCAGAAGTTTTATTCGATTTTGAAATTTCTTGTTTTTTTAATTTTTAAAAATTTCAAAAATTTCATAATTCTTGAAACTTTTACAATATTCCATCCAATTTCGGAAAATTCCAGAAACTTTTACGAAATTCTAGCTTCATGAATTTCGAAACAGATTCACACGAAGAAAGTACCTGCAAAAAGCGGCATCAGTAACATCGGCTTCCCGTAGGAGAGGGATTCGAGTACAGTACTCCAACCGCCGTGAGTAACAATTCCTTTGTAGTTCGGATGACCTGAAGATTCTTATAAATGAATAATAATCGAAAAATGGATATACAGATAAGATCAATCTGAGGTAGCCATCTGGCGAGAAAGACGTTGTTGGTGTTTTGAACGACTTCTGTGGAGAGATTTTCATATTTGACGATGAAATTGAATTCTTGTAGAACATTGAAAGACCGAAATAAGCTGTTCCGCATGATTTCTGGCATATCGATGGTTTTTGCGATCGACCCGAAAGTGACGATGATGAAAGGACCCCTTCTGGCTATCCAGTCCCATTCCTGAAGTTCTCATTTAAAATTAATCCACTATGATGACGAACCTTGTTCAATTGAGATACCCTTTTTGTCGGTACAGTAATACCACCAATGTTAACAATATCGTAACCCGTGGGCGCAGGAAAGTCCAAAAACGGTTGCATATTCGTCACTATGCAACCCGAGTCTCTAGCTTCATCGAACAAGTTATATTTGGTTCTTCTATTCAGCCTTTTGAATATTCTATTTTCTTCCGCAATTGAAAGTGTTTTGTGGAGGAATTCAGTGACCACAGCGATGCCAGAGTTAAGACTCCTCTCCAGAAGTGACATCTTTTGAGAAAACGGAGAAAACAATTCTGAACAATAAATTTAATTTTTTTTTATAGAGTTTCAAACCTGGGACGTAACTGAGAGGATAATTGATCCCGATGGTTTCTGGTTGCATACGGTAATTAGCTGTAGCACTTAGCCAAACGATAGATTGGACTTTGATTAATTTCAAAAATCCGACTCCACACATATCGTATTGCTCGACGATGCCGATGTCGTACTCCCTCGAGGCCATTTCCGTAATTAAGGCCCTATCGGTCATGACATCTGAAACTCAATCAATTCTCGTTTCAATTGACGTTTAGAATCTTACTTCGACATGTCTGAACAAAAATACTAGCTACTCTGATTAGTTTTCGAACGATTTTTGGATTCAAAGGACTGGCATCTTCGAAAGGACCGGGATTCTTCCACAACGTCAAAGGCAGAATCCCACTGGACATATTTGCATCTATCCGACGAATTTCTGCGTCCTCGATGGCCGTAGAAGTAACACTCGGATCGACATCTATCAACATCACAGTCTGAAAAATAATGAAGCATCATAATATTTTAAAAATTGAAACAATTGTTATAAAATTGAATTTTTTGAAATCTCCAGGAAATTTGTGGAATTTTACATTTCAGAAGGTTTTAAGATTCTTGAAAGTTTTGGAATATTCAATGTGATTCAGGAAGACTTCAGAAATTTCCATAATTCTTGAAGGTTTCAGAATCACGACGATTGAGGATTTTTGAAAATTTCACAGAATTGCAGCAAAACTTACGACATTATGTCCTTTTTGAACAAGGAGATCAGCGAGTTTCCCGTTAAATGCTACATGACTGTAGGAAAGTGTCGGCACGAAATGGAGGATTCTAGCACCTCGACTCATACTCCACGACAGCCAGAATACCCAAGCACAGAAGACATGCCAAAATTGCATTTGACAAAATAGAATCCCGTTTTGCAGTTATTTAACATTGATCAAGCTAATAATCCAGCTCCTTAGTTAGGATTAACACAATTCATTTTTTCATTGAGGATAAAATCCAGAAACTGGGACAAGAGACGATTGAACTTCTCAAATACTTTAATTCGTCCGTCGTCGTGACCGATTGTCCGTGAATCTTTAAATGAGGTACTCCTCTTGACCAATATATATTCTCAGTTTTTATAAAGACGATTCAAATTGCGCAGTGTCATAATTCACTCCGTAAAAACCTTTTTTTTGGTACTCATCGTAACCTCAATTTCTTCCGTCATCAAGAACAATCCATGTACTTTTGAAATCGATCCAAGTGACCGAATTGCAAAGTGTAATTACTGCAAAAGACTGGAAGCCACATCACATCACAGCTAGCCAATGATCGCCGAACACACGAGTTGTAAAATAGAGATAAGAAAAACAAGAAAACTGAGTTGGAAGCGTTTTCTTGAAATTGATTTTTTCCACGAAAATGTTGAGATTTCATTTCCTTGAGATATTACTGATTAGTTTAGTATTAGTTTCTTTGTCTTTTTGTGATGAAAAAATCCATGTTGAAGGAGAAGTGAGTGAAGAACAGCTGAAAGAACAACGAGTCGAGAAACTTGCTTCTTTGCCCTTCAGTCATCCGCCGCCAGATCCCGGCAAAGCAAGGTACGGATAACTGTAGTGATTTTAGCAATATAATATATAACTTCCGTTAGATTACTACTTTATGACTACGATATCGAAGCCACTACTGTCATCCACAAACCTTCAGAACCAGAAGAATCTGGAATCAAAGTCTCCACAAAAGCCAAATATTTCTTCGAGATTCTGAATCACGATCAAGATGGATGTATTCTCGCGAGATATCAGGTATTCCGTATTTTTTAAAATAATTAAAAATATATAAATTCAAGGTCCACGAGTGCATCCACGGGCCTTGTAAAAACCTTCCAGATATCTACTTTTACATTGTTCAAGGTGGCCAGAATATTCTTGGAGTTTATTACAAGCCACAAAATGGAAGTGAAAACGACCAGATAAACTGGGGATTAATGTTATCTCTCGTCTACGCGATCGCGAGTCCAGCTAAAGGCGGTGCAGGCGACGAACAGATTGTGGTAAATAAATCATTTATATTTTTTATCTCACGTAAAATTCTTACAGAAAACACCATTTGGATATTGTCGTCACTTTTTTGCTAAACCGGAAGATAAGTTGTTCACCCGGAAGTTTGATCTTTGTGATTTTGAATCCACAAGAAATCACACATTTGTTCCTTCGTTGGTTTCTCTTGATTATCAACAATTCATCGAATACAAGTAATATTCAATTAAATACACAATAATAAAAAGGATAATTTCAGACAAAACAAAAAAATCGATGCAGACATTGTCTTCATTGAAGCGGATGAACAATTTCTTGTTCAAACTCCTTTCAATCCAAATTCCACTATTCGGGTACATTCACAGTGAGTTCAGATAAAATTTTACAAAATTCAATCGAGATTTAGTGTATCAGCAGAAATGATGAATCGCACTAGACGTTTTATGAAACGATATTGCCCTAAGGGGATGATGGGACATGTCTGTGCTTTGGACATTTTTGAGGCCAAATATCTCGGTAAAAACTGGCTTGACATAAGCAAAAAATTGAATGACCGTTCTCCAGCTCAGATTACGGTAAATTCCTCATTGGAGATTAAAGTTTTTTTAAATATAGATTAATTTAGTTGGAGGAATTCGTTGCTGAAAAACATACAGAATTGCAAAAATGTACTAAATCCGAAGAATGTCCTGGATTATTTAACAGTCTTACGGAAGTAACTCGTCGATCTGAACCGGAAGTCATCATGAAAGTTTTAAAAAACAAAAAAAATGACGAAATACTGTAAGTTACAAAATTATACTCTAGTGTACTTTGACGAAAAGTAAAAAAAATTTTTATTAAAAAATAATTCAAAAATGCTAAAAATGATAACTTCATAATGGAACCTTCGTTTTTCTCTGTAGTGGTTCATTAATAATTGAATACAATATTTAAGGCTAAAAATACAAAAATATCTTTAAAAATAATATTTAGTTTAGTGAACTTCGGTTTAGTCAAGCTTAATTTCAGGCCGAAGCTTAAACTTGACTGTAAGCTTAGATTTAATTCTAAACTTAATTTTGTTTATGTCAGATTAGGTTTAATTTTAAATTTAGGCTTAGATTTAGGTTTGACTTTATATCAAATTAAGTTCGATTTTAAAATCAACCGTAGACTTAGGTTTAATTTTTAATTTATATTTATATTTATATCAAATTAAGTTCAGTTTTAAACTCAATCGTAAGCTTAAGTCCAGTCAGATTTAACTGTAGACTTAGGCTTAATTTTTAATTTTAATTTATATTTATATCAAATTAAATTCAGTTTTAAAATCAACCGTAAGCTTAGGTCCAGTCTTAGATTTAACCGTAGGCTTAACTTTTAATTTAAATTTATATTTAAATTTATATCAAACTAAGTTTAGCCTTAAATTTAACCATAGGCTCAGGCCCAATCTTAGATTTAACCGTAGGAGTAGGCTTAGCCTTTAATTTAAATTTATATTTGTTAGATTAAGCCTATACTCCAGATTTATAAATGCAAGCATAACTTTTAGCCTAAATCCACGTCATTATATCTAAAGATTTAAGCCTGTATTTTTAGCTCAAGTCTACGTTTTACATTTGCAGATTTATACTAGCGTCTTTGGTCCAAGGATAAGCCCAAGTTACAAGTTTTCAAGTTTAGATTTATTTTTGAGAGAATTAAAAACACATATTAATTTAATTAAATTTAAAAAATTCAATAATTAAAAATTTCGAAATTCAAACGTTAAAAATTTTAAAAATGAAAATTCTGAGAAATTAATGCAATTTGAAATTCTCAAATTACTTAATAAAAAACGTTTTTTCGTCAAAGTTCAAATCGTAATACTGTAAGTTATAAAAATAGGATGAAACATGAAACGTGACTTCAGGACTTTCTTGCTAGATGCCATAGCCGCAGGGGGTCCAACAGCAGTCTGGAAAAACGCGTTCGAGCATGTCCAAAAAAGTAGACGACATTTGGCCCAGGAATTTCTCGACAACATCGCCTTCACAACAGTTCCCCCTACTGTAGCATTGAAGGAATTTAAAGTTGGTTTTTTTTTGGAAAAAAATAAAACATCGATTTTTAGACTTGGAAAATAAATCCCGATCTTGATCCACATAACACAATTGGTTATCTGACAAGTCGGAGATGTCTTTCAACACCTAGTCATCTGAATGCTTGTATCAACCAAAAAGACAGTTTTTTCAATTATCTTTTTGAAAATAAAGAAAAAACAATGACAGTGGAACAACAAAGCAAAGGTCTATGGCATTTGCATTTCAAATCGTAAGTTCTGTGATGCGTATTATCAAAATTAAAATTAAAATTAAAATTAAAATTAAAATTAAAATTAAAATTAAAATTAAAATCAAAATCAAAATTAAAATTAAAATTAAAAATCGAAATTCTAATTTTTCGTGTTAGGACACGATTCATAAATCATTGTGATTCGAGAAATCCAGATATCTGATTTTATCAACTTAAATGAAAGAATATTTTACAGTAAGAAAAATCCATAAATGTGTCCTAACACGAAAAATTAGAATTTCGATTTTTAATTTTAATTTTAATTTTGGTAATACACAATGCTGATTTCCATACTTTGGATCTAATTTATTTTAATTTTTCCAGGACTTCAGATTATTTTTCTCAGTTCCTTTGTTCCTACAGTAATGATGTTTTGCAAGAACGTGCTTTAACCTTCTACAACAAACTTCATCATTCATTTTTTGAACGAAAAATTAACATGAATTTGTTGAAGATTTTCTGGAACACTTGTCCTCAACCTGTTCCGCAGTCCCATTCCGTCTTGGCCCTGAATGTTTTGATCAAAATTGCCCCACATTATCCTACAGTAGGATCTTTCTTGTTGAGAAGTGAGAAAAATAATCCTGAAAATCCAAATTTATGGGCGTTATTTTACCAGAAATTACATGAAACAATCAAAAATGGAGATCACAATGTCCGAAGATACTGGAACGAACTTCGACAATTGAAAGTTTTTAAACCTAATTATCTACAAAGAAGTTTGAATCACAAAAGTTCAAATTTTATTCAGAAATTTGAAAGTGAGTTTATTTTTTATTCAAAAAATTAAAATTTAATTTTAGACACAAGCATTCCTGTAACTGTGAAAGGAATGGTTGTGGCCAACAACGATGGATCCCTCGAGGAATTAAATGTCGCACTGTCATCTGAAGTGCCTTTGTTTTCTGTAAGTTTTCTTATTTTATAAAATTTAATTTTACAAATCTTTAATTTTTTACTTTAAAAAAATTTAATTTTATAAATCTTTAATTTTTTATTTTATAAAATTTAATTTTACAAATCTTTAATTTTTTATTTTAAAAAAATTTAATTTTATAAATCTTTAATTTTTTATTTTACAAATTTTCTATCTTTTATTTTATAAAATTTAATTTTACAAATCTTTAATTTTTTACTTTAAAAAAATTTAATTTTATAAATCTTTAATTTTTTATTTTATAAATTTCCTATTTTTTTATTTTATAAAATTTGATTTTATAAATTTTCAGATTCGATCTGGCAAAACTCATGGAACTTTGACGACTTTAGGATTTCCAAAACTCATCAGTACTTCCAAAGTTGTAAGTTTTTAAATAAGAAAATCATTATTAAAAAATCGGAAATAACAATTGTAAAATTATTTAAATATGAATTGCAACTTTTTAGGAATTTTTAAAATCTTTCATTTTAATTTTGGTTCAGAAAATTTTCATAAATTTTGAGGTTTTCGAATATTTCAGGATTTATTAAATTTTGGAAGATTTTGTAAAATTTTAATTTTTACAGAATTTTAAAGTTTTAAATTTTTTTTATTCTGAATAGTTCCGAAAATTTCCGCCTTAAATAGAAATATAAAAACAATAAAAGCGGAGATTTTCATCATATACAAAATCAACGTAAAAAAATAATTGTGGAAAATAACGTTGTAAATAGTAATTTCGAAATCACGATTTCGTAATAATTTTAAAATCATTTTTTGCACGCCATTTTTCGTTTCGGGACCTTTTTTCGTTTCAAGACCTTTTTTCGTTTTGGGACCATTTTTCGTTTCGAGACCTTTTTTCGTTTCGAGACCTTTTTTCGTTTCGGGACCTTGTTTCGTTTCGGGACCATTTTTCGTTTCGGGACCTTTTTTCGTTTTTGAGTTGATTTATTTTTCGACTACTTTGATCTTCGAGTTTCTAAAATTTCCACTAGAATCCAGAAAGTTAAAAAAAAAATAATCATTTTCAGAGTCAATCAATAATGCTTCGAGATTACTCTCAGAAAATCCGTCTTCTCAGCGGACATACATTGGACCTCAGTATGAACGCCGTCGTGACTGTGAAACTAGATTCCGACGAAGCGACATTCAACGTCAATTCTGGATTATCTGTCGAAACAAAAGCAACGATTTCTGATTCTCATCAGGATTACGGTACTGTGGAATCAAAAACTGAAATGTTTACAAAAATCAACATCGAAAACATCCATTTTTGTCCTGTCGTGGATATGAAAGAAATATTTGTCGTAGAAAATTATTCAAAACAACTTATTGACCGAGAAACAGATAAGAAAACTTCAAAAACAAGACATCCAGGATCGTCGATCAATTTAGGTCCACATGTAAACTCGCAATGTCGTCTTTAAAATTTCTCAATTTTTATAAAAAATAAATTAAAATTAATTTTAATAGAAAAAATAATAAATTTAGGATTAAAAATTTTCGATTTTTAAAAAAAACAAATTTAAAAATTATAATTTTTATTAAAAAATTATTTATTTTTAATTTTTAACTTTCATAAAAAAATTAATTTTAATTTTTATAAAAAATCAATTTTTTAATTTTCATAAAAAGTATAAATCCAAAATTAAATACTTTTCAATTTTTATTTTAAAAAATGCAGAAATATGTTAAAAAATAGTTGTTTAAATATTTACAAGATTATGTGTTGAGAATTAAATTTCAAAGCGTAGTTGATTTTGGAAGATTTACTGATCTTCGATGACAGCGATATCGTTTTTGACATTAGTCTCGACATGTTTGAGTTCGGAATGGTCAAAGCTGGAAGCCAAGGTCTTGACTTTTTCACGACAGTATTCTGAAAATTATTCATTAATAAAATCGATAATTTGTGTTCCGTTTTACCAAAGTTGACAGAGTTCGAAATTTGGACTTTTCGCGTTAAGACAACATTAGACTTTTTCAAAAATTCTAAATGAATAAAAATTGATGTTTTAATTTTCCGAATTACAAAATGATCCAGGAGTGGGTCATGACACGAGAAAAGTAATCTCGAAAATAGTGTTTTAAAATGAAAATTTTGAATTTCAAAAATAGTGTCTTAGAACGAAAAACTTAAATATCAACTTTGAACTCTAATTGCCGACTTTGACAACATGGAGTATTGATCACTCACCATCAGCTGAAGGTAATCCAGTTTTGACAACAGTTTCAACAGGATGCAACTCGTTCTTGTTGAAATTAGCAACAAGCTGGGGGGTCTTCTCGAGGGCAATGTCGACGGGCGATGGAAGAACATTCTTCTCTTCGGTGGAGACTTGACGCAAGGTGGTAGATTGGAAATTCTCGATTCCTTGTTTGAGTTGGACATGTTGACGTTCGTTCTCGACATCTTCTTTAGTTGGAAGAACATTTTTCTCAATACATTCGACATGATTCAAAGCGTGATGTTTCGTCAATTCACTCTGAACAGAATCAGCGAGTTTAGGAAGTTCAGTAGCCTTGACTTCAGCCATAATTCTCAGTAATAACGCTGAAATAAAACAATATTATCCAACAATGAGGGAAATGGACCAGATGTTCACGATTGAGTGAAACAAAATCGGCGCGAATTCTTTGTTTAGGAGCGAGAAAGTCAAACGCACAAAATAAGCGAAAACTGGGGAGCATGATTCATTATTTGAGAGTTGTTTGGTAAAAATTGGGCAAGAGAGTCATCGCGGTAAAGATAATGATAAATAACCTCGTGAAAAACCAAATCTATAAAGCAAAAATTCAAACATGAATCAGAAAATCAGAAAAAAATTTTATATTTTTGTAAATTACATTGCAAAAAATACAACATGGACAAAGATGAGCTCAAATCTTTATATTTTTAATTTTCGTAAATTTCAATTAAAAATAATTCAAATATTAAAATAAATTCATATTTGAAATTTTTATATCAAAAATTTTTTTTAATTTTATTTTCAATTGCATTAAAAAATTTATGTATAAAATCAAAATAAATCCATATATGCAATTTCTATATCAAAAAATTTTATTCTAAATTTTAGGATTTCGAATTCTATTAAAAAGTAATTTATATATAAAATCAAGATGAACCCATATATGAAGTTTTTATATCAAAAATTTTAAACTAAAAAATTTTATTCTAAATTTTGGGAAAAAGTAATTTATATATAAAATCAAAATAAATCTATATATGAAATTTTTATATCAAAAATTTTATTCTAAATTTTAGGATTTCGAATTCTATTAAAAAGTAATTTATATATAAAATCAAGATGAATCCATATATGGAATCTTGATATATTGAAGGTCAAAAATCCATTTCCACATTCGAAATGGATTTGCACAATACAACTGCGCGACCTTGTACAAAATAAGACCGACAGCTATTGGACAGTTTCGAATAGTCAAATATGTGGGTTTCTCTCCCCGACCGAGTCAAATAAGGAAATCCATCGAAAATTCTTTTTCACGCAACTTCGGTAAATCCCAACTAGCTTTAATTCAAAAATAAGTACGTAACCAATGAATCAACAACTTGTTCGCGCAAAAAGAAAAATAAACGATTATCTTTTTTAGTAATCTCTGGCAAAACGTTCCTAACTACTTACACATCCCAAAACGAAGATCATCCGATTGCGCGTGCTTTTCACAAAAATCTACATAAACAAAAAAAAACCAAAAATAAAAAAATCAAATTTCACAATACTTTTAAATATCAAAACTATTTGCAAATCTTTCTTTCGTAATTGGGATGTTTTTCTCGATCGAAAAAAAATAAAATCGTCCATGGTAGTTTTAAAAAAAATGATTCATTTGAAAAATAGTGTTTATTATTCAATTGAACATACATCATGATACAATCATGAAATCAGAATCAATAATGGACCCGGCAAAAAGTGTCATCATCGCCGGAATCAAAAGCAATAAGGATAACTGAATAACTAAATCCAATTTCAATTATTTAAAAAAGCTGACTAGAAACCATTCAATAAACATTACTTTTGAAAGTGGGGGAAAAGAACACAACCAAAATAGACAAGTGAAAAATTGAGCATTGACGAATATGTGAGATTTTTTTCAAATGGCTGATTGGACTGTGTGACCACGATCTTTCCACGAAGAATGGTTCTGGGAGACAATCGTCGTCCTTTCAAGTAACAGAGTTACCTCCTCGGCAGCCAAAAGAGGAACCGCCAAATTGCAACCGAGATCTTGTATGTCTGTCTCGTTGATCTGAAAAGAGATAAATACCACAATGGTCTATAAAAAAAAACTCACTTTGAGGATCCGATCAAACGGCCTAATCCTTCCACATCGATCGGCTGGACTTCCAGGTGAGATAGCATTGATATAAACCCCTTGATTAGAATTAGCTCCATCAGATACGCTGAATCCAAAAGTCCGAATATTAGGATCTTTCTTCAAGTATACAGAAAAGATAGTTTTTTCTGTAGCATATTCCTCGAGATCGTTGTGGATTGGACTCGTAGCATCAATCATCGGGAAGTTTGCCGTCTGATCAGAAAGAAGCATTAAAAGATTAGAAAGTCTTCTTGGACTTGTAGAAGAATCCGAATTGTCCATGTTTCTGACATTAATATGAGGTTTCGGAGGTGGCATCGCCGGTGGAAGCTCCAAAGTTCCATCATAAGTCGAATTCAGTGATTCATAGTTCCCAGTAGCATCGAGATAATCCTTATTCTTCGATATTAATGGAGGATGTCTCAGAATCGTACTGGAGGAATTCAAATTAATCAAGCCAGGAATACTATTCGAAGAAGTGGGTTGATTCGGTCGATTCAGCAAACTATTCCTGTGGTCATCTGTAGTCGAAAGAATATTACATTGACAAGAGTGTTTAGAATTACTCGGAACATTGCCCGACATAATGCTTTCTTCAAGTTTTTTCAACATCTCAGCTTCACCAACAGTTTCCAAAGCTTCTAAAATTCTCTTCCAATCTTCTCCATCATTGCTATTATTTCCATTACTGCATCCACAACAATCATTTACCGTATGACTCGTATCTGCTGTTGAACTCAAACCCGAGTCCCATCCCGTTCTCTCAACACTACTGCCAACTTCTGCAAAAATTTGACAAATAAATTGACATGTCAAAATCTAAAAAAATAGACAAACCATTTGAACTCGAGGATGGCTTTGAAAAGCTCCTTGCGGATGTCGAGGAATTATGACGATCAGAGCTTAAAAGCTGTTCTGAACGACGATTGCCATTCGAGTCAGTTGTCCTCTTATGCAATAAGTCATCATCTAAAATTTCGACATTGAGTTGTCACTCATTAAAGAATAATAAAATCGAGATTAAAAGAAAGAACCCGCTTACTTAGTGGCATATGGCATGATGAAGACATTTGCGTGTTCTTTCCATTGCCATTCGGAGAATCTTCCAGACTTTCAACAGCACTGTCTATGGACTGGATTGGGGTACTTAATTTCCCAGAAACTTCAGATACAGAATCTGATCTAATGGTACTCAATGGATGAACAAAATTAGTTCCAAGCGACCTCGCAGTCCTGGACATCATCGGACTTAAGGGCAAGTACTGTGAAATTAAATGTTCTCTATGAGGAGGGTCAATAACTCTAGAAATCTTTAAAGTAACAATGTCAGTCGACTGCTGTAGAATCTGCATAGCTTCAGAAACTACTTTAGTGTCCAACGCCTCATTATTAATTGCAAGTATTCGATCCCCGACGTGAAGAGCTCCAGTTCTGAAATGGATCCAGATTTAGTTTTGCTTTAGAACTTGAAATTCGAACCTCTCGGCCAAACCGCCGCTAGCGAGTTGTGATATCACAATCGGATCTCCTCTCTCACCGGTTGAAGCAATAGTAATCCCGAGTGGCTGACCTTTTCGCGCAAGCTCAATCGAATAAACAACAACTTGAGAAGAATCCATATCGTGGTTTTCATTGCATCCTTTCTTAATCGAAAGTTTCACAACATCTCCAGATCTTTGCATCAATCTCATGGCTTCTTCTACTGTACATGATTCCAATGGAATGTTATCTATGGCATTTATCCGATCTCCTCGTTGAATAGAACCACATCGATGAGCAACACTCCCTGTCCGAATTTCAGAAATAATAACTGGCTCGCCTTTTTCTCCATTCGTCTCACTTCTGCAGATAATCCCAAGGTTATTACCACGTTTTGCCAATTTAACTGTAAATAGTCCACTTGACGGTAACACTGATTCTGAAAACAAACAAATAAAAGTTCGAAAATCGAAACCCAGACAAACCGATTACGTCAAATTCCACGGTCAAGGTGATTGATTGATTAGCATGTCTGAGAATATGATTGGCTTCTTCCACTGTGGAATTAGCCGTGTGCCAATCATTAATCGCTAAAATCCGATCACCGACCTGAAGAACACCACATTTATCTGCAGGTGAATTTTTCTCAATATAAGCGATAAATAAGGGAGCATAACGACCAGAATCTGCATCCGTCGATTTCGTATCATTTCTATTCAAGATTAAGCCAAATCCAGACTTTGAAGTAGATTGAGTTTGGAGGAAAACTTCCATAGTCTCCATATGACATACCTGTCCACTGGGGATCGTGGAAAACAGAGTTCCAGTCACAGAACCTAAAACAATCGTCATTTCATTCAATTTGTTAACATAGAATATTCCAAAATTAGCGAAATTTACTACCCCAACATCTGGTTCTTTTGATTTTTGCGAAAATAACTTCAAGGAAGTAATTTCAAAATATAAGATAACTTACTAACTGTTGCAACCCCGACAATACCAGTGTAATGAAAGCAAAGATGAAACATGTCCTTAACCGGTCAATCACTTTATCAGCAAAACTATAGCAAAGAATTAAACATTCAATCTCAGTGTGAAATCAAAATTTTTCCCATATAACTGCCAAGATTCCACAAACACTATCAATCATTATAGCGCAGTGAATCAAGGAAAAAATTATTCACCAACTCGGCAAGAAATAAAAATGATAAATGGGGTCCTTTATTTCTCTCTGAGCTTATTAGAAAATGGCCAACGATCGACAATCAGTCAAAAGGCTAGCGGAGTAGGATCAACAACTAACAGACATTTATTTAGCGGCTCTCGGATAAAATTCCTCCGGCAATTTAGCCAAATGACGAACTTCTACACTTGCGGACTTTGGCTTTCTTGTGGATTTCGAAAAACTAACCGGAAGAACGGTAATAAAAACCTTCCACAAGACAAGGTTGCCTCAAGTCATAAAAGCGGGATTTCAACAAAGACGAAAAAGAAATAAACAGCAAATTACTTTTTCGCAAAAAAGTGGCAATTAGGAAAAAACTGACCTGTTGATCTTGAAGTCGAAGGATGAGCAGAATCAGGGAAAGAAAAATCCGTACTCCGAGTCATCAAATAGTTTGAAGTGTTTGGAACCAATGGTACCGAACCAGATAACCCACTTATTTTCTGTTGTTTTACAGTGTTCGACATAAATCTAAACGTAAAAGTTAACTAGTTTACAGTGAAAATACAATACCTGTGAGTGAGGACGGGTTTCTTGGAATGAGTCTTCTCTTGACTAAACCTATCATTGGATCTCGCTCTTTGTTCAACAGTACGAGTACCATAAGAAGGCTGAAAATCACAGGAATCAGATCTCTTCGAATCGACTTTTTTCTTGTTTCCATTAGCATCATGAACCTTGTGTCTTCTTCTGCTTTTCTTGTTAGTTTCTTCTTTGTTCATCTGACTATAAGGGATAATTTCCAACTTTACAGTAGAACAATGGCCTTTCAGTAGTTGACTGGCTTCTTCGAGGGTTGTAAATTCTAACCCAATTCCATCGATGGACAAAATTTCATCTCTTTCGTGGAGAGCTCCACATCTGTCAGCAATGGAAGCTGGAGTAACATAATCGATAAAAACGCCTCTTGTTGTTGTGTTTGTGATAGGATCTGTTTTTTCTTTGATAACCAAAGAAAGGCCAAAGTCAACTCCAGGACCTTTGTCAACTTCGACCATCAGAGGTCCAGTGGCATTTCTGACCGTTTCAAGAATGGAGACATCGTATTCAATCATGAATTTCCCAAGAATATCAATTTCATGAATCAGATTCTGAGCAACACCAAGAGTAGCACTATAGACGTCGACTCCATTAATATTGATTATGCGATCCCCGACTCGAAGTCTTCCTTCCCTAAAGTACGCAGTTATTCCGAATTAATATAGAAAAACGGACCTATGAGCAGGACCTCCGGGTCTAATAGCTGTAACTGTAATCGGTCTGCATTTTTCTGTGTCTGGTCCATAGGATCCACCTCGAAGTGTGAATCCAAATCCACCCGTCTCCTTTTCCAAAATAATCTCAGCACACTTGCTCATTGTATTTTTAGGCTTAAAGAAGACAGGATGATCCAAGCTGTATTCAACTTCTAGTTTCACTGTATCCCCCGCTGATCTCAAGACAGTCAAAATTTGCTCATGAGTAAGTCCCTTGACTTGAATATTATTCACCGCAATTAACCTGAAAATACTTGTATTTCACAGAATAGAATTCTATTACAATTTCGGGATATCCAAGAATACAAGATTACAGAACTTTTGTGAAAACTTCCAGAATCTTTTAGAATTCAAAAAATTTCCAATACAATCATTTGACTATCGAAATTCCGAATCCTCTAGAGAATTTTGGAAATTCATTTCAGAACGTTTTTTATAGAATTTTCTATTCCTAATTTTCATAATAATACGGTTATGAATAAAACAAACCTTTCTCCAGACTGCAATTGATCACACCGATGCGCAATAAAGCCGGGCCGGAGGAAAGAAATCGTTGGCGGAATCGCTCGATCCGCACCGCCTAAAAAGTTTCTTTTTAGTTGTGCAAAAAGCGGGCAGGGGCAAATGGCAATATGGATCATAAAAAACCGTTTTTTCAAAGTTATTCAAAACACACCCGCAATTCCTAAACCAAGCTGTTGCCCATTTCTCCTTTTTAGGAAAACCGTTGTTGTACTACACAGTGGCGTTGATTTCGGTACAGGGACCGATCTTGACCGGTGATGGTTCTTCTGGTTGATGGGTGGAGTAGTAGCATCCAATAATATCCGTTTTTTCGAGGTCCTAAAAATAACAATAATCATATATCGTCCTAGTTTTCGGAACAAAGAAAAACTTACTCCCGCCGAATTTTTTCTGTATCGTCTGTTTCATCATAGTTCTTTATGTCATCTGAAACTAGAAAAGGTTAATCATGTGTCAAATGAGAAATTTTACTGCCTAAATTGGAAAATTTATTGCCTAAATGGGAATTCTGCCTTTCTTGGAGAGTGTTGCATTCACAACCCTGATTATTCGTGTCGAGACCCGTTGTCCGAGCGTCATTTCGACAGTCAACTTTATAAAAATCCCGCAGTTGTTTTTTAAGTTTCCAATACTCCAAAATTTCATCCGAATTTCGAAAACTTTCATATATAGAGGATTTTCTAGACGTTCGAGGAACATGCTGAGAAGTTAATCGAGACAACTCTAGCCATTCTTCTTCTTCTCCACCGACGCCAAAACAACATGGCGAAATAGTCATGTTTCAAAAGTAGATAATCGACTAAATGAAATTCAATAAAACTGCGCAAATACGTGAAAACTTATCCGAGGAAATAAAAAAACTATAAAACACGTTAGATCGGAATTTTAAAGGAAGAAGTGTAAGGATATAGACTTGGAAGGACTGTTTTATTTTGAAAAAAATCTCGAACAACAGAACTTTGACAAGTAAGACTTTCTTTTCCTTAGGGCGTTAATTTTGACGCTACTCCCAAATGATCATCAACACTTGGCAGGATTGCTTGTAATGAAGTTGTCACATTCTACTCTGATCCTGGGGAAATTTTCGGGTGGCTCCCCGAAATTGAAAACAGCTGGTTCTTATTCAAATTCCCTTAGCAATTAGCCAAGAAGCAATTGTGAGCAATCAACTAGTCATAATCAGTTGTTAAAACAAGAAATAATCGAGAGAAATGATGGAAGACGATAAAAAATATATAAATTACCGATTGAATTCCGTCGATCAAGTTCGCTCAACTCTATTCTTCTCTCAATAGTGTTAATATCCAGTTGACTTTTCGTACCGGCCAAAGTCTGATTCGTATTTGAGCCGGAAATCATTTTAAAGGCTTCTGGGAGGGATCTAGGACAAGTTGAATGCAAAGTTATTCTTCTTTCGACTTTTCTTCGACGACGAGATAACAAACGTTTTAGAAGAATTTGCTTCTTTTGAGACTTCAACGTTGCTCCTTCCACCTCCAAAAGTGAAGGGTTATTGACAACCATTGAAGCATTGTCTTCTTTTTCTTTCATCTCAAAGAAATCTGCCAAATAAAATTCATTTTCTTCTTCTATGGGTTCTTCCAAGGGCGAAGTAGCTCTTGCACACGAAATCAAAGCCATCTGTCAACAAAAAACAAAAATAATAATCAATGTTTTTACAAAAAAACTGGATCGTTCAGCTAGCAAAATGATGCTTTTTCTCAATTTTCTCAAAACTGCAGCTCTTAGTTAAAAAAATCTCCAGTAAGGTGAATGCGAAAAAGAAAGAAGTCCATCAAGTCGCCGTTGCTTTGCGCACAAGACAATATCAACTCAAGTGAATCGGTCCTCTCCGTTCGAGCTTCCCTTAGCCAGAGAAGCACGTTTCTCGAGAGTTCACAGAAAGTTATTCTCTTCAAATAATGTTCATTCTTTAGTTCAGATAAAAGAACGCTCAAGATGAAAGCGGCGGACGGAAACAAGCAAAAGATTAGTTTTGCTATTGAGTTAATAAAAAGTAAAAACAATTTGTCAAAGAGATCAGGTTATTAAGAGGAACTAAGGACTCAGATTCCAAAGACAACATTAGTTTCAGAAATAGACATTGGAGTACACTTTCGTCAAAAACGTCTTACCTCTGGATATATAAACAGCGTCATCTAAAGCCGCTTTCATCAATCGGACAAGAGCTCGGAAAATAGCCCTTCTGGTTCTTCGCCGGAATCTACCCCACATGGAGCAACCTGGTTGCCGAGGTCCGGCAGGCATTCTGGATTTCAATCAACTCATAGATAAACTAAATTTAAAAAATAAGAAACTAAAAATAAATGAATCTCGAATTATTAATGCAAAGTGGCACATAAATCAAAAAAGTAAGCGATATTGCTCGTTTTCAGCAGTGTTTACATAATTCTTCCATTTCAAGTCGTCAAAATGAATCTTTTTGGCCGTTAGAGTTGGTGTCAGCTTTTTCGAACCAAAAAATTTGTAAAATGACAAAATTGGCAAAAATTGTAAACGAAAAAAAACACGCAATCCCGCATGACCAGATAAAAAACCAAAAATTCAAAAAAATCTCGAAATATTAAATATAAACATCGGTTGGTTTTGAAGTACCCAGATGCCAATAACCGTTCTTCAGGATTAGAAACATGAATTTTTAGTTTAAGAAGCTGCCGGGAGGGCAATTGGCTCAATCCGGCCCGGATTAGCAGGCACTGCGCGTTGTTCTTCGTTTTATGCCAGAGGCCTTTCCAATCATCCCAAATATTCCAGAAAATAAATGTTCTTTCCAATTGTCCTTCAAGTAAATCTGCGCGGTAACAAGAAGTACTCAATAGAAATGCTTGAAATGGAAATAGTTTCAGCTATGACCGGAAGGGGAAATCAAATAAGGCCATCATTTCAGAACAACGAAACGGGGAATTTGAGAAAGTCATTCTTTCCGTAAAAGCGAGCAGGAAACTGTGAAAACAGACAAAAATGGCATTGAAGACTATTTCGGATGAATGGGATCACCGACGAAATTACATGCCCAGCAGTTTTTTGAGGAGAAAGTCATCATTTTGAAGAGAATTGAAGGTTATTTGTGTCCAGCAAACTGGCCTTCGAATAGTTTATTAAATTTCCGAACAATTTTCGTTATGGATCCCGAAAGACTATACTATTATGGAAAGCAAAAATGGACACTATTACTAAATTATCCTAACATGAGTTTTCAGAATTTTGTACAACTCAAAGTTGGAGACATTAGCTTCAAAATTACAGGATTAGGGAAATTAGAACAACGGACACTGACTTACTTCACACAGGTCTTCTTGTCCTCGCGTTGTAGAGAATCTTACCTCGTAGTTATCACATAACAGTCATGTTTTAAAAGATGAAAATACAATAGAAAAAGAAAAACAACAATAAAGTGAAAAATTCATATATCGATCAGATTCACGTTTAATTGTACTCAAAATTGGAAATGAGCGGGCTTTTACGCTTTCAGGGGATTTCGCGTCGAGAGTCACCTCGCATCCCACGACAATTAGAGTTAAATTTCATCACGGAATAATTTTCACATAAATTTTTTAATTTTTTTAATTTAAAAACCAGAGGTCAAAACTGGTTTTAAAAGATTCTATAATGTCCAAAAATTCTAGGATTCAGGAAGATTTCAGAAGCTTCAATAAGATCTTAGAAAATTCCAGAATCTGCTGGATTCTGAAAAATCTAAAGTTTTAATTTTCTAAAAAATTAACGAAAGTGAGAGGTTTGATCCGACAGTACAAAAACCTTGTAACAAGATCTAAAAGACAGCTCCTTGACTCCAAGTCCACAAAATCCGCCCAATCTCCGGACAATGTATTGAATTTCTGTTTCCGCATGAATAAAGAGCTATGGAAATGAGCTTGATCGATGTTACTCCTCAGTGTTGACAAGAAAAATTACCCATCACATGGGGTCTCCAGAAGGCAGAAAAATAATGCCAAAAATAATGACAAAAATAATAATAAAAATAATAATAAAAATAACGATAAAAATAATAATAAAAATAATGATAAAAATAATGATAAAAATAAAACTCACATCCATTGGTGCTGGTGGAGATCATGGATTGACGAGCGGTACAGTCACAGTTTAGCGGCATGGCCCGGCTGATTCAGCTTTCCGGAACTGCGAAATTCATCAACATTTCTTGATTAGATTTTTCCACAATTTCTTCAAAAATTGGGATTGTTAAAATTTTTTATATTTTCGAAAATCGTTCCTAAAAAATTTAATTTATTAAAAAAAATCATATTATTACAAAAATAAACTTTTTACACAATTATCTCGACACGAATTTCTACAAAATTTCAAAAATCCAAAAATTACGATTTAAAATTTAAATATTAAAAATTTTTAGGTTATAGAACTTAGAAAAAGTAAAATTTTACAAAATTTTCGAAAATTTTTTATGTTTTAAAATTTCGAATATAATTTTTTAAAATTATAGAAATTTTTTATGTTTTAAAATTTCGAATAAAATTTTTTAAAATTTTCGAAAATTTTTAATATTTTCAAATTTCGAATAAGATTTTACAAAATTTTCGAAAATTTTTTATGTTTTAAAACTTTGAATAAAATTTTTTATGTTTTAAAATTTCGAATATAATTTTAGAAAATTTTCGAAAATTTTTAATATTTTCAAATTTCGAATAAGATTTTAGAAAATTTTCGAAAATTTTTTGTTTTAAAATTTCGAATAAGATTTTAGAAAATTCTAGAAATTTTTTACGTTTTAAAATTTCGAATAAGATTTTAGAAAATCCCAAAAAATTTCTACGAAAGTATAGTGCTGAAAATTCCAGCGTTCCATTGAAGGAAATCGTCGAACATGGAATTAAAGGCAAAGTACGTATAAACCTCGAAGAAGGGTTAAATCCTTGACTTTTTGTGACCGCGGAAAAACTGATCTGTTTCAATTAGTTTCGCCTGAGAGAACGATATAATGACCGTAAGAAAAAACCAATCTTGTTTAAAAATAGAATTGGATCAGTCGTTTTTTTCAACTTCAAGACACTTGAGCATTTTGATTTGAACAAAGAATTAGAATGTGAGTCTTATTTAGCAAAAGAGCAAGAAATGATTGCAGGACGGGTATACAAAGGAATCTTGGCGCCATATGGCACATGAATGAAAACCAAATATGGACATAGTGCGAAATTCCAGATTGTTCTCCCGATCGGCAAAGTGCCATAATGAGGGTAACTGGTCGTGTTCATCCCATTACTCGAGAGAAGGCTCATTTGCGAGAAAATTACGCCACATATGCTGTGAACAAAAGCCACTCTGAACTTTCATGGATGACTGATCTTTCGGAAAACGAACTAAATCAAAGTGTGGCAGTAAAGAAAAAAGTACTTATAAGACGAGTCCGATATCGGCTCGTTAAAGAACGAAAAGCTAAAAGTGAGACTCCTTCACTCGTTATTTGTTTTCAAGACCTCCAAAACCGGACCAAAGCACGCGGAGGTCGAAAAGGAGCGAGAAAAGTCCCAAAGTTGTTGCCATTTGTTGAGAAGAAACGATTGAAAGCCGATGATGGCAATAACGACTTTCGCTGTGTACAAACAAGAAACAATAACGTTAAACATAGTTCAAAATGTGACAAGTCAACACCACTAGGCCTTCATTCCGGATTTTCAAAGTTCTTTAATGAAATCGAGGTTGACGAAATGACACTTTTCCAGATACATATCGAAGTAAACTCTCACCACGAAAGTTTTTAAAAATCGTGAAAATTTGTTGATTTAACAGCGAAATTAAAATTAAAAAAGATAAAAAGATAAAAGGGACCCAGTTATCGAGCTTGACGGAACTTTCCAAATCCGCAAGTATCCGGAAGTTCTGGCAAACCGTTGGGTGTGGCGAAAGCGGGCTTGCTACTGATCCTTAGGGTCACACTTTGGCCTTAGAAATCCGCAGGGGCCAGCAGCACTCGAACTCGTCCTATTTTCCACATTAAATATGTCCCTATTTCGCTACAATATCTTCTGACGAGGTGAATTAAAATTAGGAAGAAATTATATAAGAAAACATTGAAATCAACTCTCACAACGGAAATCCCTGAAGACCATAAAACCAATTTTTATTAATTTGAATAAAAATGAAAAAAAAGTATTTTAAAAATAAAACGAAATTAATTTTCATCATGGAAATTCCCGAAAAAACAAAGAAATGGATATTTTACCTATGTAAGTCAAATTAGGAAAAACAGTTAAAAAATTAAAGTGAAATCGAATCTCAAAACGAAAATTCCTGAAAAACAAAAAATAAAACATTTCATAAATATGATTTAAATTTTAAAAATAATAAAAAAAATTGAATTTAATTTTCACAAAGATTTTCGAAAATCAAAAAATTGGACATTTCATCGATGTAAGTTAAATTTAGAAAAAAATAACCTAAAAAGTAAATTCAATTTTCACCATGAAAATCCCTGATTATCACGGGAACTCCTTTCTTTGCCATTGAGAGTCGAATTAAGCGAGAAGAACAAACGTATGTTCGAAGAAACCAGATTTGAGAGTTGAGGAACGATATATCAACTTTCCCAGTGATATTGAGTACTTTTTGCAATATATTCAATTTAATCCTCTTTTACAAGGCCGGTTTATTACGAAATAAATTTAAAAAATTCTATTAAGCGAAGAAAAAGAAAAAAAAGATGATCTATGTTCTCGGCTTAGGACATGATTTGATAAAGGTGCTTTTCTTGACCGGTCAAGAAAGGCAAACTTTGCAGTTCTCGCTCAATGAACAAACTTTATGGACAAAGAAATGGAAAATAGAGGTCAAAACCGATCGGCTCGTCATTGGGGAACAAAAAGCCGATGAAAAATTGAAGCATGCCAAGGGGAAATTGACGGATTCATGAACACAGACAATAGGACACAAAAGCCCGATGAACCAAGGGTGTCAATTGTAGTCCAAAAGTCACCCGGGAAAATCTGGCAAGAAAAAACCCAAATGTTGACAACTCTGGGTTGACAAAGTTGAATATATTGCTGAATTTTGGGTTGTCTCAACTTGGGTAAAAAAATATGAAAAATGACATTTTTTCAAAAATAGAAACTTTTGCGCGATCAACAGAATTCCCTAAAGTAGAAACACTTTTGACATTTTAAATCATATAAATTTTCAAGTGTTGTTGAAAAAATTTTTTTTCAAAGAAAAAGCCATGAATAAGAAGCTCGAAAAATCCCATCGAGAAGGCGACAAATGCGAAGGAATGAACATGACTAAATTTGCCTCCCATTGATTTCCACCAAAATTTAATAAAATCTCTTTAGAAAAAAATGTTTAAAGTAGGAATACTCAATTGAAAATTTTGCATTATCTGGAACCAAAAAATGCAAAATCGTGGGAAAAGTGAATCTTCTTTGATTCATAAAAGTGCCCTTTCGAACGGCAGGAGACCAAAAAACGAGTTTACAACCAGACTAAGGCCCGATTTGATTGTAAATATTGTAGATGACCGAAATTAAAAGTAAACAGTGGGTTACGATCTAATCCTTCCAATTAACAAGCAATAACCGAGGTTTGGGGCTTTTCAACTTGAGTACTGTAAAAATCAATAAAAAATCAAAATTAAATTAAATTAAAAATAAATCAAAATTTAATTTTCAAAATCAACATACAATAATTAAAAATAAATATTATTCAGTTTTGATATCATAAAAATCAAAATTTAATTTTCAAAATTAACATACAGTAATCAAGAAAAACATTTTTGAATTTAGATATCATAAAAATCAAAATTAAATTAAATTTAAAAAAATTATAATTTAATTTTCAAAATCAACATACAGTAGTCAGAAATAAATATTATTCAGTTTTGATATTATAAAAATAATAATTAAATTAAATTAAAAAAATTATAATTTAATTTTCAAAATTAACATACAGTAATCAAGAAAAACATTTTTGAATTTAGATATTATAAAAATGAATCGAAATATGAGAATTAAGAATAATAATTTAAAATAATTTTTATAATCAATAAATAATCGAGATTATAGATTTTTGGACATCCTAAAAAACTACTGTAATCAAAATCGAACTAAAAAATGGAGTATATTCATTTTTAACAATTAACGAACAATAACGGTCTCAAGACTCTTGAGCTCCGGTACTGTAAAAAATGGATGAAGATACTTGAATAAATTGGTCGTAAAAGAGTACGACTTTCCTGTCCACTTCTAGAGTTCACTTACATGAACGAGATGTGCTCGAAGTTGAACCCGACGATCGCTAAACCTTCTTTCAAATAAAACTTTTCAAAACGTTACTTTCGAAATTCTAGCGCGGAAAATTTTATTCAAGAAGCCGAAAGAAAACTAATAAAATAAGAATAAAGAATTTTATTAAATCAATTACAACGTTTTGAACAAATAGAATCACGAAATAAGACCAAATAATGTTTTTAAATTTCAGCGACTTTAAGCAGATGGAAAACCTTCGCCGAACGGATCCAAGCCACATGCCTATTACGATTCAACGGATTTAAACCGTTTCTAAATCTTGCCAAATGGACCAAACGAATTCGACAATTTTAAAAGAATATAAAGAATGACAATGGAAAATTTGAATTCAAGTTTTCAAATGTCTCCCACCTGCGTTCAGAAAAACGCCAAATTTATTTTTCAAAGATTTCCACATTGTAGAAGACGAATTTAATCAAAATATCTAAAATTTAATCCAAACAGGTGTTTTTAAGGAAACATCGAAGGAACTCAAACTGACGCCAACAACTCAACATTGATCTTATCCGTCTGTTTGGCTTTCTTGAAGATAGCCAAACGGCGATTAACTCATTAATCTTGTCAGCTTAATTTGAGACAATAAGCTCGGTTGGGAGATTGATCAACTGAAATCTAACGAGGCGTCATTCTAGCACATGAGCAAGAATTATTACCTTGATTTATAAATTAAACAAAAGTCAACATCGTTTTTTCGGCTTTCATTATGAGAAAAAACTAAAATTCAATAAAAAATAAAATTTTAAAAACTTTTTTTTTTGATTTTTTATTAATGAGATTTTTTATATTGTTTAATTTATAGATTGTTGGGAAGTTTATCTTGAAATCTGTGAATCCGGAGCAACACGAGGACTGCACGTCCCAGGGTACGGTTATCCTCAATCCCTAGCTGTCCGTAGTAGAATATAAAAACTCTAAATCTTCAGTCTTGTCTGATCCACTCCTCTGTTCATATGTACTGTATTCGCTACAACTCTGTCCACTTACTATCCGTAAATACTGTCCTTAGATTGAATGTACTTTTCCACGAGGATCTGGTAATTTATATAATTTATAATTCCTTCATTTTGCTCTAGTACCGGCAGAATGACGTGGACTTGGGCTACAGGGCATCTTCACTGAAGTTCTGGCGGTCACGGCAAGTGCATTCCTAAGGAGTTCTGATGTTTCTTATCTAAAGCTTCTTCTTTGAATTCGTCCAGAAATAGACAAAAGCGCTGTAGTATACGGTGATCCATAAAGTGTTGGAATTTTGGTGGAAATATTCCAAAAAACGAATTTACAAGAGATTTTCATAAAAAATTAAGTGAAAATCGAGATCAGTTAAAAAATTTACTTCGACTGGTCCGCACTCTCCGAAAAGAAATAATTGGCTTAACTGGCACTCCTTGTGAAAAATGAACAACTCACTGGAACAGATTGCCAAAGTTTCCCGCGCAAAGAGATATTTAAATATTAATTATGCTGTTTTTAATTTTTTAAATTATTTCAAATTATTTATTAATAGCTAAATAGTAATATTGTACATTTAGGACGAGTATAGTAATTTCCAAGTTTCGTCATTTGAACCAAGATTTTAAATTTTAATTTTTTTGGAATAATTTTGAAATAAAACTTATTTGCGATTTTTATAATCGTGTGATTTACACAACTATCGATTACCCAGGGATTACCGAATCCCGTGAGATTATTGAAGCCAGTTTATTGAGTTGATTGATTCCATTTGGAATTATGGACTGCAAGTTTAAATTCTTTTATTTTATTTTTGTTTTTATTTCACTTTCTGTAAGTGTTTATTTATTAATTATAAAATTATAATTGTTAAATTTCCAGTCAACATCAGATATTTCAAAAGTGGAACATTGTACGGAAAAAGTTAAAAAATTTTTGGCGACAGATCCCGAAGGCCAAAAAGACCTAAAATCGATAGTGGATTCCGGAGGGAATCTAATTGGCTTCTATTTGACTACGGTATGTCTTTGACTTTCGAAATATTAAATAATTGGTTTATTTTTACAGATCAATGATGTCTGTAACTCCAAAGAAGCAGATGCTACTGTACAATTCTTCACCGAGAATTCTGGAGCTTTGATCAGCTTGACTGAATTCACACAAACATTGACTCCAGAAGAACTCAAAGTTTTCACTAAACTTCAGAAAAATGCCGACTTTGCAAAAGAACTGAAATTTATCAAAAGCAAATATGACAAAGCGGATCCGGCCCAGAAGGCGAAGCTGAAAAAGTTACTCCAAAACCTCATTCCGATGTTACTAAAAGGCAGAAAAGTACATCCAGCAATCACAAATTACTTCAACTCAGTGTCTTCAGAAGACTTGATCGAAATCATGAACATCGCAGAAACCCACAATGTGACCGCGTTGAAGACCTTCGTCGTCGGCACATTCAAACAGGTAATTATTTTTTATTTTTTTTTAATAAAGAATTTTACAGTTACAATTAAACAAAACCGATCGAGCAGCAATCGGGAAGTTTATTGACCGTATTCACAAAGTAAAGAAGGCCTCGAAACAAAACTCCGCAAATGTCCAATAAAAACGCAATTTTTCGATGATGATGTCCTTGAATTTTTGCATTATATTCCATTTTTGGAGCTCGTAAATTTTGTTCGAAAGTTGGATTCTCAATGAACTCAAAATTGTGACAGATTTTCAAACATTTGTTATTTTTTATATTTTTTGGTTTCGAAGCTCCGTTGACGGGGATTTTTTCAAATTCAGAAAGATTCATTTCTTTTCTTATTTCCGTTTTTGGAAGAATTCAAAATGCCCCGTCAAAATCCATTTTGGCATTTTTGTGTACTTTATCAAATTTTCTCTCTTGTGTCCAGCGGTCAATTGTCGCAACATTTGAAGCGAAAATGGACATTTGTGTTTCATCTTTGAAATTCGGATTTTAGAATTTACATTAAGTAGAATTTTAAAGTTTCTATAATCCTTAAAAATTTGAATCGAAAATGGATATTTGTGTTTCATCTTTGAAATTCGAATTTTAGAATTTACATTAAGTAGAATTTCGAAGTTTCTATAATCTTTCAAAATTTGAATCGAAAGTGGAAATTTCTGTTTCATTTTTGAAATTTGGATTTTAGAATTTACATTAAATAGAATTTCGAAGTTTCTATAATTCTTCAAAATCTAAGGGAAGATTTCGTAATCTTTAATAATCTCATAAATTCTTGAATTTTTCCGAAATTTTATTAAAAATTTTAAAAACTTATAATTCATTAAAATTTTTGGAATTTTATAAAAACCTCCAAAATTCAATAATTATCTAGAATTCTGTAGAAAATTAAAGTATTTACATTTTTATAAAAATTTCTAAAATTCTTCAAAATTTTATTAAAAATTTAAAAAAATTTGAATTTCTTGAAAATTTCGAAATTTTTGGAATTTTATAAAAACCTCAAAAATTCAATAATTGTTTAGAATTCTGTAGAAAATCATTAAAGTATTTAAAATTTTATAAAACTTAGAATCTTGGAAAATTTTGAAATACCTAAAATTGAAATTCATGTCGAGAAAATTTTATAAAATTTTATAAAATTTTTTACTTTTTATTTTTATTTAAATTAAACTATAATTTTACAAAAAATTTTGACATTCCAGAATCATAAAAGTTTTTAAAGTCAATTTCTAAATCAAAAAAAAAATTTATTTTTAATTTTTATTATAACATAATTGGATGAGATTTTTACAAAGGATTTGAGATCGTACAAAAATTCTTATTTTTCATGAATGGATTTACGCATTCTGTCGTTCTTAAAGAACGAGTCAGAATGAATCGCGACTGTGGCTTTCCTTATCTGTGGTTGTTCGTCTTGATCTGACTGAATGTAAAACCGCAAACCAGTGCGCAACGCCTAACCCCGTCTTCTGTACGGAAGCATGTCTATCCAAGCGTATGTACCATTTTGGACCATTCTACCGGTGGACAAACCGCCATTTTTGTCCATTTCAGTCGGTGAGGACGAAGAACATGATGCTCGTTCAGCTTCCCGACATCGATATTATTCCATGACCTTTGAGATTCATTTATTACGTTAAATCTAACTTTTCTTGTTCGTGGAATTTCTTCCTTAGTTCTATACGCTGTAAAACGACGAGGTCGCTGTTCAGTACCATTGTTGAATGGTCAACTTTCTCTCTCGCATCAATTCATGTGTTCCCTGCCCAATGGTCACTAATGTTTTCGAATGTAGTTCCCAGGATTTCAGTCAAATTCAATTTTTCGATTTTTTACACTAAAATTCCTTTAAAATTCTCAGAATCCAATGGAGTTTTAAAACATTTCAGAATTTCACAGACTTCTGAAATCATAAATTTTGTAAAATTTTTTGAAAACATTTCAGAATTTCAGATTTCTAAAATCATAAATTTTGTAAAATTTTTCGAAAATATTTCAGAATTCAGTGGGATTTTTAAAACCTTCGAAAATCCCATGAAAGCTTTTAAACCCTCCTATAATCTTGTAGGAATCTTCCGAATCCAATAAAAAATTTAAAATCCAATATTTGAAATCTAGGATTCTAAAATTTTCAAAAATATTTAAAATAAAATTATTTTTTGAAATTAATCAACATTTTAATTAGAGGAAAATTTTTCAAAATGAATTCACTTTTAGCTTCAATCAAAAACTCAATTTTCTGTAATTTCTGATTTCTGATTTTTTTCTGTTGTCAATTATCTGTAGATATGTTTATGAAGTAATTAGATACTTTAAATCTTGCAAAAAATGAAAATAATAGAAATAATTTTTTACACAACTGCTACATTGATATTTCCTGATATATTTAGTATTTCCCAGAAAGTCAAATAGAGAATTTAAACCTAGTATTATAAGGCTATGTAGTCGATTTTGCTTAACAACATATCAAGAGCTCGATTCATAAGTACTATATTGGAAGAATGTTCTCTAATACGGACGATTTCGGGGTCGTAGGGCAGCCTGTCATATTTTTCCGTGAGAATGACTAAAAGATTCAGTTCATATATCATTTGATAGAGATTTATGTGTCCTTTATGACGGATATATCGATATCTCCTCAAGTCCATTATTAATTAAGTTATGATTATTTCCTTAAATTCGATACCGTAGTAACTTTGTCCAATATTTCATACACCAAACTTAACAGAATCCTACAATGTTATATATCATTCGATTCAGTATTCCACGGTCTACAAAATGATATGTTACAACTCGTCATCGATGTATTATTATATTCCGAAAATTCGTGTCAAAAGTAGTCCACAATAAAACCTATTTTTAATGGGTATAATAGTTTGTCTTTGTTGAAAACAAAGACGATGAATGTCTCGCCATTTCTTATTCGAACAACTATGTTCGCTCTACGTGGCTGTTTGTTTTGGCAGTCTTACTAGCTCTCCGATTTTCTTGCGCGGGATCCTTGGCAAACTAAGCACACCAAGCTTGCCGACATCAAAGAAACGGAACTGCGAGATTCCTCTTCCTATTCTCGAGCTTTTCTACTACCTTGAACGGACAAAAACTGTCACTCAAATGTTCTTCATTGTCTATTTTTTAAAATCCCGCCTAATATGTAAATTTAAAAAACTAGAATTCTGTAGGTTTTAGATTTCCCTAAAATACAATCAAAAATTCCGAAATATTCCAAAATTCGGTAGAAAAATTTTGAAATTTTTTATAATTTTTAAAAATCGAATTTTTTTGAGTTTTTTGAAATTTAAAAAAATTTTGAAATTTAAAATTTTATTTCATGAAAAAATTCAGTTTTAATTTTTGCAGTATTAATTACAATATAAAATATTTACGATACTTGATTTATTTGAAAATTTTATTTTTCGTGGTTCTGGGATTGGTTTTCGTTTTTGTTGGCCATTAATCAAACGACAAAATGAGACCTTTTATGACCCTATTTTGAAACAGTATTTTTGCATTTTTATGTGGCTAAAATTAATCAACATTTGTGGTCATTTTCCGAGTTTGAGTATTCTTTAAGCAGTCCGCAATGTTCTTGACAATGTCCGCTTTGTAAATATTACAGACTGAAGGGGTTCTGAAGAGCACCATGTCGGTTTATAAACGATTGAGCCGGGGTTGACCTCGTAATTAGTCCTATTGATTGCTTATGGTTTACTTGAGCCGGACTGTTTTTCCGTTTACTATCTAATCGATTTTCCGATGTTTTCTGACTCATATTCTGCTCGTTAAATGTGACGCATCTTCGATAACTTTCTTCGATTTCAGATGATAAACGAATGAATATTTGACTTGGAAAACACTTTTCTTAATTCATAGTTTCAAAATGAATTTATTTTTATTTTTTTGCTTACTTATCATCGAAACAATTTCATTCAACATCGATACAAGAACGGCGATTATTCGATCTGGACCCAATGGATCTTATTTTGGATTTTCTGTAACTTCGCATATTCAAAAAAACCAAGTAGTGTGAGTTTTTGAAATCCTCGAAATGTAGGCATTAAGTTGACATTCAGGAATTATGCAAATTTCCGTTATTCACTTTGACCTTTTCAGAGTACTTGTCGGAGCGCCCAAGGCAGAGTCCGGTCAGCCGGACACATCTCAGGCCGGGGCCGTATTCAAATGCGGATTATTTGGCACTGAATCGACATCTTGTCAGAAGATTCAAGTGGAATACAGTAGAGATAAAGACTTCAAAAATCCACCAAATAAATTGGAAGACAGAGATTTGCATTATTTGGGGAAGGATTCTCAACTTTTGGGATTCACTGTCCAATCAACTGGTCTGGAAAACGGTGGAGCCATCGTCTGTGCTCCGTTGATCAGATTCGGGAACATAACTGCTTATCCTGAAGGAGTCTGTTATTGGTTAAATAATGAACTTAAAAATGTCGGAATCATCAATACTTGCCACAATCTCCCGAAAAACGACCGACATAACGCTTATGCTGTTTGCGAACAAGGATTCTCGGCTTACATAGACAAAAATGTGATTTTAACCGGAGCTCCTGGATCCCGAAAATGGACCGGAGGTGTTCACGGAAAATTCTACAAGACTATAGACAACGATGGTGATGTCGACAAATTAGAAGACACGATTGACCGATGGACGATGAATCACGAAGGAATCAGAGAAAGGGGAATCATCAGGTCGTTGACTTCTCATGACTACCTCGGGTACTCCGTTAGAAAAGGAAAATTTGGTTTTCTTAATGAAACTGATTCATCGGAATCGGACCAAACATTCACGATTGTCAGTGGGGCGTCGAGAGCGAATCAGATAGGGGCTGTCGTCTTCATGCCCTTCAGAACCACAGATTCCATCGAAAGCAAGATCCTAGGGACGTATTCTGATAGATTCAGACTCAACGGGACCCAAGTCGGTTCCGGCTTCGGAATCGCCATTGAAGTCCTGGATTTGAACGACGACGGCTTCGACGATCTTCTTGTTTCTGCTCCTTATGAATTCCATCACGACAAAGACGTCGCTCATGGTGGAGCTGTTTATGTTTATTTTTCCGTTGGAGAAAAACAAAAAACTTCATCTGATTCTGTTTTCAAGGATCCTCTTGTCCTCAGAGGTGACAGTATCCATTCCCAATTCGGAGCCTCTGTTGCGAAACTCGGAAGTATCAATCTCGATAAATTCCAAGATTTCGCCGTAGGAGCCCCATTTGCTGATGACGGAAAAGGAGCTGTTTATATTTTCCATGGAAATCGTTTCGAAGACATGACAACAACTCCATCACAGATTATCCGACCCGAAAATATTCCTACTTATCGAGGATTAAATCCTTTGGTCACTTTCGGGTCATCTTTGGCTTCAGGAGTCAATCTGGATAAAAACGGCTACAACGACTTAGTTGTTGGAGCTTATGGATCCGATACAGCGGTGGTGTTGTTGACAAGACCCATCATCGATGCTGAACTCGATTACAAAACAAGTACCAAACATATAAAAATTAACGGACCTTGTGAACAGAAATCCAAGGCCTGTTTCGAATTCACGACGAAATTGAAACTTTTAGGAAAAAAAATAAGTTCAACTCCATTCAAATGTATTCTAAAAGTAAAAAATTAAAATTTACAAACTATTTAGTAATTCATCCGATTTCAGATAATTCCATTCAAAAACGGAGTTAAATCACGAGGATTATTCAAGCAAACACGAAAAAGCGAATATGAATGGACTTGTGGAAAACGGGACAACAACGAAATTGAGAAAATGAATTTCGAAATTATTGTTCCTAACAATAACGAAGATTGGATTAATCCCCTCATGTTCAATTTCTCAGTCAATGTCCAACAAACGGAAAAAACGAATATTTTGTTGCCAATCGTTAATATCGAAAAATCCGAAAAAACTTTTGTCGTTGACTTCGACAAGGAATGCGGAGAAGACAACAAATGCTTAACAGACCTAGTTCTTCAGCCTTCTTTGATGAATATGACGTAAGTTTTCTATTTCGATTATTATTGTCGATACCGTAATCGAAGTAGAGTGACATGTTTATTGAGATGGTTAAGACAGCGAAATTTTTGGCGTAGGTTATGTGACGTTTTTATCCTTAGGATTTATGTTCCAATTTTAAAGTTAAAACTATAAAAAGAAAATTATAATACTGTAGTAAAGTCCATATATTCTGAATCTAAAATCAGAATCCTAAATTCTGAAGATTGACTTTTGAATCAAATAATATTTGTATCTACGACATTTTTATCCTTGGGATTTATGTTCCAATTTTAAAGTTAAAACTATAAAGAAAAGTATTTATAATACTGTAGTAAAGTCCATAGATTCTGAATCTAAAATCAGAATTAAAAGTCAGCCTTCAGGATTCAAGATTTTGAAGACTAACTTTGAATTTTAAAAATATCAAATTTTACATCAAAAATTCAAAAGTTGAAATTTATCTAAAATGATTTTTAAAATACCATATAACAGATGTAAAATTGTTTAAAATTATCTATTTTTTAATTTTTAAATTAAAGATGTGAAAATTGGAATATAAAGGCTTAGGAAAAAACGTTCTATCACACTACTGTAGAACGATAGGATTTAACTCAATAATGACCCACTTTGAGGAACTTCGGCTGGATTTAAATACCTCAGATTAGCTATATCTAGTTATATCTCTAGGATTTCTATAACTTACAAGAACGTCTTTACGTATACTAGTTACATCGTGTGAACAATTATATAAAAATAATTTTCAGTCAATCCGATAATGGATCTTATGAAAGCAAAGTTACACAACAAGACAACATCGTGATTAGATTTGTTGTCGATAACAAAGGAGAAAAGGCTTATTCAAGTTTTCTCTATGTTTATTACAACAACGATGAATTAGATGATCCGATTTTGAAAAATATAAAAGGTTTCATGGACAAGGAGAAAATTGAGGACGGGATTGTTGCTATCAAGTTAGGAAATCCGGTCAATGAAAACGAACGTCAAACTTTCGATCTCAGCTTCAGTTTAGTCAGAAGCAGATCCGAAAGAGTCAGTGCTTCTTTGAACTTCACTGCTTTCGTCAACAGCACCAGTGAAGAGAAAAATCTCGCGAATAACAGATGGGAAGTCGACGTAAAATTGATCAAAGAAGCTGATTTGGAAGTCAACGCTGTATCTAGTCCTGAATTGGTTCATTTCTCCGGGGGATATTCTAGTCCTACAGATGAAGAGGACATCGGACCCGAGGTTATCCACAAGTACACCATTGTCAACAACGGACCGTTCTACGCCAAAAACGTTTCTGTTTTTGTAAGTTTTTCATCGACATCGGTCCCTTAATCGACGACTTTTCAGATCGATTGGCCTTTGGAGTTGAATTACACTGAGGACAAATATGTCCTCTATATCCTTGAAGATCCCGTAATCCGCCAAAACGAGAAAATCGACATCTGTAAAATTCCGGAAGAATTAAAAATAGTTAATCCCAAAAGTATCCACAATGAAGAAGTTCGACGATTGACTTATACAGGACAAATTTCCCCTAGGAAAAAACGACAAACCCAAGAACTTGCTAGTGATCCATCGGATATCACAAGAACTGCTTTTATTTTTAAAACAAACCACAATTTGATGAAAAAAACGGTCCATGTTAATGGTGAAGATTTGGAGATTTATGACGTCAATTGTAAAGACGGAACTGCTCTTTGTAAAACCATCATCTGCACAATTGAAAGTCTAGATGCCAACCAATCTGCTTTGGTTGAAATACGGGCTCGGCTTTGGAATTACACCTTCAGCGGGGACTACGCCGGCATCGAATATGTCGCGATTACCTCCGCAGTACAAGTCAAAGTTGACCCAAAACAAGGCATATATGAAACAGAAACTAACAATTTTGCAACTGCTACAACGAATGCTTATCCAGATCGACCTTCTCAAGAACAAAAATTGACCCCATGGTTAATGGCTATGGCTATTTTCGTCGCTCTCTTGCTACTTGCCATCCTGGTATTGTGCTGTTATCGATGTGGATTTTTCAAAAGAAATCGACCCGGAGATCCGGTCCTCCATCAAGCCCACTACAGTTACCAGAGAGAGCAGTTCTCCGAAACGTGAATCCCTCATTTTCTCGGTGATGACGAAATTAGCTAAATTACATTTAAAAAATAACTTATTTTTGTTAATGTTATTGTTTTTATATTTTATGCAACAAATCCGGGTTCCTATCTTAGAGTTGTCGATCTGATCTCATTCCGTAGGTCCTCGACAGTAATCTTATGGTGTCTAACAACTACAATTGTTACTTGAAATTGAATTTTTGCTCAAAAACTTGTTCTACGCAGTTTTGAATAAAATCACATTGTTATAAAAATGAAAAATACTTTTTTGAAATTTATTTAAATTAAAAGTTTTAAATTTTTTAGAATTTTGGTTAAAAAATGAAAAAAAAGAAAATCGATTCTTGTACTGAATTGCCTGAATTACCGTTTCCTCTACTCTCGCAGAGCTTGCTGTTTTACGCAAATTAATAATTTTAGAAAATCACGTGTCACTTTTATTTATAATTTACATCAATATTATTATAACAATTATAATAATTATAAATAAGTGTTGTTACGGATCTGTCTTGACACGAATTTCTGAAATTTTAGAAAATTCACATTTAAAAATTCCAAATAATTTTGTTTTTTCTTGATTCTGGAAAATTCCAGAAGTATTTATGAGATTCTCCAAGGTTTCAGAAGTTTCCACCTAATTTTGAAAGATTTTAAAATTTTAACGTAATTGTTTTTTCGAAATCGGACTGTTTTGAAGGCGAGTTTTCCAAATTTCCATAGCAACGAAGAGAAACTGAAATTTTCCACTGCTGAAATCCAAGTTATTTGTGGATTTCAAAATGAGGAACAAGGACCGTCACGCTTTGTCCGACATCACTTGGCATGATCGGGAAATATTCTTCGATATGGATCAAAAGTAAGTTTTAAATATTTTTTATATAAACTTTTTTTTTCAGACAAATGAGGTTGATTCCTGGAGAACATTTGGTCGAGAAAATTGAAGGAGTAGAAGACACAAAAGGAAACAACGGAGATCGAGGTACTTTGAGGATAACTAATCTTCGTCTTCTTTGGCACGCAAATGCCATGCCCAGAATCAACCTGACCATCGGCTGGAATTGCGTTACTGGAGTAACAACACGAGCTGCAAAATCGAAGTTAAGAGGTCAAGCAGAAAGTCTCTACTTGATGGCCCGGAACCAAAGTACCCGATTTGAATTTGTCTTCACTTGTGTCAGCAATTCATCGGTAAGAATGAAAAAATTGAACATATTTCATATATGAAAAAATTGAACAAATTGAACAAATTTCATATATGAAAAAATCGAACATATTTCATATATGAAAAACTAAACATATTTCATATATGAAAAAATCGAACAAATTTCATATATGAAAAATTGAACATATTTCATATATGAAAAAATTGAACAAATTTCATATATGAAGAAACTGAACTAATTCGATATATGAAAAACTTTCAGTCAGCACAAAGCAAACTTTTTACAACTGTAATCGGTCTTCATCGGGCTTACGAAACGTCCAAACTTTATAGAGATATGAAGATGAGAGGAGCTCTTATCGATGAAAACGAAAACTTGAGAATATTGCCGCTCGAACAACAATGCGATCGATTCGAGGGAGCTTGGAACCTAAGTAGCGACCAAGTGAAGGCTAATCTGCAGGGGAACTTGGGAGTTATGATAACTACGAACATCAGAATCGTTTGGTACGCCTCGATGAATCCAGGACACAATGTGAGCATCCCCTACCTCCAGTTGAGGAGCTGCCGGGTGCGTGATTCCCGGTTCGGATACGCCCTAGTTATCGAGACATCAGTCCAAAGCGGAGAGTACATCCTGGGTTTCAGAATTGATCCCGAAGAAAAACTAGAAAATATTTGCAAAACAATCCAAGCTCTACATGCGGCTTATCTTGCGTCTCCAGTTTTCGGCGTCCAATACAGAAGAGAATTTCAGAAACCCCTATCAGACCAAATACTTCAAGTCGAAGAAGCCACCACAGACGAGAGCGATGAAGTGGAGGAAACCATCCAACCCACAAGAATCGACGCTTTCGCTGCTTATTTCTCCGACGGAACAGCGGATTCAGAACGTCGTCCGATCACTTTTTCGGAAGATTTGGGAGTTGCTATAGAGCAGCTGAAGCCCGGATTTACGATTCAAGATCTGTGGTGTGTACATTCTGACTAGATATAGATATTTAACAATGTTTAATTACTTTTTCCATTAATTTCGAAAGTAATCCTGTTATTTCATCTTCGACAAAGGACAATTTTGGAAGAAATTTAAATTTTACTTCCTTGTTCGAGTCTAATAAACAGAAATTTTTGTTTTTTTCTGGATTTACGTATTTCTGATGTTGCGGTTTGGTGTACGACGAACAAGGAGAGATGTGCTAGTCTTTATAGAACAACAACACAACATTATAAACCTTGTAGGATTACGGTGGTCGTGCTAAGACCACCTAATCAGGGGACGCCACCTGCATGGCGTCTTCTCAAGTCCCAACAAAAAATTACAAACATTTTCCAAAATACCATCAAAAAGGAAATTTTTCTCTCAGAATTCATATTTCTAAGATTGCCTATCATCAGGAAACCATCTGTGACATTAGAACCTCAATTTTAACGAAATTTTTTCTTTCTTTGAATCACTTTTGACATCACTCATCTGATTTCGCTCGGAAATCCCGGAATGAACGCGAATGAAAAAGTTAGTGACTGCTCATTTTCTGTTAAAATAGAAGTAATACAGTAATCTTTACTAAAACGATAAGAATACGATTTATATAATTTATGCCCTGTGGTTATTCCGCACAAAGACGCATTTGTAAATTATATACACAAAAAACCGTAACTTTTGGTTTAACAATAAATAAAACCCTCACCATTAAATTTTATTTTTCGTCACAAAAGTTAAATATTCATGAAAAATATGACAATTGTGTCACATTTCGCAATTGTTACAGAACTAAAAGTTACTTTTTTTTGTGTGTAGTTATCCTATAGGTATATCTAGAAACAGTTAATCTCGAATACTTAATCCCAATAGAAACAATTCTGTTATTTACTCCGTGTTCAATTCTGTTGTTCTGCGTTTAATATTTTTTTTTGAGTTGTTCGAATAAAATCGTAATAGAAATAGATCCGAGAAACGAACAACAATAACAAATCTAGACCCATAACGAAAGAGAACCTTAATCATCTCCTACAGTATTCCACATTCCCTGATGTTCAGGTTATCGTTTCAGGACCTTCTGGTCTAGTTCCTATCCCAACACTTTCCAGTTATTTTTAAACTGTAACTGATGACGTCAATTTTACTGATAACAGATGTTTATTTATTCACTTTCACCAACCAGTATCAATTCCACATGATTGAAGCTCATGACAGGACCATAATCACCTTTGAATTTAGTTTTGAATTTTAAATTAATTCCCTTCACAACCCGTGTGTTTTCAACTAATTTTTATTATTAAAAAAAGTGAATTTTACAATTTAATTTTAATAATTCAGACTTGTCATGTCCAAGGCACAGTTTTCACAATAGAGACCAGAAGTCAGATTAGGAATGAGAAATGTTAAGACATGATACCGGCTCCGTAGGTTCCCGTCGGGGGACGGAATTCTTTGGGAAGGAAATGCATTTGGAATGGACTGAATGAATATAAACTTTTCCCAATGTTTTTTCGACAGTTTTCGAGACGAACACCGTTTCTTCTGAGACTTTCGATTATCTGGAGCAATTGATCTCCCGAAATACAACAATGTTCCTTGACAAATCGGCCTTCTTCGAGAGTTATCGCCATCGATGTCCGGTCCTTTCCGCTTTTGCATCCGATAATCCTCGAAGCGTTCAATGTATTCATCAGGGCCATCAACTTCGAAAAAATAGACATGTTTTTCCTCGAAGGACATTCATCAACGGCGAAAATCAGATCTCTTAGTTCATCTCTGACTTGCTGAAGAGGATAAGACACATCATCAGAAAACACTTCACCGACTTCTTTGACGTATTTCTGGACTTCACTTAGAGCGGTTTTGTTGATATCTTCTTCTAAAGCCACATTTCCCATCGATTGAGCCAAAGTTGCCTCGTGATTGATTCCGAGATTCCAGAAGCACGCACGAACTCTGAAAGCGTTCCCTTCCGACAGATTAGGCCCTAGTTTCTTCAACATCGCCGGATTCAAAGGAACAGAAACAACTAAATCCCCCCGGATTCCGGTAATTTGTGGAATACAAACTTGGGATATCTGAAATATCAATTTACAACCAACTTCAATCACAATACTTACACTAGAAGTCGCTGGAACAAATTTAAATTTAATTTGACTAGCGAAAGTACTCCAAATATCAAAAATATCCTCCAACATCCCTTTCTCGTTTGCGTGACATGACAAAAATGAAAAATAACAAATCATTGGAGAAATCAAATCCCATCTGGCGATAACTGCTTCGGGAAGGTGATCCAGAGAAGTCAATAAAGCAGTCGTAACAACGGTGATCACTTGGGACATGACAAGATCCTCTCGAAGTTGGATATGGAAATAATTTTGGCAGTCATTCGGCATTCTTAATCCATTCACAAATCCTAGAATTTGGGAGTTAATAAGACCATCAACAACATGAAGCAGAATGTCCAGAGTTGAATTGAGAGCTGTTCTGGCACTATTCTGGAAATGAACTCTTCCTTCCTAAAATATTTCATTATTTATATAATATTAAAATACTGTAATTTTCAGAGGAACTAAAGATCGAGAAAAAATTTTCCACGATGAACAATTTTTTCGATTATTTTAACTCGCGATTTAAATAAAAGCTTAATTGCTCAAATTTGAGACGTTCATATAAAAATATCCCAATTAGAGCTGTATCTAACATATGTGCAAAAAACGAACCTTATTGTCGTTGATCGTGTCGATAACGGCCATCTTTGAATTGAGACTAATCATGGACATCTCCAGAGCATCCAGTTGGTTGGAAAGAGTCTGACGGCTGTCGTCATCGACTGTAGTGTCGTTGATAACGATGTTGAAGAGGTTGTTGATCAGAGGAAAAGAAGTAATCATGTCAATAATCGTTTCGTGAAGTAATCGAACTTCAGCTAAGATCTCCAGACCAGTTTTGTCCACAGAACCGAATTCCCCAATCTGCCATTCGTTTTCGATTTTCCTGGTCAAAGATCCGATTGTTTTTTTGGCTTCTAAGAGAGTCCTTCTTCGAGAAGCGAATCTGGCGATATTGGTGTGATCCAATCCATTCTTGTCTAGACTGTTATAGAGAGCTTCACGTTGTCGATGAATCCCGCCGTTGGAGAATCTAAGTGGGATAGCTGCTGTGGCTCCGATAGTGAGGAAAGGACAACTAATAACCACATCTTTATCCAGGATTTTGAAAATCTGGACATGCAAATTTGTCGGAACAGCGCCAGTTGCGAGGGAATATTTGTCTTTCGACGGCCGGAAAGAAGGACCACTGTAGCTATCGAGATATTCAATTGCTTGATTGTAGATCTCCAGATGAGAATTCAGATGTCTTACTGTGTTAGCTGCTGCTTCTGTCACGATTTGCGTTCCTGATCTCCAGTTTTTCGCTTTACAAAGATCACAGAACTCCGTCGCCCACTTCAGACAAAGTTTCATGTATTCAAACGGAAGAATCATGCAGATCTTGCTTTCGTACATTTCCTCCGTGCAGGTGATTTCCCGAGTAGGAAGAGCGGCGGACTGAAATTAAAAATTCATATATCGTTCACCCACATAAACTCACTTTTATCCAGAAATTTACTTGTTTTACAAAAGGATCCTTCAAGAAATATGAAGAGGGATTACTAGAAGCTACATTTGAAGCAGAAGTGGAAGACATCAACAAGTACTGATGGGAGAATTCGTCCAGTTCAGCTCGTACCATTTGATGAGAAGCCATGGAGATCTTCAGCATCCACTGTTCTTTCGTTTTTTCGTCTTTGGCTTCGAGAAACAGCTGATGGTTGTCGCCGTACTTGATGATGAACGCTTTGGGATTTTCAGGATCTCGTTCGACTTTGAGTTTTTCGCAGACGATCAATATAGGTTCGATCGGTGCCTCGATTGTGCGGATGGCTAGCAAATTTCCTTTAAGACGTGTCTGAAGATACGATTCAAGCACATTTCACACAGAAAGGAACATACCGTGCAAGGTAAAAGTACATCGTCATGTTTCATGAACAATTCGTCGCTTAAATCGACTAAAGTCCCCTCTTTGAACAGCCATTTAACGACGTCTGTGGCATTGTCATCTTCCATTTTAATATAAACACAAAATAATACAGACTATCACAGCATACTAGAGCAAATAAGAAATACGTATCCTTGTTTCTCTCATCATTGGTGGCAAATCGTTTCGCGGCAAGACGCTTTCTCACGCTCTAGCACATCAAAACAACATCCAAAGCGGGATGGTACCTCATCCGTCCGTTGTGTTCGATACATGGTTGTTTATTTTTTCACGTAGATTTGCTTTTTAATTTCACACTGAATCTGTTTATATCGTCTTATTTACATCGTCATTACTAAAAATTTTATGAATCATCATTTGTAAAGATTCAAAAATGTACTAATCTTTTCATCTTGACGTCCATCCGAATCTGAGTTCCTCAACTGTTCTTCATTAATCGGTTTTGTTTTCTTATTTCCCAGAAACTCCCCACGTGTAATTGATTTAAAAAGATAAAAATGGTCTCGCCTGATTTTTCGTGTCGAGAAGCTCATTCGCTTTTGCTGGTTTTTCTGCTCCGCTTTGTTTTCGCTCTTCTGTCACCGACGTGTTCGTCTCCAGTTGCTTGGGTAAATTGTTTCCTTTTAGATCTTAGTATTTAATGAACGTTGGAAATATTCAGCTCTCGGTTCAGCGGCAGTTGAAGGACGATTGGGATAACCGTGAGTACGTTCAGTTAATTTCCGATAACGTCAAGAACATTGCCGATTTCTTGACTCAATTCGGTGAGTTGATATATCGGAATTTTCACATCTTCAACTCTGTGTATTTTAGAAGTCTCCTGTAAGGGCAAACTTGCTGAATTAGACGACAGAATCACTAATATCGAGCGTAAACTCGATTTTCTGGAAGCTTTGGTGTGATTCATATAATTTTTTTGTTTGATTAATATTTTACAGCGTTCTCGTGGACAAACTCTTCAGTAAAATGGCAGGTACTACGGGCCGTGTCACAAAAGCCGGAGCTGATGCTCTCACTCGTTATGTTGCTCCCGTTGTTTCTACCTCTCGGGATGAGGCACGTCGACGTGTTCTCGCTGCGTACAAGGAGGTGTAAGTTGTTTTATATCTGTAGGTAGTTTCAATTACCCAGTATTATACTTATAACTACGAGTTTGGACTTCTACCGCCTACGTTTCAATGAGGCTTGGGATAGAAATGTTCTCTGGTTATGCTCTTGCATAAAAGGCAGCCAGTGGAAATTTCAGTGGCGCACGCGGACACGTAATAGGGAATGTGGCCATAGAAATTGACTATTTCTGTCGGACGGACTTCGTTGTGCCAAACGCTGAGAGCCTCTATTCTGGGTCATTTTGCAGTTTTGTTTTGTTATTTTTACTCAGAAGCTTGTGTTGCCTTTAGTCCTCGACAGGAGTTGTTTTTTGTCGTTGGACTGCTATCCAAATATCAGATACCGTTTTCACCAATGTTTGCTCATAGTTTACATGTCTATGTCAGTGGAGCGGTATGACCATTTTGCAGTTCATTTTGCGCAATTCCCCTACAATTATTGATTGCTCTGGATTTGGGTTCCTCCGTTCGTCTGTGTCCTCTTCTGTTTCAATTGTGAATTGACCACGTCATGGTACTCAATAATGGTCTTTAGTGATGATTCTGGAACTTTAGGCAACGTCTCGTTCCGAAATTCTGGTTCGAGTATGACCTCCGGGATATGCCTTTACCAGCTCTTCGTTCTGTTCTTAAGAAGCAATTCACCAAGGAGGCTCATCTGACTGATATCCGTGCCATTGATCGTCGTGTCGAAGAAACACACTATGTAAGTGCATTTGATATGTAAATGACTACGTTTCTTTTTCAGCATATAGAGAACATTCGTATGTACTACTACAACAAAGATCACGTTCGTAACATGCTCTTTGGTGAAAATGTTGAGCCACAACCGAAGGACTTTTTGTCTCGTTTCTTGACTCGCAAGGATTAGGTATCAGGATGATTTGAGGAATTTAAAGTGTAGATGGAATTGTTTTCTATAGCGTTTTTGAAACGTGTTGGAGCTACTGAAGTAGTGGTACTGCTATATCTTTGATTGGACTTAAAATCGTTCATATCGACTGACCTATTTTGTGCATAATTTCGTAGTTTTTTCTTTACGATGTTCTAGATACTTGGGTTGGCCTGGCTCCAGATATTTGTTGGCCATCTAGTTTATTTTAATTCTCCAAAACTACTTGCTAGTAATGTTCCGATCTGGTTGCCTAGTTACACTGATCAATAGATCGAAGGTTATTCACACACGATGGATGTCTGCAGTTATGAATACAGTTGACCCAAATGAAATAGCGACTTTTCAACGACTGTCTCATGAGTGGATGGATGAAAATGGACCTTTCAAAGCGTTGCATGCATATAACCGTCTTAGGTTGCCATGGATTATGAGCACCTTGAAAAAAGTTTGTTTCCTTTTTTGAACTATTTTCAATTTGGAATTTTTAGCATCCTTCTCCAAATGCATTGAAAGGGATACGAATTGCGGATGTTGGGTGTGGTGGTGGTCTTTTATCTATTCCTGTTGCACGACTTGGTGCAAATGTCGATGGAATTGATGCTAGTGAACAAGCTCTTCAAATTGCTGAACTTACTGCCAACAGAACCTTGTCTCGTCATCGAATTAATCTGAAATTTCACAATGCGTCTATTAGTGAATTTGCTGAAGCACATGCTGGTGTCTATGATGCTGTTGTTGCTTCTGAAATTATAGAACACGTGTCCGATCTGGATGCCTTTCTCGATTCATGTGTCAAATTATGCAAACCTGGAGCTACGTTATTCTTCACTACAATTAACAAGACTATATCTAGCCGACTTATGGCGATATGGTTGGCTGAGGATATTCTTGGTATTGCTCCTCAAGGTGTTCATGATTGGGATAAATTTATTGATCCTAATGCCTTACGTCTTTCTTTGGAAGAACGTGATTGTCGAATTGGACATCTTCAAGGTGTTGTTTATAATCCGATTAGTAATCGGTGGAGTTGGTCCAGTTGCGACCATGTTAATTACGCCTTAACTGCTACGCGTATTTAATTGTTATGATGTACATTTTTAGGGGCAGAAATACAAAAATTAGTTCATTGTTTGGTGTTGAGTTAACTGTTTCAATGCAGAGTTGAACTTATCTGATATTGTGAATGTTTTTTAGTAATTTTTATTTAAGGTTTTCGGTTAGCTGAAAGTTCACCATGGATCAAGAATACGACGCTATTGTTCTCGGTACCGGTTTGAAGGTAATACTAGTTATAAAATTCCAATTTTTGATTTAATTTTCCAGGAATGCATCCTTTCTGGTATGCTGTCAGTATCTGGCAAGAAGGTTCTCCACATTGATCGCAATAACTATTATGGAGGAGAAAGTGCTTCTCTCACTCCCCTTGAACAACTTTATGAACAATTCTTCGGGGGTAACAAGAAACCTTCTGCAGATATGGGTCGTGGACGTGATTGGAATGTGGATCTCATTCCAAAGTTCTTGATGGCGAACGGTAGTTTGGTCAAACTTCTCATTCATACTGGTGTCACTCGGTATTTGGAATTCAAGTCAATTGAAGGCTCCTACGTCTACAAAGGGGGGAAGGTTTACAAAGTTCCTGCAGATGAAATGGAAGCTTTGGCCACTAGTTTGATGGGGATGTTTGAGAAGCGTCGATTCAAGAAATTCCTTGTCTGGGTACAAGGATTTGACATCAATGATTCAAAGACCTGGAATGAACTTGATCCTAACACGGCAACCATGCAACAAGTTTACGAAAAGTTCGGACTTGATGAGAACACTGCTGACTTCACTGGACATGCTTTGGCTCTTTATCGTGATGACAACTACAAGAATCAGCTCTACCCCCCAGCTGTGGAGAAAATCCGGCTTTACAGTGATTCTTTGGCTCGTTATGGCAAATCCCCTTATCTCTACCCTCTTTACGGTCTCGGTGAATTACCCCAAGGGTTTGCTCGTTTGAGTGCGATCTACGGCGGAACCTACATGTTGGACAAAAAAGTTGATGAAATCGTCGTTGAGAACGGAAAAGTCGTCGGTGTTCGTAGTGGTGACGAAGTAGCTAAGTGCAAGCAAGTCTATTGTGATCCTTCCTATGTTCCTGATCGTGTCAAGAAGGTCGGGAAGGTTATCCGTGCTATCTGCATCTTGAATCACCCTATTCCGAACACGAATGATGCTGCCAGCTGTCAAATTATCATTCCCCAGAAGCAGGTCGGCCGTCATTTTGATATCTACATATCCTGTGTCTCCAACTCCAACATGGTGACTCCCAAGGGCTGGTATGTCGCTATGGTTTCCACAACCGTTGAAACCAACAATCCTGAAGCTGAGATCTTACCTGGTCTTCAACTTTTGGGTCCCATTGTTGAAAAGTTGGTTTTCTTTATTGAGACAAAGCTAAGACTTTTTTCAGATTCGTCAAGGTATCCGATGTGTATGAACCGGTGGACATGGGTCTTGAATCACAGATCTTTATCTCTAAGTCTTATGATCCGACGACTCACTTTGAAACTACGTGCACTGATGTCTTGGATGTCTTCAAACGCGGTACTACCGAATCCTTTGATTTTACCAAGATTACTCATTTGAGTCTGGAGGATAATGAGTAATTCTGTCTGATTTTTAAAGAAAACAAAATCTATTTCGTTTATGGTATTACCGTATGTTCTATTTATTCTATTTAGGGCTGTAATTTCTTGTCGTCAATGATCATAGCCCGCTGAACTGTTGTCCAGTCTATTTATTATGATAAGCTAAGGCCGACTTTTCTTTGGTTTAGAAATTGAAAACGCTGTGCTTTTTCTAATTGCTTTTATTTATAAACTCGATCAGAAACAGTTTGATTTTTAGAACAAAAGTGGGATGAGAAGAAATGGTAGAAATAGAGCGGTGAATTGAGCAGCACTGGGGGTTGTTGGAGACCATGAACTCCAAGGTTGAATTGTTGTCAGTTGTGGTGGGTAGTAGGGAATGGGATTGTTGCATTCATGGTTACAGTAATCACTGGAGTTACAGATTTTTATGTTGTAAGAAATGTTATCGACCACGCTTAAATTGATTAAGAAATTTAAAGATTTGTTTGTTAAAATACTTACATTGAAGAACAAGTATTGAGGACATCATAAGGAGGCATGTTTTGTTCGTATACGATGAAAGGTGCAACAGAACATCCGTGGGTTATTTGGGAATTTTGTGGATATTCGACATGCATTTGTTTGACTGGAAATTACAAATAATAATTTTATTCAGATTACAAATCTATAAAAGCTGGAAAATTTCGAGATTCAATGGAAGATTTCGAAACTTTAAAATATTTCGTAATATAATAAAAATTTAAGGATTTTGTGGGAAATTGTAGAATTTCAGAAAATTTTAGAACTTCATAGATGATTCTAGGATATTATGAAAGATTCCAAAAACCTCAGAAGATTCCAGAATTTCATACAAGATTCTAGGATATTATGAAAGATTCTAAAACTTTCATAGATTTTAAAATATTATAAAATTTCAGAAGATTCTAGGATATTATGAAAGATTCTAAAACTTTCATAGATTTTAGAATATTATATAAAATTTCAGAAGATTCTAGGATATTATGAAAGATTCTAAAAATTTCATAAATTTTAAAATATTATGTAAGATTCTAAAAATTTCAAAAGATTCTAGGATATTATGTAAGATTCTAAAACTTACATAAATTTTAGAATATTATGTAAGATTTTGAAAACCTCAGGAAATTCTAAAATTTTTAAAATCTCAGAAATTTCCGGAACATTTTAGAATTCAATGAAAACTTGAAATAAACATTAAAAACTTTTTTAAAAGTTCTGAAAATTGTTTTGAGATAATTTTGTGGAATTTTTTAACTTTATTTTTGTAAAAAATAATTTTACCGTAAAAACAGAAGGCATCTGAACATGGTTGAGTCTGGACTTGACAATTTTCAACGTTGATGCATCCGTTGTTGCAAGTTACCGTACTTGCGACTGGAATTTATTTTTTAATTATTTTTGTTAATTAAAAACATACCGTGTAAAAAAGAATAAAATAAGACCAATTTTAACATTTTTCAAAGTGTTCCAAAAAAGTAAAAACGATCCTTTTATGCAAAATTGAAATAAAATAAACTTTGACTCTCCCAAATTCGTCATCTTTTTGAGCAAACTTAACCACCTTCGTATTTGCAAACCGCATTAGTCTCGGCCTGGATGCCATCTGAAATCCGGGATGAATCACGACGGAGCGATTTTGGTACATTGGTTTTGAAACTTTATAAAACTAAGCGAATTTTACACTAAAATTATTTTCAGAGACCGTTGATTGTGATTTTTAAATTAAAAATTAACAGTAAAACGAAAGATAAGCCATTCTGAGAGACCAATCGTTCGGATGACCGGACATTTTCCATCCTAGGAGCTGGAGATATGAGGGATCTGAGGCGAAGATTTGTTCCTGAGATCGACTCGGCCGTTCGTGAAGGAAAACGGTATTTTCGCAGCGATCTTCGAAGGTTGATCCCTGGAATTATTATTATAGAAAATATCAAGTATTGTTACGAAATTTTATTGACACAAATCTTTAGTTTTTTAGAAATTCCTAAAAAGCGAAAAAATAAGTCAATAAAAACTGATTTGCCACTTTTTCTAAGAGTTCAAAAATTCAAAAAAAAAATAAAATTCAGAAATATTTTAAATTTTTTTTAAATTTAAAAAAAGTCAGTTCTTGCAACGAATTTTCTGAATTTTTTTTCTACTGTCGTTATTTCTTCGCGGGAATTCAAAAAGTTTAAAAACTATATTTTTAAATTTTTAAATTTTTAAATTTTTAAATTTTTAAATTTTTAAATTTTTAAATTTTTAAATTTTTAAATTTTTAAATTTTTAAATTTTTAAATTTTTAAATTTTTAAATTTTTAAATTTTTAAATTTTTAAATTTTTAAATTTTTAAATTAAAATTTTTTTATAAAACAAATAATATTGATGTAAAATCCTTACCATGTTACATCTAGCTTCGCAGTTGAGTCGTTTTGAACCGTTCCGGATGGTGATTCTGACGGTAACTCCTCTTTCTTGAAAATAAACGGATTCCGGGCCCTGACGAAGACAATACTTTGGTCGTAAGCAGAACGAGCTCTTCTGATCGAAGAAATCCACAAATCCGATGGATCATCTAAATCTTGAACTTCGATCTGAAATTAATCCGTTATAAAAAAAACAAAAAATTATCACCTCGGAATCATCTATGTCAACGTCGGAATTTCCTTTTTTCATGACGTTTATTCTGAACCAAACGTACTCTGTCCTGTCGATGACTGGCTTGACATCCTCGGAAATGGACATTATTTGGGGCGAATTTATCATTTTTCGATGACAAGCAAAAATCATAAATGGTGTATGGACGTTCCACAACGACGGATGAACACTCAGATCCATGTCTAAGAACTTCCTTGAGTTAAAACTGTGAGTGAAAGACATGTTCGAAGATTGCGCATCTGGTCTGACTTTGATGGACAACTTCGGTTCGCAGACTTGATATCTTTCTACAGTTTCATTGAAACAGTAACTTTGGCAGTATCTACCGTAATGGTCTCTTGCTTCTAAGGTCACATTATACGATATGCCTTCCCGCGGATGAGGCAACGGCAAGTAAATCAGTCCAGGGACCTCCGGGTACTCCGTGTGCTTCTGAATATACGCAAGAGCTTCGTTCCCTGCTTCATCACGGACCGTGACGTGAGCGATCCCACTTAACAAAGGCTCGTTGTCGTCCGTAAGCATGATGCTCTTCGTCCAGACGACTCCGGATTGTTTTCTTTCTTTTCTTTGGAATCCATTTCCTTCTGTTGCCGGAATTCTACAGACACTTTGAATACAGAAGGATTTGTAGCAGATATCACTGAACGCGAATCCAGTACAGTTTCCACCTAGTTGGACCTTGCTTCGGCACCTCCAGATTCGTTTATCGCAGAAAAGGTATTTGGAATCACAGTAAGGCTGGTCTACTGTACAGTGTCTCACAGGTTCGTATTGATACCAATAATCTGCAATCATCGTTGTAAAAAGAAATTAATATTATAAAATTATTTCGACATTAATTTTTAGGTTTTTTCCAAGTTCAAATTGAACTGTAGAAGCTCCTTAAAATATTCACGTGATTCTAAAAAGTTCCAAAAGTTTTCATAGAATTTTAGAGAATTCTAGAAATTTTGAAAATTTTGAAAATTCCAGAAATTTCTCTATTTTTAGAATTCTTAGAAGTTTTTTTAAAGTTCTCGGAAATTCCAGAATCTCTCAATGACTTCAAGGAGATTCTACCAGCTTTTACGAATTTTCCAAAAGTTTCATAGAACTCTAGAAAGATTAAAACTTATTGGATTCTTCGATATTCCAGAAATTTTCGCAGAATTCTGGTTAGAAAACTTAAATCAATGAAATGACGTCATTACCGGTGTAATCGTTGGAAAGTCCGTCTTTGTTTCTCAAGTTGAAAGGTTTCATGGGGGCGTAGAAGCTGTGTTTTCTCGTGCAGATCTTCCTTGCATATTCTCTCTCCCGTTGAGCTCTCGTTTGTTGTTTCTGTCTGAACTGTTCCCATAGGTAATCGACGAAAGCGTGATGCATGTAGAAAGTCGGATCGTTCGGGCTGACCCTGATTACGAACATGAAACCCCCCACCCATACATGAGACAACCCATGCATGGACTCGAATGTTTTGTCATGACAGAAGGTCAATTCGCTGTAATTTTTCCTTGAAATAATCCAATCCACATCTCCTAAGGAAAGAAGTCTGTCTGTGGATCGTCCCCCCGTGTATCTGGAAAAATTTTTTGGATTTGAAGGGATTTAAAAAATACCTATAAAGTTTTTTGACGGGGACTGGACTCAAAGGCATTAAGACGTTGGTATCCCAATCCCGGAAAGGACCAGTTTTCACAAAGCCGTTTCCATTGCCCATCAACTCATCCGTCCATAAAACACTGTCACTCGGATCAGGCAGACCTAAAAGACGGATTTTGGATCTCCAGAAGAAAAAATCAATGATGAACCGACCGTTATCCAAAGTGGAATCCCAATAGGGCAGAGCGATCCCGGGTACTTCCCTCTGCAAAGCCACTTCGAACTGCCTCAGGAACTCTCGATGCCAAGGAAGGAAAGCCGGTCCCCAATGAGCTCCAGGAGCACTGTCTGGATAATGGATCAAGGTGTGGAGATCCCAGATAGTCACATTGTCGATGAATTTGGATTTCAAGGCATTCATTGCTCGATTTAGATTTTCCCTTTCTTCGTCAGTCAGCATCCTGTACTCTTTCCTCGTGACTCTTTTGTTCTGATTCTGAGGTACTCTTCTCGGAAATCGACGGAAAACAGACTATAATAAAAAAAAATTATTTTGCAAAAAATTAATCGAAAAACCTTATTTTTGAAGTCCATTGTTTCGCGTTCGAGGCTTCTCAAGTAAGCCTTTTGAGATTCTGAAATTGAAGTTATTTCTGAGTAAACAATCACCACGGAATAGAACCTGTTTCTTCAGTGAGAGACATTGACCTTATTTCTACATCAAGACACGCGTTCTTTTTAAAACGTGTTATTTTTTGAAAACCAATTATTAAACAAAAATGAAAATTATGCAACGTTTTTGTTACAAATAAAATTTTAAAAAATATTTTTAATCAATTTATACTTACGTGTGGTTTTTGGAAGGAATTCAGTCGATATCCCGACATCTAGGTCCTTGAGCCACATTTGGCGATGTTCACAAATAAAATCGGCTTGTTGAGTTGTGAGGAAATCCGCTTTTGTCAATGAAGAACAATTCAGATTTGATTCTGTGCTTTCTTCCAGATATTCGGACATTGAAGAAAAACACACAATTCCACATATTGTCAAAATAATAAAAATTTGAAAATTTAAATGTTGGAATAATTGTGACTTAATCAGGCTCATTTTGGATGAATTTTGAAACTGATCTCATTGAAATAATATCCACCAGAAAAGAGATCTGAATTAATCTGAAAATTCTGTATGAAAAAAAATAAAAACAAAATTCTCCAGATTCGGTCACTTTTGAAAAAAAAAATATTTAAAAACCGAAATCGAGTAAACCGATTTTTTCGGTTTTGTTTTTTTCGAAAACCTTCCAGATGGATATTCGAGGATCCGCGTAACAAAATCGTAAAATGCATTAAATGAAAGTCTTCCGATTCTGAAGGAAAAAAATCCTTGTCGAAGTTCACGTAGGAAAACCAATAAGGTTTTCCGACAAAAAAGCTTTAAATTTTCGGGAATAAAATGAAGAAAATTTTGTATTTCTAGTTTTTTCAAGAATTCAATATAGCTTTATTTAACGAAAAATCAATTTAAAAAAGAAAATCTCAAAAAACCCGGCAGCAATTTTTTAAAACTGGTTTTTGATCATATTGGAAAACAGAAGTAACCCCGAGACTGAAACAATTAACATTCAAAAATCCAATTCTCGAGGTGAACTGGTCCTTGAAGTGATTCAAAATTTTATGAATCACAGATTACAGAAAACGATCATCCGTCATTTTCCTTTTTCAACAAAAAGAAGCTGCGATCATGACAAATCTGACCTGCTTTGGGCGTGAAGCACGTTTTTGAAACCTTATACAAGAAGAAAACGAAAATGCGAATCTGATTTTCGTCATGAACCTGTTCCACTTTCGGTTTCTCCAGACATGCCTCGGCACCGTTTCCGGTCATTCAAAAGTTGTCTAAAAGACGTTTCTTGATGGCCCTGAAACCCCCTTTGTCCCACGGCGTCTATTGCCCTTGACGAATCACTCAAAACTAGTTTCCTAAAGGTGAACGTGACGAATATTGGGTGTCAAATTTATTTAAATTCCGCAATAAACGAAATATTATGACGACAAAGTTTTTTTCGAATTTAAATAGTAATTCAAAATTGGTTGACAAATAATTGATCAATCGAATTCTGCGGACATTGAAACAAACACCTTCAGGCTATGAAGTTTCGAAATTCGTTTTTACTTTTTACAAATAAATACAATTCTGAAAATGAAGATGATTCAAATTTTAAAAATTAAAAAAATTCATTTACAGTAATTTTGTAATTAATTTAATTTTATATTTTTTAAAATTAATTTTGTCATCTCTATATTTCAAAAATACCAAGTTATTACGAAATAAAAAATTTTAAATGTAATATTTGTAATTTTTTATAATTGTTATGATTTTCATTTTTTTTTAAATTAAAAAAATTAACAATATTATTTTTCTACCAATTATATCAGCATCACATCATACAACTTAATTAATCTATGATGATCAAGTAGAATAAAAATATATGAACATAAACAACTTTAAAAAATAAAAATTATTAAATTTAAAAAAATAACAATTTGGATCAAGGTTACTTCTACATTATTTCTATTTCTATTTATCTCCAATATCGCACATTCAAAGTTCACAAACAATACTAAAGTTAAACTCTTTGTACCTTTGATCCAACTCATCCGTCGGTGCGTGCGTGGGTGCGAGCCTTCTGTTCTTAGGACCTTAGAATTCTTCTTATCATCTAGCTTTACTTCTACATTAATTATTGTGAAATCTTCGTCCAGTATTACTACTTAATTTAAAAAATAATAGATTAAAAGAATAAAACTCATTCAAAAATACAAACAATAATAAATTATTCAAAATGGCATTCGTCACAAAAAAACAAAATCATTATCAAAATTTTTTTCCAAATTCCTCTCGACTCCTGATTGCGCGCAACGTGCAATTTTCTCGTTTTTTGCTCACTTCTCTACGTCAATTGTTTATAACCCTTTTATTTTCTTCTAATTTGTTATTAATTTGTTTTTAATTCACGGAAAATTTCAGACATCATCTGGAATGTTAATCTCGCGACCTTCGACTTTGGTTCTTAAACGGTTCGTGTCTGCTGCTCCACCCACGACAACTGGAATCGAACATGCTCTGAAGTTCAAGCAAATCGGAAAAAGCCACCAGCAGGATTTCAAAGACTACAAATGCATCGATTACCTTAATTTCAACAAATATTCTTTCTATGACGTTGAGGTAGGTTCAACTTTGTTTTATTCGAAATTTCATATATGAAATCTTCAGAACCAGATCAATCCAGCCCGTGTTCCTCAGCCGACTAACAAGAAACCAGATGTCATGCCTCAAGTTAAGAAATAGGTGATATGCAGTTTTGTAGACTAGATTTTCCTGGCACTGATGCATGAATTAGGGAAAGACCATTAAATTGTAAAAACAAAGTTAAAAGTTCCTCTAAGTCATTTTTAAATTTAATTCACCTGTTAGGTACTGTTGGAGTTCATAATTTGTTTGCCTATAATTTCTAGTTGTCATGGAAGGCGACGAGAAAATTGAATATGTCAACGATATATTTCGCGGAATTTACTTTTGGATTACCGCCATCATCCTTGTGATATCATTGTTCATCTCCTGCGGCGTTGTTTATATAATCCTGACTCGTTCTACTGTTTCATTGAAGGTTTACCGATGGTACATGTTAAACAGCGTCATATTGGCCTGTATTAATGGCGTGAATATTTTCATGTTCCTGCCTATCCCGTTGTATCCGCATTTCGTTTTCATCGTCAACGGTCCAGCGAAGTATCTGCCTCTCGGCTTTATAGCTGTTTATCAGCCTTTGACACTAGGATGGGCATTTATAGCCCCTACAGGTGTGACTTTGAGGTTCTACTACAGATACGTCAAAGTTTGTACCCATAGTTGGTTCCATTACGCCCTCAGTAACCGATGGAAGTCGATTCTTATCGTTACAGTATCCTTTTTACTGATGTTTTCTTGTTTTACAGGTAATTACAGTAGGGAATTACTGTCGTTATTGTCGTTTTGTAGGACCTTTGACTTGGTTCCAAATACCTCCTCATCATGTCAGAGATAATCTGACTTTGGCGACTTCTATGATCGCTTCTTTCGTCGATAAAGAAGAAATTCTAATAGGATACGACATGCCTAGGAAGTGGTTCATCTTTGCTTCTGGTTTATTCATGTTAATTTTATCCTGTTTGGCAGCGGTTATTATTTACTCCACCATCGAAAGCTACAGAATAACGAAATCCAAATCTCTCCAAAGTCATCGGGTTAATTTCTTGTTGAGGATGTTCACAGATACCGTTTTGACTGAAACCGTATTTGCTTTCTGTCTTTACATCCCAGTCGCGATTGTGATGGTTAATTTTATTTTATTTCCACGTTATTTCAATTACCTACTGCCACTTATTATAGTCATGGTTCAATTGTACAGTATCGTCGAACCTCTTTGTGTTGTTTTCTTTGTGGAACCGTACAGACGTGCAAGTCGATATTTGCTTTTCTCTACGAAGCTCCAGAAGCCGTTGAAATCGAACAAAATCCACGTCCCATCGATGAACACTAGAGTGAACTGAAATGAAAACATTTGTCTCGATGAATTTTCAGAATCCGTTTTTTTCAACTAATTCGAAAAGTCAAATTAATTCAGTTTTATTCAATAAAATGAATTCAACAAAGTTCTTCTACTGAGTTTACCACAACAACCCTACGATTTCAGATAATGTTTCATCATTGCTTCTTAGAAGATGTTTCTCATCAAAGCTCCGATGAAAATCTAATAGTCTCCTACTCAAGAATTATAAATTCTGTCTTAGATAAAGGTCGATTTCGATCGTGAATGGTGTAACTGCCTAAAGCATTTCTCAAACCAATCGTTACTTTTCTGCCAAAAATGTATAATTTGATACTATGTATTATTATTACTTAATATCTATTCGAGAAAAATAAAAACAGATAAATTAAATTGAAAAACATTAAGTAATTTTCTCTTAGCATGAGGATTATATTAACGTATCTGTTTTAAATCATTGATCAAGACAGTAGTTTTTTTATTTTCATTTCTCTCTTTCTCTCTCCCTCTCTTTTTTTCCTCTCTCTTTCTTTCTTTTTTTCCCTCCCTCTCTCCTTTTCTCTCTCTCTTTTTTTTCCTCTCTCTTTCTTTCTTTTTTTCCCTCCCTCTCTCTCTTTCTCTCGATGTTTTTTTTGATTCTGTCACTCGTTCGATTATCGTTGACGATATTCAGTACAAGGCATCTTAATAAAAATAAGTAAACTTTTTAGTATTTAATGGATACTGTAAGTATTTTTGTTAATTTGTTTTTCTTTTTTTATAATTTTATTCTAGCTGTTGTAAAATATTTGATTTAATTCCTTGTTGGCAAATTCTTCGAACATGTACTATTAGATTAAAACAAATTTGGTTTTTGATTCTAAGAATTTTCTAGTTTATGTAGAATTGTTTTTGAAATTTTAAGGATTCATAAGGACAATCTTCTCAGTTTCGTTTACTGAAGTGTTTCGAATAATTATAATTTTGTTTTTCAAAGTTTAGAATTTAAAATTTTATTCAAATATTTTTCGATATATGACTTTTCTAATAAAATTTAATTTTTTAAATTTCCTTTAAGAATTACATCTGAATGTTTTTTGTTAACTAGAATTATCCTTTTTCTACAATAATCAACTCGTCAAACTATGAATACTTTTTAAAATTAATCTTACTTATTCTCAAACTATTATGGAACGAAAAAAGATGACGATACTGTTCTTTGAAAATTTTCATTTATTTGGAAGAAGAGGAAAATACAATGTGGATATGGAGACATCTGAAGTAACGATAACAGTAACTTTTGAAGAACTTCAAATCAGATTACTTAGAGGTCTTTCAGAAAAACTAAAAATTAAATACATTTCTTCAGATAATTTGCCAGCAATAATGATGACAAATAACAATTAGGATTACCGGGATTACGGTAAATTACATAAAAGGTAAATCTTAGTTTTATAGTTCTGAAAATTTCCCGATCAGTCTTATTTGAGAAGATACATAAATATTTTTTAAATTAGAAGATTTAAAATGGACGTTTAGAGCTTTTCGACGGTGTTTGACTTCTAAAGTAATAGAAAAAATAGGAAATTACTGATATTTAAATCTGAGGTATCTAAATTAGTACTATTTCTGTCGTCATTTAAAGAAATTTCAAAATTTAAAAGAAAAATAATTTGAATGATATTAAGAAAAAAATCTCTAAGATTATTTGAAGAAAATAAACCTTATATTCAGATGGATTAGAAGGAGTTTTCAGTGATTGAATCAGCTAAAACTCGAATATCGAAACAAACAGAAATAATAGTGTTAAGACGAAAAACAAAAGTATTCTAATAATCTTTACTAAAAGAACAAAAGATAGATACAATTTATATAGTAATTTAAAACAATAACAAAGAGCCTCACTCATGCTTTACAGTATCCGCACGTCCTGATTTTCAGGCTATTACTTTAGGTTCTTTCTAGTTTAGTTTGTGTCCCAATAAATAACTAATTTTTAAAGAAAATTTAAAAAAATAATTTTTCGAGACATTTTCGATGTTTTATTAAATTTTTTAGGATGGATATCACTGATTTGATTAAAAAATAATCTTAGAAATAACCTCTTAGATATATTTCTTGTTTCTGGACTCGACGAGATTAGTTTTTCTTAGGGTTGAAAATCGGGAATATTTCCATTGATTCCCATGGGAATATTCCCGGAAATCATCCGGTAATTCCCGCTCCTTATAAAAAATGGGAATAATCAAATATCATGATTTTTGGTTTTGAAACGATTGTTTTACTGACATAACATCACTTTCCGATTTCTTTTTTGTTGGATTGTGCAATCTACTTGAGTGCAAGCCACACAGCGTTGGTCCCGAAGGGAAATACCCTGAGGACCAACGATGGGCGTACGATTGCGGGTTGGCAGCAATTTGGAGATTGCGCAATATTTTTGATCGAATTGTGGTTTATCTCGTGCTATTGGCCTCATAAAATTATTTCCACATATTTTTGTCTACACGCGTATCCGGATTCCCCAACAACGATCCAACACTTTTCAATCGTCTTCTTTACCTAGAAGCGATAGAATGATTTAAAACATGAAATTACCTCTAAGTTCTTATTCTCCTTGTAGTGCGGGGTCTTTGGAGCTGCGTAAATGGCGAGCGCTCGATGACAGTTACGTGGCTCCTAGACCAAGCGACTTAGATTCCTACCATAGGCAGTTTGCGAAATAGAAAGGAGACGTCTTCCCAAGCTCGTCAGCCCGAGTCGACGGAGCTCCACAGAAATTCAATAGATTCAATGGACTATCTGATTCCCTCTCTTTTCTTCGGAGCTCAGTTTTGCTAGCCTTATATTGCGATCTGGGCGCATCGGCTGATAGGGCGGAGACTCCCTGAGGACGTTGTGTGGTAGTCGGATTTTACTTATATTATTGATACCAGATCCTTACCACGTTTCATTTCAAGCAGTTGTTGCTCAGAAGTTAATTTCTGGGTATTGAGGTTGATTTTGTCTTCCATTTTCTTAATACGTGCGTCTTCTCTAGCTCTGAATGTAATAATGTTACTCTTAAATACAGAATGATAAATACCTTTTTAGACACATCTTTTCTTTATTTATGCTTTGCTCTTCTTTAAAATCATCCATCTCATCATTGAGAATTGACTGAACCTCTTCTTCATCGATGGTTGATCCAAGCCCTTCATCACTGAGGCTCAAATCCTGAAAATAAGGTCCAGAATTCCTCGAACTGTCATTTGGGTGGTAATTCGAGAACTCGAACTGTTGCCAAAGGAAATAACCCGACCTCTGGTCAGATTATTAGCTGAGGTAACTTCAACAAGAACTAAATCTAAAAGAAGTATTTCCGTTCAAAGAATCTATTTTCTGATTATAAAAGATTTGAAAATATTGTAGTAAAAGGTGGGTAGATAAGGTGTTCGTGATTGGACGGAAAACTGTTGGTTCCTAATATTAGCAATTAAGCTTGTTTATCTTAACATAAGCATAGAACAAAGAGAGGAAAGATCCTCGTTTGACCGAAGTCAAACTCGGACCAGGTTGGAGTTGAATTTTCTCAAAAGACTGACTCTCTAACACTTTAGTCTCACTTCACAGGTGTCGGCTGACTGGGCGGAGCTATGAGCATTCTCTCTAGGCCGTTTCCGGTTTAACTCCGATCTTTATGCCTACATTATTATTGGAAATTCCAATGCGAAAGTTGTAGGATGATGTGAGATCTAGAGCTTCATGAAGTTGTTGACGATTACTGTAAGAATCTCAAGACAGAATATCTGAACATGGAATATGACTCTAAAATTGAAGAATGCAATTATCTAAATAACGAGAAACATCTCAGAAATTGAAACTAAAATTTCAATTTAATATAATATAAAAAATAGGTACATGGTGTGTAATCCACAGATACATGAAACGGCTCTGATGTCACAAGTACTTTATATTTCATGTATTGATAAACTAAGTTGATATCGGTGCATTGTACTTACAGTGGACTCACGATAAGTGGAACTTCAAGGGACCGGGAAAAAGTTTCACTTTTGGCGATTTTTCAGTTATCGAATGTTCAACTTAGGGAACATTAAGGATCGAACTCCATTTCCGAGTTCCATTTAACGCGATTTTCCAATTATCGAGTTCCCACTTATCGCGAGTTTACTGTAATATATTGATAAATTAAATACAGTGCATATGATACATTATAATTGCTGTGGTGCACCTTTTTGCACAAAATAACTATAGATTGTTGCTATGACGTGGTTCCCCACGAGTTAATTCGGACAACAGAAAAGTAAATCCAGGTGAAAAAGTTACATAATTTCTGTGATATTTACTGACAAATGCTGGAAGCAAAATGAATTCAGAATATGGAGATGTAAGAAATTTTCTTTCAAAAGTATCTTAGAAATCGAAAGATGTACTTTTTTGATGACAAATCTGTAGATTTATCTGGTAGTAATTTTGTTCTGATAAAAATAAAGTAGAAAAGCATGATAATGAAGTAAAGAACGACCGACGGAACCAATAAGGGGACAAATGCAAAATGATCATCGATAAGCACAAAAATCGATGTGTTTTCTTTTATAAGAAAGCAATCTTCAGCTGAATTTCCAGTTTTACTTTAGTGTGATAGCAAGTAATCATCATTTTGTATCGGTAAAGCGAATTGAGTCTTAGGTTTACTCGTTCTTGGAAATGAGTAGATTCATCACAATTTTGTAGTTTATGACGTGAACTCATTCTCCGTGGAATACAGGATGATGAACTGAACCGAAGAAATAAATCATCCAACAATATGGAACTATGAGACTTGTGATTGAATTTTATTGATTTTCTAGATCCAGAATGGCTTTAAATCCGGATATTTATCACGACCTTGCCAAGGAATTCGTCGCTTTCTGTAGTAAGAATCCAGAAGTTACGACGAGGTTCATGTTGTCAGGAAAAGGAACATTGGTTAATGTGAAGAAGGCTATGAGTAAAGTGAGTAGTATCAAGTTCAATACCATTGTGGACGACAATTACTATAGTCTTCCGAGACGTTCGTTATTCTTGATCATCACGTACTTTGTAAGTTGATGGATAGTTATACTTTTAATGATAGCAAAACATAGGACAACATCAAGATCATAACAGATCTCAGACATCTTCATCTGGGACATATTATCCGATGGGGATTGTCTTCTGTGGAGAGAATTGACATTGATACTAAAGATCCTCTCCCTACAGATGTCACGGATTTGTTGCTAAAAAATCCTAGTGAGTTTCATTTGGCATCGAAAAATAATTTTCTTTAGAGTTCAAAACACTCTGGTTAATGAAATGCGATTTCTCGACCGCAAAATTATTGATGGAATCGAGAAGGTTTGATTATATCTGGATAGGAACTTTCTCTTCTGAGGCTTTGAATGACATCCATATTAACGCTCAAAAATTGAGATTTGCATATGTTCCTTTTCAAGCCATTATAACAACAGAATCTATCGAAACAGATTCACTGATTGCTGCTTATTCGAACAAAGATTTTGCTGATAATTTTCCCACGGCAGATATCAGGTCAATTTCTTTATTTTCAATTTATTATAATCAATTATTTATAGTCCTGGGTTCAAATCTCTCAGAAACTTAGAATTAGACGCCTTCGATGCAAACTTATTTTCCAACTCCGGGAAGATTTCCAACTTTCTGACCCTTGCAAGTATAAAGTTCGTTAATCTAGAGTCCCTTAAGCTTAGGTTTTTCGACGATAGTGATGAATTGAACTACAATAAGAAACAAAAGAGTGTAATTATACCTTCTGATTTTTATGAAAGCTTTCTGAACTACGAAAACAGACTAGCTAATTATGATGGACGAGTATGTGTCAAGATCAGACATAGGATAGACTTTAGAATATCTTGTTGTATGTCTAAAGAAGCTATTGAAGACTGTTCTAGGAAAATCAAGACACGGTTCCTAGAATTGGGCTACAACTCTGAAATCGGCAAATACTACGATATCTTGAACCAGAAACAAATTTCAGAGAAATTGACACTTGAATTTCTGTTAATGATGAGAAATTAAAATTACCATTAACAATAATGTAATTTCTGATTGATCGATCCGAATAATAATGAAGTTAATTGATTTCAATAATTTATTTAACTTTCCAATGTTTAAAGTAAAGTAACTTTATAAGTAGTACAGCAGTACTAATACTGGCTCAGTCCCTCCAAATCCCACACTCGCCACAATACCCTATTTTACTAATTTTAACAACTTTTTAAGGCTAAAATACCTTCAAATCAGGTACAATACCACCTAAAAACACTCATCCCAATCTGGCTCATTCAATGAATTAAGAGACGTGTCAAGTGTTTTTGATGCCTTTCAACTCTTATACAGATTCAAAGCAGCGCTTTTTTCTTGTTTTGGTGTTATACAACAAATGTTTGCCCGCCAGTGTAGCATACTTTTTGCATCTTGCTGTGTTTATAGCCACCCTTTTCTGCTTTTATTGCAATTTACACGATTAGTATTTTAAGGGATAACCGTTGTTTTGGGAATAAATTGAGTTTTGAAAAATCCGGTTTCCCAAGTTTCGCCAGTCTCGCATTTTAACTCCGAATATTTCAATTTATAGTCTAATTTCACATTTCTGCGCGTCGTTTCAATCCTATAGATTTATTCATTATTTTAGAGTTAAAGTCAAAGCATGCAGTTGATTATCGAGTTACAAGATCATGAAGGAAAGTCACATGGCGATCGAAAGTGCACTCTAGGCAATGAAGTTTGTTTCTTATTTTGATTAATCTTGAAACGCATTAATTTAGGCAACAGTGGAAGAGTTGGAGGAAGCAGTGGAGAATGCTTTTCATATCAGGGGTGTCGATCAAGAATTATTTTACAAGGATGACAAACTTCGTTTTGGCACTTTGGTGGCGGCCGGAATTAAGGACAAAGATACCATTATTGTAGTAAGTTAAATCTTGTTTCGCACTATTTAGGCAAGGTTTTTGGGATTCAGCTATTTTTATGGCTAGAATGTATCAAAATTTATAACAAAATCAAATTCATATCACTATTTTTTGACTATTTGGGCATAATTTTCGACACGTGCTCTGTTAAGTTTACATTTGTGGCTAGAATATTATAAATATGCATCGATACTTCAGTATTACTAATATTTTTGATTTTAGAGACATTCCTTTTCCTCACAATGGCCTGTCTACGTGTTAATAGTGCAAAACTTTCGTGAAGCAGAGGATAATAGGACCAAGAAAGAACATGCAATCAGAGCTAATGAGAAATCCAAAACATTGGAACAAACCGGACTTTTTGATGCTTATTCAAGTTATGCACTTGAATGGATTTATTTCCGTAGAGAGTATGCCACATTCCTGGATAACATTCCGACTTTCATCAAAGAGGCTGCTAAATCGTTCTTTATTCGCAAATTCAGCGATAAATTGATCGACGTTGAGTTCAAGAACAAACCCTCAGGTACGCATAAATTTATTAATTGTTGGTTTTGATTTTTAAGAAATGTTTAGGTACTCGTTCTGGAGCGATATGTATTGTTAGTTTCGATGAAATTCAGCGCGTGTTTTACGTCAAAACGAATCACAACGCATCGAGTATTTCGAGTAAGTTCTTTGATATGATTCAATATTTTTATTTATTATTTAAAAATAAAAATCTTTAGTTACTCAACATGGTCTTCTTAGTATGATCGAATTGTTTATCTACAAATTTTTGGAAATCCTCAGCGTTGGAGCCGTTGTTGAATTCATCCCAAATGTTGTTGCATCTGATAGAATCGTATATATTTGTGGTGAGGAAATATCCGGATTCAAAACTATTGCAATGCTGGAAAAGGATTGGTAAATGTCTACCTATTTAAGATTAGTTTACATTTCCAATCGATGCGTATTTATGGTTGATTTCGAACCCAAACTGGTCAAAACGCAAGAAGCATTTGCGAAAGGTATCGTTCAATTATCGCTTTTGACGCAAATTCTCGGACTTGACGATCTGAATGCTGAAAATATTGGCTTCAACGAGCACATTGCTTCCTTCCATATCGTGGATTTTCGAACAGGTTTTATCGATAGTTCGATCGGTTTCGAAGGAATAAATCGACCAAAAACTGCGATGAGTTTGGTTGCTCAGCTGAAGATGAATTTAGGACGGTTTTTGGATTTAGTTAAGGTACGTATTTTTTTGTATTAATTGAGAAGATAATGAATTCTGTTTTTGGAAATGACGTTCGAGGAACAGCTCAAAATTGCAAAGGAGTGCATCGCTCAATGGGAAATCAGTTCAAAACTGGATGTAGCCCTCGCAAAGCTGGACGAAGGAAAGGAAGTCTTCAATCGAGCGGATTTACTTTTCAACAAGGGAACAGAAAATCTTAAAGAGTACATCATTATTGTTCGTGAAAAGATCAATCAAATAAATAATTTGTGATCTCTTCTTCGTTGAATTATTGTAATTAAATTTGGAAGTCACTGTAAAAAATCAAAACACTCTTTGTAATGACTGATTCGAATAAAGAATTGAAATTTTCATTCTCATAAATGGCTTACTTCAATTTGAATTTGACATCCAACGAATCAATCTTTGAATATTCGTTCCTACATGAGTTTTTAGACAAGAACTATGAAATTGGATGGAACACTGGAAATTAACAAAAAAATATAAATTTTACAAATAACAAATTTTATTACATTGTTGATGGAGTTGATCAAAATAATAATCCAATTAAAGAAGAAAAGTTTATAGATATTCCGAATGGTAAATATGATTTTAGTGAATTAATCATGATAATTAATGGATTGCTTCAAAATGATAAAGACTTTTTCAAAGCAAGTTTAAAGGAATGTAAGATTACTATTAATATCATAAAAAGTGCCTATTCGATTGACTTTAGCAAGCAAAATACACTATCTAATGTTTTCGGACTTGGTGGCGAAATTTTAACATACGGTAAACATATTTCCAAAAATAAGTACAATTCAAAAACCGTTGATAATGTTTTTATTTTGTGTAACTTAATAGATGACTCTTATATCAATAATAGAAAAATGAATTCGATTTATAAGTTTAGACTTAACCCACTAATTAGTATAGAACGAAGACAAATTATTTAACATAAAGTAGTAAGCAGACCAAATAAAATAATGTTAAAATTAGTAGATATTAATAACAATTTAATTGAATTTGATAACATTAATCTATTTGTTGAATTGCATATGAAAGAATTAAAAATAAAATATGATTAAAATATTTTTATAATTTCATCTTTTTAGTTTAATGTATCCAAAAAGTCTTGATTTTCTTTTGTTAATTTTGTACTATTCATATCTTTAGTTAATGAGTTTAAGAACTCTCGATTACTCCTAAACTGATATATGAAATTTTATTGAAAGCATTCATTTTGCAACTGAATAGATCTATGATAATAATTCGATATATTATTTTTCTGTAAAAATGAATATGAATAATTATTTGTAAGTACGAAGATGGAGAAAATTGTGAAATATATTGTGATAATTAAGTAACAACGAGAAGTAGATTTAATGGTAAGTAATTCTAAAAACTAGGAAATCTGCGGTCCTAACACGAAAAAAAAAGAAATCTCAAGATTCGCCATTTTGGGCGAAATGTGACAGAGACCATCGTTGCCGCAGCTAATTCTTTTTATTTATACACATTCAAAGTAGCCCGTTTTTTGGCGTTGTATCTCAATTTGTTTCTACTTTTATCTACCAAACTTTTTTGCATTTCCCTGTGTTAATAGCCTTCCCTTTCAACCCTTGTTGCAATTTGATATATAACTACGTAGACCTTATTAATTAATATTGGTAATATTTTCTTCTAGCATTTTATAATATGCGCTTATATTTTAGATTTTCGTAATGCAATTGCTCATCGTTTTGCACAATAACGAAGGAGTTTGCCACAAAGAATTTGTGTCGAAATTCACCGATGGGGTATTTTTATATAGAATAATTAATTATTAATCGCAATTTATTTTAGACCATGTTGGAGCAATTGAGGGAGAAGATTCGTTCGGAATGGGAAATTGACAACAAAGATCAGGAATTATTTTTTGTTAATGGAGACAAAATTTTTGGATTTGCCTCAAATAGTACTTTATCTGAAATTGGATTGAAGGATATGGACAAAGTGATTGTGGTAAGTAATTTTATAATGATATTCTTTGTTTTTGCTATATGGACATGATTTTCGATATAGATCCTGCTAGATTCATCTTTATAGTTAGGATGAATTTATAACAAAGTTCTGAGAATCTTGCTGAAAACTGTGTTGTAATATTATAATATAAAGAATCGCATTATTAGTTAATGAATTTAATGGAATTTATTCTTTAATTTCATATTCTAGAAACACGCATTGTTACCAACTTGGACGGCATTGTTGAAAAGAGCCAATACTTTCAAGGAAGCACGTATCGAAGATGAGAAGAAAGTGATTCATGATGGTTGTCAGAAATTCATCAAGCAATTAAGCACCGGCAGCTTTTGTTCTATTTATCCGGATTTCGCTGAAAAATTTGATAAGATTGTAAGGATGATTTTCTCGTACTATGACATAACTCGAGAAGCAATTGAGGTGAGTATGAGTTAATTTGAGTGGAATCAAGTAACAATGTTTTATTTAGAGTTCCGCAAGAATATACTTCAAAAATCTGTATCGTGAGAGAAATCCAAACATAAAGTTTGCCAGTCGATCAGAAGGGAGTCGTCGTGGATGTATCTGTCTTGTGGAAGTGGAGAATACAACAATTAAATACTATATCAAGACACATCATGGAGGTGGGGCCCGTGACAGCTGTAAGTTTTATTAAGCGAATGAAAATTAGTACCTTTTGAAATTTATTTAGGTACTCGTGGAGATTTGGACCTTAAGGAATTGCTCGCCTATAGGATCCTACAAGAACTCGGAGTTGGCCCGGAGGTCCACTTTGTCCCGCACGATGGAGACTCCCGATGGATTTTGTACATAGCTAGCCGAGAAATTCCTAATTTCAAGACGATTGAGGAGGTTGAATCAAGCGAAGTGGGGGATTTGAGCAAATACGCAAAAGCTGTGGTCCAAATGCTCTGTCTCTACACAGTTCTGAACATGGCCGATCATCATTTGGCTAATATGGGAGTGGACAGTCATGGCTCTCCGTTCATTGTCGACTTTTTCCTGATTGAACGTCGTTCGTTTGATGTGAGGATAGATTACTATGATAAAGTTAGACAGATCGAAAAAATCAAGTAAGCTCTCAAACATTGTTTTAGCTCCCGTTTTGGTTAAAATTTTCTCCGACAACTAAATTTTGTTTTAGCAGGGTTCTCGGGACGTTCCAGGAGAGACTCGAAATAGGGAAGAACTATTTGAAAGAGTCGAATTTTGTGAGAAAAGTGGATGAGACGCTGGAAAGGTTTTTGAATGAAAACAAAAGAATCTTCGAAGAAAAGAAGCCGCACTTTGACAGGAAGGAAAAAACCGATGATCTGATACAGTATGTGCGGACGGTCAAGGAAAATGCGTCAAAGTTTAGCGAGTTTGAATTGCAAAATTAACATAATTTTTAATTGGGTCTTTGAATAAAACGGGTTTATTTTCACTACATTCTTCAACATGTTGATTATATTTATGTTTCGCACTAAAATGTACAAAACATAGATCGCAAGTATATTGATTACCAGTATGATTGTTGTCTTCAGTATCTAAGAAACGATTTATGTTTTCAATCCAACAATAGTGAGAGTTGTCTTCATTACCTAAGAAACGATTTATGTTGTTGATCCAACAATAGTGAGAGTTGTCATCATTTTGATTATTCATCAGAAATAGATCTATGATTCGCTCTTCCTTTTGTTTTGAAGTATGAATTCTAATAATTTCTTCTTTTTCATTACTGAAAACGTTAATTGCCAAGTTGTTCATGTTTTCGATTTTTGGAATATCGGTTATTTTAATAGGAAATTTAATTGTGTCAAAAGTCAATTCATTTTCATATTGTTTGTATTTTGAGACTCTTTGGGCATTCTTTTCAATGGGATGTAAAGCTGCTAATAAATATCACAAAATATCTTTCATCTTCGTTTTTAATGTTTACAATAGCTTTCTTGTCCTTGATCCATTTGGGTAATTCCAAACAAGAACCACCTTTAAATGGTTGGTATTTGGATTGATGCATTAATAAGCGATTGATTTTCTGAAAACGCCAATCAGATCCTTGTAATTCAGCTACTATTAATTTATCAAGCATTTCTGAAATTCTTTCCTATCATCATAAATTAACAAGGGCTTAGTTTTAGTCTTAATATAATGTTTTATATTCTCATTTGATCTCGACAATTTCACTTCTAAATTAAAATACATTTTAGCATTTGAAGTCGCCATGTCATTAATTACTCCCGTTTCCTTTTTTTCAAAGTAGGCATTAAGATTAATGGAATTATTTTCATTTTCATAAATGGTGTCTTTTGCGATAGTTTAAAATCCTTTATAATCAGATGCGAAGTTTTAAAATCCTTTATAATCAGAAAATAGATTCTTTGAACGGAAATATTTCTTTTAGATTTAGTTCTTGTTGAAGTTGCCTCAGCTAATAATCTGACCAGAGGTCGGGTTATTTCCTTGGCAACAGTTCGAGTTCTCGAATTACCACCCAAATGACAGTTCGAGGAATTCTGGACCTTTATTTCAGGATTTAAGCCTCAGTGTAAAGGGCTTGGATCAACCATCGATGAAGAAGAGGTTCAGTCAATTCTCAATGATGATGAGATGGAGGATTTTAAAGAAGAGCAAACATAATAAAGGAAAGATGTGTCTAAAAAGGTATTTATCATTCTGTATTTAAGGAATCACATTATTACATCAGAGCTAGAGAAGACGCACGTATTAAGAAAATGGAAGACAAAATCAACCTCAATACCCAGAAATTAACATTCTGAGCAACAACTGCTTGAAATGTACGGTAAGGATCTGGTAACAATAATATAAGTAAAATCCGACTACCACACAACGTCCTCAGGGAGTCTCCGCCCTATCAGCCGACGCGCCCAGATCGCAATATAAGGCTAGCAAAACTGAGCTCCGGAGAAAAGAGAGGGAATCAGGTAGTCCATTGAATCTATTGAATTTCTGTGGAGCTCTGTCACTCGGGCTGACGAGCTTGGGAAGACGTCTCCTTTCTATTTCGATTGATAATGTTGAATAAACTTATTTGGCAACTGCCTATGGTAGGAATCTAAGTCGCTTGGTCTAGGAGCCACGTAACTGTCATCGAGCGCTCGCCATTTACGCAGCTCCAAAGACCCCGCACTACAAGGAGAATAAGAACTTAGAGGTAATTTCATGTTTTAAATCATTCTATCGCTTCTAGGTAAAGAGACGATTGAAAAGAAACAGAAAAGACTTCACTATCTGCATATGATGGACAAAATGAAAAAAGCCAAAAAGGACTTGGAGTGACAGCAAATGAAAGACTTGAATTGATTCCTCATTGATTTCGTCTTAATACGTTGTTTATAATTCTTAGGTTGGGAAGTCTTAGTGGCTTCATCAGCTAATAACTTACAGAGCAGCAGTTCGACGCATGTCGAATTACTAACAATCACATCGCATATAGGAAGTATTTAGTTGTTTTCTAAATCGTCCATAGTTCTTTTCACTTGTCTTATCGATTGCCACAGAATTGTACTTTTCATCTCATGAAGTCTTGTATAAATCAAAAAGTCGTTTTCGAAATTGAGTCTGAACAGTGATCTTTGTAAATGTAATTTAAATTTTGTTGATCTTGTGGGGATAAATAAAGAAATTGACGTTCTCTCGAATTGTGTTTTTCGGAAGCTTGACGTAGTTTTGACTAATGTGGAAACAGTCAATATTATTGTGCCTCACTCTAGTGTAGTAGTCTTCAATTTTATTCTGTTCATTGAGATAGTTATACTACATATTTCAGTTAAAGTAATACTCATCTGAAAGTTACACGGTATGTGTATATTATTATTGTAATTGAAATCTTTTTGTGAAAAATTAGACTCATTAAGCATTTATTTTCCTTACTAAAGAGGAAAAAAGATACTCGGAAAGTAGGTATTATTTTGTTGATAATGTTTCTTCAATTTTTGCAATACTTTCCGTCTTAGTTGTTACCCAGAAAATACGAAAGTAAATAAACAAAAAGTCTCAAAGCTAATGAATACACTTTTTGATAAAGAGAAGGACATAATCCACTGTAAAAATCTGATTCAAGTACTGGATCATGGATTGAAACTAAAGAAAGTACATAGAATTCTTACTTTTAGAGAAAGCAATTGGATGGAAAAATATATAATGTTGAGTACAAATTTGAGGAAACAAGCTAAGAATGATTTCGAAAAAGACTTCTTTAAACTGATGAATAATGCTGTATTTGGAAAAACAATGGAGAGCATTCGAAATAGAGTAGATATTCGTTTCGTGACAGATGAAAATAAAGTTTTAAAATTGATAAGACAACCTCATGTTAAATATCATGTGAAAATCAACGAAAATTTGTTGAGTGTTGAAATGGAAAGACAAAACTAGAATTTAATAAACCAATTTATGTTGGATTTAGCATCCTAGACTTGAGCAAATATTTAATGAGTTTCGTTGTGATGTCATGAAGAAAAGATATTGTGATAAAATACATTTATGTTATCAAGGCACTGATAGTTCAACTTATGAAGTTGAAACTGACGACATTTATAAAGATATGAGTGGGATGAAAGAACATTTCGTTTTTAGTGACTATCCAAAAGATCATCCATTATATAATGAAACTAATAAGAAAGTAATTGGAAAGTTTAAACATGAACTAAATGGAAATATTATGGCTGAAATTCTTGCAGTGAAACCAAAACAGTATACATATAAAACCGGAGATAGCGAAGAGAATAAGAAATCAAAGAGTGTTAAAAAAATGTAATCAAAACTTTAACAGTCGATGATTACAAAAGATGTTTACTTTGAAAATGAAGTAATTAGAAAAGAACAATTTTTGATTCAAGCTAAAAAGTATACGATTTATACTATAAAACAAAATAAAGTTGCATTGAGTGGTGATAATAACAACAAGGAAGTGTTTAAAAGGTATATTTTAATGAATAAAATTGATACATTAGCTCATGGTCATCACAAAATCTAATAAATCTCATGGATCTACTCTATTTAGTACAATCTCCTCAAAATCATATTTCTCCAATGACTTTAAAATAAGTAAACAGTAGTAACCACAGTGATGTGTATTAAATTTCTGAATTTAAGTAATTCTGTGATTCAAGTGGAGGATCCAATCCAAAGGAATCGAAATAATAATATCTTTCTTTATTTTTATAATAACAAACCCAATGAGTACCAGTATTTTTACTAATATCTAAATTTATGATTCCACTTTCTATTTTATTAATCTGTTTGGAAGAGTATCCCTCATGAATACCCCTCTAAAATTCTTTATTTTTAATTCTTTAGCTAGGTTTGTAACATCGTAATTAGTCAATGGTGTAGCGTTTCTTCGAAACTCTTGGACAACTTTGTTGTTCATAATAAACATTTAAGTCAAGAAAAAATTGACTAGATTGCATAAAATAGCACAAACCCTCGGAGAGGGAGAATGGGATGAGCCAGAATGAGTACTACTATAGTACTGTTACCTTTCTTGTGAATGAGGATCATTTTGCTCTCTTTCCATTGATTCGGGAAGGCGTTCCTTGCAAGGTATGTGGAGAGTGTAGCCGCTTGCGAGAATCATCTCAGCTGTGATCATGTCTGGACCGGAATGTTAGTAGTATGTAAAAGGGGTTTCTAGGACACCATTCACCCACTTACAAATTTGGTACTTTTCACAAGAGTACGAATTAACTTTATAGCAAAAAATTACATTGATTCAAAAGCCTTCAATCTGTCACTAATCGAACTGATGTACTTATCGAGATCTTCCATTCCATTTGCAAATTCAACGCTGTGTGCTTGGAACTTGTTTTTGATCAATTGCAGATCCCTCTCAGCGAACGCCAGGTTTTCGGATATATTCCACTGCTTCAGGGATTCTTTGGCGATCATTCTCCTCGATTCCTCATTGGCTTCTTTCAAAAGGAGGTATCTGTTCTCCCATCCCATCCCGAAACTTGCTTCAGGGTCAAGGAAGTAAGCCAGGGCCTTATCCGGTCCATTGATATTGTTCACCCAGAAGTCGAATATCGACAGACCATGTTTTGCATTGAGACCAAAATTCTCTTCATTCAAATCCGCTAATCCGAATAGGAATAAAATAAGGTACGCCTGAAAATAATTAACGAGTGATATCGTCTTAAAGATATCGGTTACCTGAACGATCTTTTCTCGGATTACCGATCTGAACCCACCATCTGCCAATTCTTCGTCTCCCAATTCTTTAATCAGCCTTAGACCTTGGACCTCCTCCGTTGCAATATAAACAACAAATACAGTTGTGTAACTATTGTCGAGGAAATGGACGATTGGACCAGCCTAAATAATAATACGTAATAAAAGCAAATAAATGAAAAATACCCCAATCCGCTCCAGCAACTTGTATGCGAATAATTCCTTTAAATTCGGAGGGCAACGAACAGATGACTCTGCGGGTCCTGCATCATGGCCGGTTTTCATGAAATACTTCGTGGCTCCTTGGCAATGGTCGACAATAACGATTATTCCAGGGCGGGTCCCTTCTTCTTTCATAGCAAATCTTACTTTCGGTTTCGACCTTTGCAAGTTAAAATAGAATTCTTCGAAATATGACTTTGCAGTCTTCTCCAGGGAATCCAGATGTTTGTCAATCAACCGAAAGTACTTCGAACGTTTCTTATCGTAAATCGATCCAAATTCAGGATAAGCTATGAGAAAATTCGATTTCCTAAAATAAATTATCTATAGTCAAAATATTATTATCATCATTTACCTCAAGAAATTAGCCAACGAAATTAGTTCGTAAGCCAACTGAATTGAAAACTTCTTTATGTTAGATTCATCGAATACGGAAGCCTTTTGTCGAAAGCCATTCCATAGAGTGAGATCAGTATGCTTCTAAAAAATGATTGTAAATTGAGTGGAATCAATCTCCAAAATCATGTCCATATAGCAAAAGAATAAAATATCAAAATTACTCACCACGATCACTGTATCCATATCCTTTAATCCAATTTCAGGTAGAGTACTATTTGAGGCAAATCCAAAAATTTTGTCTCCATTAAAAAAAATAATTCCTGATCTTTGTTGTTAATTTCCCATTTCGAATGAATCTTTTCTTTGAATTGATCCAGCGTAGTCTAAATTGAAATTATGATCAGTAATTAATTCATCAAAAATAAATACCTGATCGTCCAAATTCAAGGCAAGCTTTCTGTGTGAAATTCCTTCATGGTCGTGCAAATAAATGAATAAATCCATTCTACTTGGAAAATCTGAAATATAAACACAATTTATGAAATATTCTTAAAAAGTATTAAAGAAGACTACATAATTAATAAAATATGCGATTAATAACTAAAATGGATTTATGTGTTAGCACCGAAAGTGAAACTGAACACGAAGAAAAACCCTTTTTTAACTCCCATCATGGTGAAGAAGCTAAAAATTTGTCGCGAGAATTTGAGACATAATGCCAAGAACCAAAATACGCGCTGCTTTGAATGTGTTGAACAGAGAATTATCATAATTTCACGCAAATAATTCGGGGTGAGGACGATAGTTTCTATCACCTTTCGCCAACTCGCCCAAAATGACGAATTGATTAAACTTGCGGCTTTTCCGTACTAAGACCACAGATTTCCTAGTTTTTAGAATTATTTATCACTAAATCTACTTTTTTTCGTTGTTACTTAATTGGTGCAATATATTTCACAATTTTCTCCATCTTCGTACTTAGTAACAATGAATTAGATGCATTTTTACAGAAAAATAATATATCCAATTATTATCATAGATCTATTTAGCTGCAAAATGAATGCTTTGCATTAAAATTTCATATATCAATTTAGGAGTTTAGGTTAAAAAACACTTGTCTAGTGACAGAACTTGATTGACTGCTAATGAATTATGCTTAGGTTTGAGTCAGAAGCTTGAAAAAAGCTCAAAATATATACCCATGAACTCAACTATTTTAGTTGTATCCTCCTATATCACTAACAAGCATTAGATAAAATAACCAACTATTCAGAACTACTATTCATTACCTTATTTCAATTACGGCAATTGATAGATTCATAAAATTCTCTTTAAAATATTGATATAATGCATTATAACTCATAGTTTAAGACAAATTTAATATTATTGATATGAAAAGTGAGTCTTTTCTGTTTCTAAATGCTCTATCTATTATAAAAAATGTTGAAAATAAATTTCAACCAAGAATTTGAAAAAATGCTAAAAATCACAGAAAATAAGATTTGAATGGTCCTAACATAAGAAAATGAGAAATCTCAAGGTTCGTCCATTTGGGTGAAATGTGACATAGACTACCGTTGCCGCACCGAAATTTCGAACTGCTTCCATTAGGATCCCCATCTATCTGAAGAGACAGAATTATTAAAACTTTTTCTTATTTCAGAAGCTAGTCAAAAATTAGAGACACTGAGAGAACTTTGATTTGCATGAAATAAAACAGTTACTTTATTGAAAAATATTGTCCTTGAGCAAAAAACATGTTTGTTTGAATCTCAATTGGCATTGTTTCATTATTCTCATATAGAGTGTAAATTTCCAGTAATCATACATTTACTTTTATATTTATAAAAGTAGTAAAACACAACTTTTTAAGCTTAAAATATTGTGACGCCATGTAATTTCCCCTCTGATTGTTATTATTTCATTCCCTCACTTTTACTGACTGGTTAATTGCAAAATCTTCCAGATGTTTTCCTTCATTTCACCAAGGGTATTTCAGGTCAGATTTTTTCATTTTGAGTTTTTCTTTTTCTTATTCTGTATTCTCAGTTACTTTTATCTTCTGTTTTTTGAAGCTGATCGGCAAAAAAGTTGATTTTTTGTGTCTCTACAGTAATGTGTCTATGACGCCGTGATTGGGTTTATAACTATAAAAGTAGGTTTTTTTCTGTTTTATTGATATTTTATATAAACATCCGAGATTTATACTTAAATTAGAACCAGTTTATTTATTCGCAATTAATTTTACTTTTTGAACAACACATAAGTTACAACATGAATTTCTTCTTTCTTTATGGAGTTTTGACGTATAATAATCAAAGTTTTTCGACAGTAAGCATTTTGGAGATAGTTGTAAAACAGATATGGAACATAAGGTCTTTCATAATAGTCAATTTATAATTCGAAAACACTAATTCGGTAGCCTACGTCTTTTATCTGTTCTTCCTGTGAGTACGGTATTTAATCCTTGTTTTCTTTAATAACTTTGATATAAGGCTCAACCTCTCCACTGAGGACTTGAAGAGCGTGGATCGCAGCTCCAGTGGCTGTGATGATCTCTAGTTCTCCGTCTATGACTAGTTTTGCTTTAGGGAATAGTTTTTTAATCCATTCTTGAACAAATGGGATTCTACAGGTTCCTCCAGCTAAGAACACAATGTCTACGTCAGTGAATGGAGTATATTGTCCTTTCCAATATCCTCTCTGGTTACATCGATCCTTCCTTTGAGTTGGAAGTGGATGTGATTTAAATTTGTAATAAGCATAATAACTTTCAAAACGCGTTTTTACTTTCCCTTCGAACCACTCTCTTGTGAACTCGACTATTCTCTCAAGACGAGGATGAATATCCGACAAATCAAGCCTGAAATAAATGCTTTTCTCATTTATCATAATATTTGACTCACTCTGTTTTCTCCGCAAAAGAAAGATCATGCTTGATCTTCTTCGCTGCTTCCAATGTTCTTAGTTTCACATCACTTCTTAAATCCTCTGGAATTGATTTTTCTAGTTCTTCAATAATTATATTGTCAATAGTCCTTCCAGAACATTTGGCATCGTAATATGAATCTGATTCTCTGATACAAGTTGCATACATTTTACCCTTATGTTCTGAAACTTGATAAACTCTGCAAATACAAGTTCCTCCTCCGATGTCGAAGATGGCAATCTTCTTTCTTGGTTTGATCATTTCAGAATACCTTTCATTGGACAAATAGTAGAGAAGATCGGCGTGGGTCTCTTCAATGATGTCTACCACTTCTATATTAGCCAACTTCGCTGCTTCAATGGTGCTCGAGATAAGAGGATCTAAATTAAACTCGTAATTCTTGTATGTGAAATATCTCGGAACAGTGATGACTGCCTTTCTGACAGAATTTCCATTATTAAATATATCCTGATACTCACTTGCTGCTTTTGCCATTCGTTCCAGAAAGATTGCGTTGATCTTTGGTAGAGAAAAATCTTCCAAACCATGGCAGGTCTGTGATCCTAAGTGTGGCTGATCTCTTTTGAAACTGAACTTGAAAGGCCATATTGACTGCTTTGACATTTTCTCTCGATGACCTCTATTACTCAAAAGTTTATGATCGAAAATAACATAATCAGGTTTGGTTCTGAGTCTTCTGACCGCTGCTCTTCCAATAATCGGTTTCTCTTCATCAAAGGAGACTACAGATTCTGTCCAGAGGTCTCCAGGAGAAGAGTTGTCGATTGGAATAACATGGATTTGTCTGTTTCTAGAAACAGCCAGAACAGACCTGGTTGATCCGAGATCGATTCCCATGATATCCGTTCTTGGCTCATATTCTTTAACTAGTTTTGGAACGTGGATGAAATTACAATCTTCAATGGTGTAAGTATTGAGGCTGTCTTCATTAGAATATTCGGTTTTAACTAAGATGGAAACTTCTGGATTAGAAATTAAATGTCTAGCAAGGAATAGTGACTCACCACCTACTGCCCCTTTAATAAAATTGATACTTTTGAAACCGTATTTGTCCAATTCAGAACCATATAATTCATTAAACTTCTTTCGACTATATTCAAAAACAACATGAACTTGGTTCATTCTGAGATCGAACATCCTTTCAACGTACTCGAAATCAATGCGTTTATTGAATCCATATTCTCTTCTATCCAGCTTTTTCCATGTCACTCTCCCTTCGGCAACTGTTGTGCACTGATATAAAGTAATTATTTTAGCATTTTTCCTCCAATCGTAATAATCGTTAAATTGAATAATCAACTCCCCAACAGAATATTCAACTTTTTCTTCCAAATAATAGTTAAAATCCAGTTCCTCTTTCGTAGCAAGATGGACTAGATTACCATATTTCTTGAAATCTTCTTTTTTGAAATAGCCATCTTTATTATCTATAGCAATAGTCCCAATATCATCTCCGTATTTTCTAACTAGGTCATCAGTAATTTCAAGGATGGATTCGACATAAGATTTTAAACCATATCCAAATAGTTCACTTAGCTGGTAAAAAATACTATTAATGAATTTTTTCCTAGATTTAAAATGAGTGAACTTTTTCGTTTTTACATTATAAGTTCTTATTTCAAATTCATCTTCCCAATTCTTAGTAATACCACAAGCAATAAGTTTATTTTCGGAGCGAGCAACTGTAGACGACGACTGTCCCATTGAATATCAATAAAATGACTGTTGATAACATTCTAATAATACAATTTTACTCGATGATGGAACCTCTTCCATTCCTCTTTCTTCTGATTAGGCTCCGTGTGTCCATCACTACTTTATCTAAAACTTAGAGACTAAGATGTGAACAAAATTTATTGATTATAATTTCCGATATTCAATCTGAAAATATCAAATCGTTAATTAAAGTCCATAAAATGCTCTCAACAAATGAAAAAGAAAAATTAAAAACAAAATCAAATACAGACCAGTGAAATGCTCTTTGAACTGAATTCTGCAGGATTAATCTCGAAACTAAATTTTATTCACACCTTTGTGCTCTGAATTTACTTTACTCCACCACAAATGAATAGCATTTCAAAGATCAGAAACATTATTTACAGAAATCAACTTCATTGTCATTTGAATCAATCTATCAAGAACAATACTATCATCAATAATCGACATTAATATGAATAAGAAACAAATTAGATTTCAAACCTGAGTGTCAAATTCCCTGACATTTGACCAGATTCGTGGAAGATATTGTAGAACTGATGACATACTCAATTTCAGCCTTCATTCATTCACTGTAGTTGACTACTTTCTCACAGTTCATAACTTTTCCAAAGAAACCAGAGAATATAACGATGTCTCTTGTTCCTTGCCCAATTGAACGAGTATCTTACAGAACGGATCTCCTCAACGACAATAGTACTCGTAGAATCTCCAATTCCCGAAGAAGATTCTCTGTTATGTTTAAAGCATTCCTCAAAAGAAAGAAGAGTTCTTTTCCAGAGAGCACAAACCTGGGTATCAGTTCTCATATTCGAATGAAGGTTTTAATTCCTCAAAGGTCTCAAATACTGAGAATCTTTTATCCTCTCATATCAGCGGTAGACACACTGTTATTTAAATTCCTGGAATTATTCAGTATTCAACTCATGGATATTCTAGGGACTTCCAGAATTGCTATAAAAATAGAAAAATAAGACAAATTGATTTCACTATCGAATTACCAGATTTGCCACTTCTTTCTTTCGATTCGTTTTGTACGTGAAATGATATGGACTTCCTCTAGTAATGGGTAGACACAATTTCTCAACACACTCTTTATCCAATGATATTTGATGCATAACAACATTACAGAACTTGATTCCAGAAATGGCGGGAACAATTATCGTTTTAGAAAAGATTTTTATCGTAGGAATTTACATTAGATTTCACTTCAGCATGAAAGTTAAGGAATCCCAAGAATCATGCTATTAAAAACATTGTAAATGAAACTTACGAAATCACCTCGGTTCATAGGTTTAGAATTTTCTAGAAGATTTCAGTATTTCTTAAGAATTTTAGAATCAACATATTAAATCGAGAATGGCAGAAGTTGTTAGAAAAGTCTAGTAATTTGTACCAAAACAATTTTATAACGATATTTCTTATATTTATAAAAATATGATTTCGAAACAAAGATCTGAACCTCGAGTTCTGAAATGTTTCAGAACGTTCTAGAAATCCGAGTTGATGCAATTCCATGGGAACATCAATATCCATTTCAATAATTTCAACAGCAACATCAAGATTGGAGATTAAATGATGTTTCATAATATATTACATATGTTTATTATTGTATTCATTCCACTTGTGGGAATGAACAAATCGGAAAAGTTAATGAAAACGAGAATAACAATTTGGTTCATTTCAAAAACGAATTCAAGAACATTAGCAGTATTTGTACAACTATTTATATTTTTGATTTTTGTATTTAATCAGTATAAGGGAATTTACGAGAAATTATCCAACATTACCATGTTTCTTATTTCCGAGTATCAGCATTCGAGTGCTGAAATTAATAATTCTCTGAGTAGTTTTTGAATCAATAATCTGCTTTGAAATTTCATAGTTTTCCACTAATTACCCGTAGACTTCTGATATTTTTAAAAACACAGTAATTACCGTTGATTTCTGTTCGAACATCAAATGGATAAAAAAAGATAAGAAGATCTAATTTCGTCCCACGACTAATGTCATTCTTAGATTTCTTATTCTCTCAATGATCAATTGTTGCAAACCTCTAGAAATTTATATTTAGGATGGGAAACTTTTTCCAAATTCACTTAGAAAAAGCTATGAGTTTGTTTCTATTAATAAATATTTGAAACATTTATGATCATAGGTGAAGTTATTGCCATGGTTGGGAAAGTTACTTAGAAATTGCTGATTTAATCGTATCAGAGAACAGTTTTTGAGTTGTTAAGATAGTGTTGGAGATGAAAAGTTTCCCCTCTCCAATCATTGTTCCAAAGGACTGGAGTCTAGATACCTCCAGGGTACATCAGTAATAGATAAACAGTTATGAATGGACTCCATTTTCTATTATCTACTCCATTAAAACCAATAGGATTCGATTATTATTTGAATCGGAGATCTTCTGGGAATTCCCAATGTTTCTGGTATTAATTTCTACCACTTTTTAACCTAACTCACTTTATTTCACAGATATGTTTAAAACTTGCACTGATAACACAGTTAATGTTATCTCCCAACATGACCTGGATATTCTAAACCTATTTCAGAAGAGAGCACATCTACCGTCTGAAAGTAAAATATCTGACTCTCCTTGGTGAAGACGGTTCCATAATCTTGGTAGACGATGTTGATGGAAATGCTTTGAATGTTCAGGTAAGAAGTAAAAACAGAAACCTGAATGCCCTCAGAACCATGAGGAATACAACCAACTCTAAAAGGAATTGGAGAAATATCTACTCTTTCCGAATAGACTTCATGAAGGAGACGGACATTTAAGAAACTCTTTATTCGAATGAATTCTGGGACTTGTTTGAAGAGGTTCCCTTGGTGACTGTTGATCTAGAATCCAAATAAAGTTGTACATCGATTTTCCTCGAAAAGGTTAAATTATGAATGTATTGAAATGGAATAAGGAACTCCAGTCAAAGACAGATCACCTAAGAAAAGAAATCATGGAGTACTTTCATGAGAGCAAAGATTCTCTACAGTCATTGAAAATCTCCAAAATGTTTCTCATAGCTTCAAGGTGTTTATCGGTGAAGGAATAGAAAATAACGAAAAAATAAAAATGTTTTAACCATACAAGATATTCTAAAAAGAGTCAGAAGAAATCCCAAATGTTCTTAGATTCCATCATTTGAGTTATCTCATGACAGATCTTAGAAAGATGAATTTATAGTTTCTAATATAAATCTGGATGGAAATAAGAAAGAAATTCAAGGGAAAGAAGAATATAAACTGAGAAATACTGTCCCATTCATCGAAATAGAGTGAATTTCTGACTACAAAACCTTGATTATGTTAATGAGAAACTAATTTCCTTGATTTTTGACCAAGTAATTTTGTATGAGGTTCACTGTATCTCCATCAAGTGCTGGTATCTGCACAATTTTCTCCAGAATAATTCGAGTAAGATATTGTTCTCGTCTAACATCATATTAGTGCTCAGAAGAATCCTCTCATCAGCATTATTGTCCTTGAAGAATTTCTGAAGTTGAGTCAAAATCAAAGTGTTATCTAAGTTCAGGAACTGGAGATATAGATATTTGAATCCACTTGGTCTGTGTTACCTAAAGTAGAAGAATTTCCAGAATCATTATAATTCTGTGAACTTCCTGTTCTTCTTCTCTACACTTAACATGTCAACAGTTTGTAATTAAAACTCTTTTTTCACAGACACAAAATAAAAAGGTTTGTCCTGTACATGTTATTTGAACAAATTCTTCACATGTGATACAAATTCATTTCCTCAAATCATCAGAACAGCTTTAAGAATATTCTATTTCTAGCAATAATGAAGTTTATTCCGTTTGATTGTGTTCAGTAAAAGACATCCAAGGAATCCGAATTTATTTCCTTCAGAGTTTCTCTCGGTAGCAACAATTAGTTCAGATTAATCATTTGAGATTATCACATTCGTGTTTTTTAATCTTTCTCTTGTCTTGAGCTTCTGGACAACAATATCGTTTTCGTCATGAGTAAAAATAACTGAGTTCATACAACTGCACCAATGTTCATTCATTTGGTTGACCTAATGACCACACATATGCATTCTAGGAATTCCTCAGATTCATTTACTCGTCTGTAAATGCAACATTCAAAATACCAATATTTCTTTTCGTCGAAAATAATTCAAAAGCCGAGGTCCTTTGATACTTTACTTTAAATAGTAGCTTATACGGTCCTGGAAGACTGAATAACAAATCTTTTTAAGAATGAAACCCATGAAATAAGGAATGTCATAAAAAAGTTTAAAATTTGAAGAGTACCGATTTCTGAGACTTACTGATATAACATTTGGAGGATGTTTGAGGAGGTGGAATGACAGAAGTTATTTATAGTCATTTAGGACAATCAAATTGCTTCTGATGATATTAAGTTATATAATAGAATAATATATAATAGGCCATTGGAGATATTTAAGTACATATGGTCATTTTAAAAATCATTAGTCTCTCCTAACATGCAAATTTTATAGTATTCACGAGATCTATTCTGTTGTAAAATTCCAATGAGAAATAATAAAAACAATACGACTAAATACACTTGTTGTAAAATGTCAAATCACTAGTTACTCTAATAATGAAGCTTATGTTCGAAAGTTTATATCCCGATCATTAACTAGTCTGATCAACATCATTGTCAAAGTGGGACTATTAAAAGTAAAATTGTAGTACCTGTTTTTGAGATAGTTCACGAATGCTCTTTGCAGAATACTGTTGAACATAATGGACTTGGAGCAATGTTTCATATATGAAAAGTCAATTTTACTCATTTTTAGACTTCCTTTGCTAAGAAATTCTTCGACTTTAAGAAGACTGTTCAAAGTTCTTGACAAAGAAGGGATCCGATATTCAGTTCCCAACCATGAGTCTATAAAGACAGATAAATGGAGGAAGATCTTTGAAATTAACTCCTGAATCAGGAAACATTTCATCTGCACTCTGTTGAATTCTGTTCTCTTTATGGAAAACATCTCGATCTTCTTTCACATTGAGTTTCCTTCTTTTCGATTCTAAAATGGTGATTTATTTTCAAATAGGCATGAAAATCTATCTTGTTGATTTTGCTGAATATATCCTATTCACTATTTCTTAGAAATTTGTGCTTGATTATGTGGATGGAAATTAGACAATTGTTGGTGTTACAATATGGCTTGGAAGTGAACGATTTTTTATTTTTATATTTTAAATGATTGTTAATGAGATCATTATGGATATTTTGAGAGCACAGTTATTGCTGAACATTCTGGAACGAAAAAGTTAGGGCACTTTCTAAGGAAATGGACTTTTTGATAATTTGAATTTCAATCCTCTTTCTGAAACTATCATAGAATTGTTATTAAATAGGAATTAACTGGGGAATTCAAATAAACTTTGATAAGGTTGAAAACATAACACTGGAGGAATTGATGGATTTCAGAGAGGAAATAGAGAAGATATTTTGAACTCGATAATTTTGTTTTTTTTTGATATCAGGAACTGAATCAGAAATTCCGAAAAATCGAGATCAATAATCATAATGAATTTGAGAAAGTTCCTGCATATCTCTACTTCACAGAAAAATTGAAATGAAGATGGAAGAGGCTAGGTGTCAGGTATTCTTCCAGATTTAAACTCCGAGGGAATTCATTTGATAAGATACACTGTAATCTATAAAAGAAAAAGATTATGGATGGATAAATAAAATAATTTGTTAAAGATATATCCAGTGCTAAAGAGACTCTTCTTCTGTTACACTGATTACATTAGATACTCCATAGATCGTGAAAAAAATACTTATGAAGGAGATCTTTTTTAGAGATCTTAGTGGGAATGAAACAATGGCTTCATTAATTGAACAACTGATCTCTGATGCAGATCAACGGGCATTAGTGTAATTGTATGGGCACTACTGTTTTCACAAATGAGAAACAGTAATATTGTTGATAAGCTTCAGAAAACCACAAAATTTGTAATTATCCCAGAAACTGATGAACAAGCTGTTAAATTTGAATTCATTGATGTCTTCTGCTGGAGAGAGTCGAAATAAGGAAATATCACCAGTATTCGAGAGAAAGTGTTCTTAAAACTATTCAGATGACTTGAGAAAGTTGGTTCGTATAAAATGTGGAGATTTTGTTAAAGGAAAGTGTGAGGGACAAATCTTTCTATTTTATCCCTATGAAAGGAAGAATTCTAATCATGAGCTATTGACATGTCCTTAACGTTCAAAATCATAAAAAGAAAAGTTCCAAGAATTTGGCAAGACGAATCTCCCTGTCTTGACCACAGCAAATGAATCAGATTTCCGTATTGAGACATTTCCTGATTTTGAACAGAATGGTAAAAATTTTGCTTTCATTTTGCCTCGACTCCAAAAAAATGACAACAGAAGTGATGATAACAAAGCCGATCTACATAGAGATCTATCCAAAGAGAAAGATGATCTTGTCTAAATTATTCTAGAGAAAGTTCTGCAGACTCCTAACTTGAATGGGGATACTGTAAAACTCATACAAGAGTATTTAAATAAAAATCGAGGAGATTAATTTTTGATCTATTTTAACCGAAATTTTGTTTAACTTTTGAATTACTCTTTCTCAAAATGGACACTCATTTAGTGACTTAGAAGTTTCTAATTAAAATTAAAGTATACTCTGTAAATGACAAAGTTCAGATATCAGTGGAAAAATACACTTTTTATTAACTTGTAAAAAGAAATGAAACGTTTGTACAAATTCTAAGCAGATAAAATATGAAAGATGTCTTTAGATTTATTTATGACCTTTATGTAGATGAATTAAAAGCTCTGATAAAGTTGTGTAATTACTGGGGAGATTTATTGTTAATTAAATTTGGATATTTCATCTCGTTTTGTTTGAAGGAAAAAGTTTAAAAGAGCGAAATGGGTATTTTCCTACTTTCCCTCAGAGGTAATTATCATCCTTTCTGATCAGTTTTCTAGTAATTTCAAATTTACTGAATTTGTTGAAAAAAGAAGCTAGGAGCACTAGAGATTCCCAGGACGTCTCCGATCCAAGTACTAATCCAGCCCTAAGGCGTTTCACTGGCCAGATCGGATGGGATGGCGTGCTCTCACCCTGGTTTGACCCCTAGCGGGAATAAATCCCCACTGACTCCACCACTTTTTCATTAAAGAAGGAGAAATGAATTGGAACAAAACGCCAAAACACATCCTGTCATCTCTAAAGAAAAATCTATGCAAGAAAACGGAATTCTCATATGAGTTGAAACAGCTTTCAAAAACGATAAAGAGATTCAGAAACATTTTGAAATTTTCAATGAACAATCAAAGCACTTCTTTTTAAATAACTTTCCTATGATTTACTTGAATAGAATTACTACATATCAAATGATTTTGGATATTTTCCAGAACTTCCAGTCTCTGATATTACCAAAACCTCAGAATCTGTCTTCATAAGAAAACAAATTAAACTCTCAAATTAATTTACGACATGATTGAACATGTTTTTCATCCAAAGTAGATAGGAGAATTCAAAATGATCAAATTGATTTTCCAATTGAATTTTATAGATCTTCTTTCTTATGAACTGTATCAAAATATTTCTAAGGGATAAGCTATGTTAGTCTCGAACTGAATGAATGAGATTAATTGAAGACCATTTCCTTCTAATAACTAGTAGGAATTAGAAATGAAATCTCTCTGCCCCAACTAATTTCTGTGTATTTACTGTTTTTAAAATTACTAAATCTCTCCAAACTCTGCTGTTGTAAGTAATCCTCCAGGTAT
>SWDT01000694.1:0-13987 GCA_009193035.1 Halicephalobus mephisto | reverse complement strand
AATATCTGAATACATCATAGCAATTTGGGTCATTGGCAAAGAAAAGAAACTCCTTTAAATTTTGCTTTTAGGAATTAAAACCATAGTTATTGATCATGTGCTTAAACACTTCTTGCTTTTTCAAATAGATGTGGATTTCTGAAGTTATTTTTAAGTCGTATACCGTGGAGCTCGCATTAATATCCACAAAGGCAAGATTTGAACTTTTTTTGTCTCAAAAGAACCTGGAATTCACCTCAAACTTCTCCATGTCATCAGGATTGTTTAATTTGCCACACACCATAGTCCGCTATTCAATATTATCATTGCAATGGCGATGTATGTATTATCGGGGCGCCGCGGGATACGGGCTGGTACTGTTTTATTTTCTTAAGGATGGGCGCAGACGGATTTTTGTCCAAAAAGCGAAATGCGGTGCCAGTATTTATTGGAGTTGGTCTCTGTTTTCATGTATAGATTTGTCCGTTTTGCCCCTGGCAGGGAATAGCAGATTTACAATAAGTCTTATAATATACCTTTTTTTCTTTTACATCCCCATGGATAAAGATTCGTAGTCCTGATATCAGTTTTCTGCCGAATTTTAGTTAGAAACATACTTGTAAGAAATAATCTCCCAAAAGATAGTCCGTAGAGAAATCTTCCATGATTTGTCTCAGATGTATATTTATTCCATGAACTTCTATATCGAGAAAACTTACTTTGGCATATAACGTACGCGAACGACAGTCACTGACCACACTCTAGCATCCTTTGCAAAGATCGTGAATTTTTTGTATTATTGGCCATAGGCTATCAGCACCTTCTTAACTATATCACACAAACTATTAAAGATATTACAATTCGCGAAATCATTTCGATTGTTCGAATCGTTTTTTCTATAACCGCCTAATTAAAAAATTGCCAGATCGATTCCTTATATTTTGATTTCGAAAAGTCGAGTAAATATTTTTAAATAATATAAATGCGACAGTTTTATCTAAATGTTTCTGACAGTAGTTGGGGTGTTTTTTAATACTCGGATGTCCACACATTTTAGGTTAAGGATCAAACTCCTCAATCTTCAACTGCTTTTCGATTACTGTAAACCTGCAAGACAAACACGCGTGAGGAAAAAAAATATCAAATTAAAAATAACGCTAAACAGAGACCAAAGTTAAAAATCTCAGCTCTGGAGATGAAGTTTTCTCGTTTGGAGATCCCATGGCAAAAGCCCTCGAGAGTGCCATGGGGAGCCTAAATAATGCGTTTCAATTCACGACATCACAAGCGTCTGAATGTCCCGCGCGAAGACTCAGAAACCAACGGGCAACATAACTCATTCTTTCGCCCGTTTTTTTTCCCTTTTTACGGCGCCGGAATTCGTACCCTCAGGGTCAGAGCTGCACGTGTTTTTCCCTTGGTAACCCCTTGCCTGCAACGATCGATCCTTCTAACGAGCGCTATTTGACAGATACACATCAAACCATTAAAAACCACAAAGCATGAAGATTTCTTTTTTGGACTTATTTTGGAAAATCCCGAAGAAACTTTTTTTTGTCGAACGAAAGTATTAATATCTAAATAACTAAGTGTGAAATGTACTTATTGTCCCTTGAAAAATTTGACTGAATGATGGGAAAGACCTTTGATTTGCTTCCGGGGATGGGGGTTATGCCCGAGGAACAACGACACAACCCTTTTAAAAACATAAAGAGGTAGCGCTTTCGGATCGGCACTTCCCGTCGAGCTGCGGTGACAGACTAGGACAGACCTACTCACAATGTGCCCTCAGAGGGATAGTACACTAGCACCAGATACAACCCTCTGCGTCCTCACCGACGGTACAAACACATTATCGCCGAGTCCGTCCCGTAACAGGAGATTCGTTGCTGAACGAATATTTAGAAGAAAAGAAGAAGATATAGTGACACTGTTTCTGGGTATCATTTGTCAAATCGCTAAATACAACATAAAAGTTGTAAATTTAATAAATAAGGATATGTGCACCATTTATCTTCGTGTTTAATTACGTAATTGGCATAACAAACAATATTTGAAGATGTTATAATATGACACTTCTGTTTATTCGGGGTGTAGATAATCTCAGCCATGGTTGGACGCAACAGTATCGAAACACATAATGGGAGGCAATTTTATGTTAAATAAGTAGAACTTCTCTTAATGTACATTTATGCATTACTCTGTTCTTCTCTCAGAGCACGTTATATATATAACAATTAAAGGTACTAATATTATATGGAGAAATGAAACTTGTTTTGTTATCAAATAGAGAAGTTTCGAGGTTTTTTCTAAAATTTTAGGTAAATTGTTTTGTTGTTTTATTCAAACACGTTAAGAAAATGAATAAACTAAATAGCGGGCGCTAGGGGCTTCAGTTCTTGTTCTTGTATGTTGCCTTGTCGTTGGGATTCGGCGGCAACCGGTAGGCCTTCGAATGGAAGAAGCGCGAATCGGGCGACAACGAACGCGGCGCCCCGGGGTCGCGCGAGAGGCCGCACTTGGTTCCGCCCCCCCCCCCGCCCTCCCCCCCCCGCCTCCCGCCCCTTCCCCCCGCCTCCTTTCTCTCTTTCCCGTGTTTCTGTTGGAGGTGGGCTGTGTGCGAGGCGGCTATAGCATCGCACGCAGTGTTGTATTACTTGCTTTCATAGTATTCATTTCTACTTGAACATTTTCCGCCCTCTACATATTCATTGCACACTCCCTCCTCCTCGGAGACTCGAGGGAGGTGGGTGATGCCCGCCCCCCGGCCCCCCCTCCGCGCCGCCCCCCGCCCCGTCCCCGTCCCCCCCGCCGCCTCCTTCCCCCCCCCCCCCCCCCCCCCCCCCCCACCCCCCCCCCACCCCCCCCCCCCCCTCTTAACGGATTGCCTTAGCACTGACAGATCAGGACAAAACAGATTCCTCTTGGTGAAAAGTCCGCATTGGTTGTTTATGTCGAGTTCGACATTAGTGGTTTTGGTACTGGTCCTAAGGCCATTTATTGATAACCTTTCTATACTATTTCCTCTTACTCATCTAGGACGTGGTCACTCCGGCGTAACGACAGATACAAACATTCTTAATATGCAAATGTTGTTAACCAAAACGTTTATTTGATGCAGTTGTATATGAATGCACTACTAGTCGCAACTGTGGAATATCTGTTCGAAGACTTCACTGGTCGTAGTGAAGCCAGTGATTAGAAATTAATTTGTTCTCATCTATATTGAGTATGGCATATGCAGCGTCTTTTCTATAGTAATTATTAATACTATATTTAAAAATAATGTTAAATAATTTTTGCTCTAACATTTTTATTGCAATTTTGAATATATCAATTAAACATCATTGTTGAAGCCTTACAGCTAAAATCAATGTTCGTCAATGACGTACTGCATATGACTTTATATTCCGAAGTCACCTAACAGTGAAACACACTTTATTTCTATCATACCTCTAACTTAAATAATAAAGCCAAATACAAAGGATATAAAAAGGTCTCTGAAATACGTGATGATATAATAGAAGAGAAGCTTTTAGATATGTTTTGCACATTTGATGATCGAGTATGTTATGACTTTTCTGGTCGATCAAAATCTCAGCAAATATCGTTTAGTTAGTAGGAATTCCAGATGTTGATTGAGCAACAGCATTCGTTGGCAGAGTGAGAAGTTGAACCCCAGTGGTTTCAGCAACTTGTTGATGCATTGGATAACGAAATTCTGTATGGTTTCACAATGCAAACTAGAGTCACGAAGTCGGCAATGGTGTGTGTTGAAGTCACCATAAACATGAACAAGGAGAACTTGAGACCCAGTTCACATTAAATGCGACTAACATGATACAACTGGTGATCGGGAATATAGCAGAAGTATAGCGAGGAATGTTTGGACTATAATAGTTTTGAACAACATCTTCTGAAAAAACAAACATTCACATAGTTTTTTTAAAGAAAATTCATCTTCTCAAATCATTTCTGATTTACTATTGCATGTTGTTTTAAGATTCTTTTTTCTTAGGATTCATAGAACTTGTCTTTTGTCTATAAAGCAGAACTGAAATCACAGTATAAATTGAAATTTAAAGAATTCTATCTCAAAAATAGAATTTCCACCTCAGTATTTTATTTTAGTCTTCACCTGGCCCATTTCTAAGAAAATTTCCCCTTCTGTTTTAAAAAATTATTATTTAATTTACTAATACGTTAATAGTAAAAAATTGAAGTAGACTAAAATAAACGTAAGAAATAAAACTGAAATCTATGCAATAATAATGAATTTTAACGATTTTAAAACATGATTTTTCCTTCAGATAGTGTAAATTAAACGTACTTGCATATTTGTAGGTACTCACACTCAACAACTGCTTGTTTTTTTGAGAATTCTCAGGAAATTGAAATACAGTACAACGATGAAGATCATGATTCCAAATAAGAATGTAAGCAGAGCATTCATAATTGGAAGTCCTCCATGCAATTCCGGAGCAAATCCAAATAAATTCGGTATTTGTCGAAGAAGAACTTCATGTATTCTGCTTGCGAAATGATCGTATCTTTCAACTGATCACTGCCTGGCTTGAATATCCAAAGAGGGATGCAACACAACATTCAATAATCACAAACAGCAGACTATCATGAGTGATGTGGTAGAGAGTAGTAGTACTTATATAGGATTGAAAACGGTGCAACCTGAATGTATCTGTGAACAATAGACATAAAGATGGAAAACCCCATCCCGACTGAAAAAAACATGACTCCGATAAGAGGAAGCAAAGCATATTCTTTCTGAATATGAGTACCATCCAACATTGTACCCAAGGTAGAAAGGCCACAATGGGACTGGCTTCCACACTCCCAAGTGGAGATCAAATAAAAAACTCCAGGTCAGTTGGTTGATTAAGTATACTCGATATTCCTTCATCTCTTTTGAAGATTTCTTCACAATAGTATACAGCATGAAGATGAAGAATACTGTAGTCACACAAGGGAAACATCCCAGTACATGGAGTAAATCTCCACAAGAGTCGGGTGATAGAGGTCATCGACGGTTAACGCAGAATAATTGGCAAAGTTAAACACATTAACCCAATAAGTTATCAATACTTCTTACTGGACTCGAAGGAAACTTCTTGTTGTAACAGGTGGAAAATTAAGATGCATATGAATAGTTTAAGGTTTTTTTTACCACAGATGTTGAAACCAGAAGTTAATTTGTCGAAAACTCATAATTTCCTAAAGCATCGGCCAATCAGCCGATGTAACAATATTGCAATAAAGGTCAGGACAGCGAATCTTATATTGAACAGTAGCTGATTCTAAGTTTCTGATAGATAATTTTGGAGAATCTCCTCCTAGTTTCACTAACAGCAGTCGGACAAGGATTCTCTCCTTCATTTATCTTCGTTGTTGTGATAAAATAAGTGTATATGAAGCTATGTATACAGTAGGAGTCTACAGTCTTCTCAGAAATAAAAGGAAAATCCAATAATCAATACTAGTGTGCAAATTTCAGTCATTAGAAACAATCTTTTTTGGTTTTCTATCGTATTTACCATTCCAATGCAGGAAGTTAGAATCATCTTCAGTTTTTCACAAAAAGTGTCTATAAGACACTAATCAGAACTGCAGATTCCGAATTTGATGCTAAAGCAGATGATTTTTTTCAGGAATTTAGGATTCTAAAATCTATCACCTATATTTTTAATATTATCTAGTTGGCCTGTACTGTAGCTAGGTTATATGTTTATTAATGTAGGCATAAAGATCGGAGTTAAACCGAACGGCCTAGACACAATGCCCAAAGCTCCGCCCAGTCAGCCGACACCTGTGAAGTGAGACTAAAGTGTTAGAGAGTCAGTCTTTAAGAAAATCCAGCTTTAGACTGGTCCGAGTTTGACTTTGATTAAATAAGGATCTTTCTTCTCTTTGTTCCATGCTTATGTTGAGATAAACAGGCTTAATTGCTAATGGTAGGAATCAACAGTTTTCCGCCCAATCAAAGAGCTCCCAAGATGTCACACCATTGACATCTCACGCTCCCCCTCCCCCTTTAATACACCTATACTACAAAGGCAAAATTTATGGAAATACAGTACCGAACAAAAGTAATGAAATTTCTTAATAACTTTAGATTTACTTAACTATCTGTTACTTCAATCTTAATAATGTGTAACTACTACTGATTGCCTCAACAGCTAATTGTAAACATACCAAAAAGCTCTCACAAAAAATAGTGCGACAAAAGCAATTCAAGTTCTACATTTCTGTCCAAAAATTCATTCTAACTACAAAGTTTACAAGCAAACTCAATAATCAATTAAGCATTTATGGGCTCTAATTGTTGAATAGTAGTGGCTTTTCATGAACTGAATCAGGCTGTCAATAAAGGACTAGTTAATGTTAGTCCATTGGCGTTTGAGTAAGTCAAGATTTTTGTTTGGATTTCCATCTTTTTGACTACGACACTTCTTCTTACTCTCACTCTAGATATGCTCAATAGGATTCATATCTGGCAACTGAGATAATCAAGGAAGAGTGCTGATTTCATGGCCATGAAGCTATTTCTTCATGCCCGGAAATGGATTTTTTATCCTTATCTTGCTGGAATAATTAACTAACGTTATATTCTGACAAATAAAGAGGATCATATGATCTTCAAATATTTCTGCACAATTCGGTCAGTTCATTATATCATGAATCGCGCTAGTGGTTTAATTTTGAAAGTAGGAAAATATCCCCCAATCACAGATACATTACCCCCTTGGTGAGTTGTTGGAGTCTGATACTTTAGATAGAATCTTGTGCTAGTAATATGTTGAATTCAGTAAATTTCCTCAGAATAAAATAAATAAAGAGCTAATCTAGCACTCCAGAGTACTTTTGCCTATGTGGCAAATAATTAGAGACAGTGTTCTCAAGTTAAAGCAAGTTGCGTCTTTTGGTTCTCGGAGGAAACGAGCAGTTTCCCAACTCTGTGATAATCACGAGGATCAGCTTCAGCTAATCTACACGATATCATTTTGGAGAGTAATAGAATTGTCTTTTAAACTGAGAATTCTATTTTTAATATCTAGATCTAGTAACGGAAAATTATTTTTAGTGATATCTACCTTTGAGACTTAACAGCTTTTGAGGTCTTTTCTAGTCTGCTAAATTCTGCATAAGAAATTAAACTTTCTATCGTCTTGAAAACCCACATTTATGTTGGAACAATATTTACTGGAATCATAAAAGATCTAACTGCATCACACCTCTTTTGGCTCCAATAAATAGTTTTGACAGTCTGTTTTTTAATATGTGGAAAGCAGTAATTCTGGTAAGTCATTATCAAAACTACAATAAGAATAAAGATGACAAAAACTAGAAATTACATAAATAACATAAAACTTGTTTTAGTTTTGTCGCGCCAAAAATTTAAATCTCGCGTCATTTTGTGAGAGCTTTTTGGTGTGCTCACAACTAACTGTTGTTAAAGCGATTGATATTAACTGCACAGTATTGAGATTGAAGTAGCTGAGAATTAAGGAAATCCAAAGTTATTGAAAATAAAAAACTTTCCTTACTTTTATCTGATATTGTATAAGCACGTGGTAAAGTAAACGTGATATCACCTGGTTTTTAATTATTTCCTAGACTAATATACTTTGATATTCTTGAACATTATTAGACCTGATATACTTTTCTTAATTTTTGATCATATTGTAAAATACTCAAAAACCCAATATATTATTAAAAAAACACTCCTTGATCAAGTAGCTCATATTTGCTGAACAACTAATTAGTGGATAAGAAAAGAGCTTATTTATAGTGTACAGATGTTCATGAGTAGGATATATGTAGGTAGGTAGAATTAAGCTTTTTCACCTGTTTTATGTAAAAAATAAGACTTTTGCTATAAGTTGAAAAATAAAAGTTTTCATATTATATGAAATGCCAACTGAGTTTTTGGCCTTTTCTCGAATTCTACCATCATTAAAGTTTACTATTATTCCTCTTCTATAGCTTGTTTCATCTCTTGGGCTCTGACAATACTTTTAGTTTTTGCAATATTTACGAAATCCAAAGAGATTGGTTCTTTCAAATGGCTCTTGCTAAACAACATAATTTGGGTCATTGCGGAAGAAACCCTTGTTGCTTTGGTAAAGCCGGTTATGGTCAGGTAAACATTTCTTTTTCAATAGATGTGGATTTCGGTATTTTAGCCCTTACTTAGGCGGTTATCAAGCAGGAGTCTTTTCTAAAACTAGCTTCCAATCGACTATTATTTCGGGATTTTTATTTTGTAGCATATTTTTCAATCTTCTCGTTGGAATGGCGATGATAGTTTTCAGTCGGTATACTGTGCTTTTCATTTCAAAATGGCACCGTATTTTAAAAAACAAATGGGTTATATTGATTTCAATTTTCAATTTTTCAATTTTATTCCTATTTCGCACTAAAGCAACAGAAAAAATTTAACAACAGCAACAGTCTTAAAAAGGTTATATTGATTATTGTCATTTTTCATGTAATTTTCTCTGTAGCAATATTCTTTTATTTCTTCCCAAAGATCAATGATAATCCTGATCAGTTTCGTGCAGAAGCTATCGATCAAAATTCAGAATTTGTATATTTCATGAACGAATCTACTTTCTTCTTTATTGGCTTCCAAAAGTATCAGCATATTTATCTATTATGCGTCTTAGGAATTATTCTTTTGTATGTTGGATGTTTTCTACTTCTGGGAATCTTCCTTCGTGAACTCCGCAAAAATCACCAAGCGAATTATATTACTAATGAAGTTCAGAGATCCCTCCTCATCATGGCAATGGTTCAGTTGCTGAATACTTGCATATTTGTCTTGGGAGCTCCTCTTACTTTTATAATCTTTGTAGCTTTTAATATCAAAAACACAACTATTATAGGTTTAATTATCGTTATAATTGAATACATTTATTGTCCTTTTGACATTATAACGACCTTATATTTCGTGGTCCCGTACAGGAGATTCGTTGCTGAGACAATATTTAGAAGAAAGATACCAGCTCTCCTATTTCTATCATTTCAAATCGACTAAATACAACTAAAAAGTCTGTAAATAGGTTTAATAGATAGGATTGTGCACATTTATCTCGTGTATTTAACGTAAATTTGATAATAAACATATTTGAGAATGTTAAAATGATACACTTCTGTGCTAATAATCTCAGTCCATGGTTGACGTTTAAACATGTGGGAAGCTGAACGTGATATCACCTGGTTCTTAATTATTTCCTAGACTAATATACTTTGATATTCTCGAACATTATTAGACTTGACATACTTTTCTTAATTTTTGGTCATATTGTAAAATACTCAAAAACCCAATATATTATTAAAAAATACTCCTTGATCAAGTAGCTTATTGCTACTGAACGGCTAATCAGTGGACAAGAAAAGAGCTTATTTATGGTGTACAGATGTTCATGAGTAGGATATCTGTAGGTAGGCAGAAGTGAATTTTTTCACCTGTTTTCTATGTAAGAAGTAAGAGCTTTTATAAAATTCAAAAAAATAAAAGTCTTCTTACAATATAAAATGTCAACTGGACTGTTTGAGCTTTCTTCAAACTCTACTATTGTTAAAGTCTATGGTTATTCTTCCTCTGTAATTTGCTGTATATCTTGGATTCTGGCAATACTTTTATTTTATGCAATATTTACGAAATCCAAAGATATAGGGTCTTTCAAATGGCTGATTCTGAATCATACGGTTTGGGGCCTTGGAATAGTAACCATTGGTGCTCTGGGAAAACCTGTCGTCATAAGGTACATTTGTTTGGTTTTATGTGATCATTTTGTAATTTTTCAGTCCCTATCTTGCTGGCTATCAAGCCGGGCTCTTCTCCAAAACCAGCTTCAAATCAACTATAATTTTGAGTCTTTTATATGTAGTGATGACGTTTAATTCTATCTTTGGAATAATGCTAACGACATTTAATCGGTATATGGCACTTTTCCCTTCAAAATGGCAAAAGATATTCAAAACAAAATGGGCTATAGCTGTCATCATTGCTTTCCACGTAATTTACCCATTGGCAGTCATCACTTATCTTTCTCCTGTATTCAGTTATGATACTAAACATTTTTATTCAAAAGCCTTACGTCATAATCCGGAATTTGAGTATTTCAGAAACGAGCCAACTTTCTTCTTTGTCAGTTATGAAAGCTATTATATTGGTCTTTGCGCAGTTCTTGTGCTCTTAATTGTCGGTTATATTGGATGTTTTTCATTCGCAGGAATCTTCCTTTACCAACTCCGCAAAAATCACCAAGCGAATTACATCACTGATGAGGTTCAGAGATCCCTCCTCATCACAGCAGTAGTTCAATTATTCACTACTTCAATATTTGTCCTCGGAATTCCCTTTATCATTTATACTTTGGAAGTTCTTAACATCAAAAATACAGCTACCCTAGGTTTAATTTTATATGCACTTATATTTATTTATTATCCGTTTGATATTGTGATAACCCTATATTTCGTGGTCCCGTACAGGAGATTCGTTGCTGAGACAATATTTAGAAGAAAGAAGAAGGATACTAGCACACCTGTTTCTGTCATTTCAAATCGGCTAAATAGAACTAAAAAGTTTGTCAAAAATTTTAATAAATAGGATTGTGCACATTTATCTCATGTTTTAATAAAAAATTGATAACAAAAATATTTTAAATGTTAAAATGATACACTTCTGTGTTAATAACTTGAGTCTATGATTGACGTTTAAACACGTGGTAAGCTGAACGTGATATCACCTGGTTCTTAATTATTTCCTAGACTAATATACTTTGATATTCTTGAACATTATTAAACTTGACATACTTTTCTTAATTTTTGGTTATACTGTACAATATTCAAAAACCCAACATATTATCAGTAAAAACACTCCTTGATCAAGTAGTTCATACTTGTTCAATAACTAATCAGTGGACATGAAAAGAGCTTACTTGGAGTGTGCAGATGTACCACGCATTTTTTCTCCTTTATGACCGCTCATCGAGATTTTATCAGTCCTCGCTCGCTTTTTGAATTTTAAATACTTTTATTTTGATATTAATAGTTTATCTACATTTCATAATATATTTTTAATATTTACTTATGCGTTACATTTCCCAATTGATACTTTTTATTTAAAAAATTCCGGTAAATTGAATTTTTTAAACGTGTTTCCTAATATCTATACATCAGGATAATAAAAAACAAACGAGCCTAAAAAATTTCCTCTTATGAAATTTTTCGCTTGCTTATAATATTTTTATATTGTCTCATACAAAAATTGATACAAAATGACCTAAAGATATTTTCGAAAAACGTGGTTTTTTGTATTAATTTTTGTTTTCAGATTACTTTCAATGAATGGAACTTGATGTTCTATAACAAGAAGCTGAAGAATATTCAGCGTAGAAAAAGGCAAACGGCTGCTGCTTGTGAAGCAAAGAGAATTAAAATAAGAAATGAATCATTGAGTACCACAGATAATTTCCCAATTTCAGGTATCAATATTCTCGAGGTTTTGGTTTTCAGAAATTTATTATATATAATATCTGACTTCAGACTATTGACGTCACAACTTCTCCATCATCTAACATCAATGTTAGTCTTCCCTCAAAGGCTGTACAAACAGATAGTTCTCTTTTTGAAACTGTGAACCATGTTCCTGAAGATAATTTCGAACCAAAGTTTTCACAAGATAAACCAGTTCAGATGGTTAGGGATGTTCATAGGGCTGTTGCTGTCTCTTTATATGAAGATTGTTCCCCCAGTGTTCAAAGGAAAACAAGACGGGCTATTGAACAATATGTGAAAGACATGAATATGATTAATTTTCGGGTTATTGAAAGTCAATGAGAAGAAGCTGATCAAATTCTTGAGAGTTTGAAAGCCAGGCATGTTTTACATTTTACTGAGAGACAATATTGCAAAATTTACAAAAGAGCTAATTTGTAGCCTCTTGGATCGTTTCAGAATATTGATGTAGGCATAAAGATCGGAGTTAAACCGGAAACGGCCTAAACAGAATGCCCAAAGCTCCGCCCAGTCAGCCGACACCTGTGAAGTGAGACTAAAGTGTTAGAGAGTCAGTCTTTGAGAAAATCCAGCTTTAGACTGGTCCGAGTTTGACTTTGATTAAATAAGGATCTTTCTTCTCTTTGTTCCATGCTTATGTTGAGATAAACAGGCTTAATTGCTAATGGTAGGAATCAACAGTTTTCCGCCCAATCAAAGAGCTCCCAAGGTGTCACACGATCGACATCCAACCAATAACATCACTTATACTACACTTATACTAAAATCAATGTTCGGAATGTAAAGTCATATTACAGTACGTCATTGACAAAGTCACCTAACAGTGAAACACACTTTATTCCTATCGATACTTCTAAATTAAACAATAAAACCAAATACAAAGGATATAAAAACGGTCTATGAAAAATACGTGACGATATAATAGAAGAGAAGCTTTTACAGATATTGTTTTGCCACATTTGATGATCGAGTGTGTTATGACTTTTCTGGTCGATCAAAATCTCAGCAAATATCGTTTAGTTAGTAGGAACTCCAGATGTTGATTGAGCAATAGTATTCGTTGGCAGAGTGAGAATATTGAACCCCAGTGGTTTCAGCAACTTGTTGATGCATTGGATAACGAACATTCTGTAAGGTTTCACGATGCAAACTACAGTCACGAAGTCGGCAATAGTGTGTGTTGAACTCATCATAAATATGAACAAGGAGAACTTGGAGACCCAGTTCACATTGAACACGGTTAATACGAAACAACTAGTGATCGGGACTATCAACAGAAATACAGCGAAGAATGTTTGGACTATAATAGTTTTGAACAACATCCTCTGAAAAACAAACATCATTCACATGGGTTTTTTAAAGAAAATTCATCTTCTCAAATCATTCTGATTTAACTATTGCATGTTGTTTTAAAATTCTTTTTTCTTAGGATTCATAGAACTTGTCTTTTGTCTATAAAGCAGAACTGAAATCACAGTATATAATTGTAATTTAAAGAATTATATTCGAAAAGTGAACTTTTCACCTTAATATTTTGTCTTAACATCCACCTGTCTGATTTCTAAGAAAAATTCCCCATTTAGTTTCAAAAATTAATTACCAATTTCATAATACTGTTAACGGTAAAAATTAAAGTAAACTAAAATAAACGTAAGAAATAAAACTGAAATCTATGCAATAATAACTGAATTTGGACGATTTTAAAACATGATTTTTCCTTTAAACAGTATAAATTAAACGTACTTGCATATTGTAGGTACTCACACTCAACAACTGCTTGTTTTTTTTGAGAATTCTCAGGAAATTGAAATACAGTACAACGATGAAGATCATGATTCCAAATAAGAATGTAAGCAGAGCATTCATAATTGGAAGTCCTCCATGCAATTCCGGAGCAAATCCAAATAAATTCGGGTATTTGTCGAAGAAGAACTTCATGTATTCTGCTTGCGAAATGATCGTATCTTTCAACTGATCACTGCCTGGCTTGAATATCCAAAGAGGGATGCAAACACAACATTCAATAATCACAAACAGCAGACTATCATGAGTGAGTCTATGTGGTAGAGAGTAGTAGTACTTATATAGGATTGAAAACGGTGCAACCTGAATGTATCTGTGAATAATAGACATAAAGATGGAGAACCCATCCCGACTGAAAAAAAAATGGCTCCGATAAAAGGAACGAAAGCATATTCTTTCGGAATATTCGAGTACCATCCAACATTGTACCCAAGGTAGAAAGGCCACAATGGGACTGGCTTCCACACTCCCAAGTGGAGTTCAAATAAAAAACTCCAGGTCAGTTGGTTGATTAAGTATGCTCGATATTCCTTCATCTCTTTCGAAGATTTCTTCACAATAGTATACAGCATGAAGATGAAGAATACTGTAGTCACACAAAGGGAACGTCCCAGTACATGGAGTAAATCTCCACAAGAGTCGGGTGATAGAGATCATCGACGGT
>SWDT01000084.1:0-218292 GCA_009193035.1 Halicephalobus mephisto | reverse complement strand
GAAGATTACTGTAGAAAAAAAAGATAATTTTGAAGGGGTTCGAGGTGTCTGGGGATACTGTAGTTTCAGAGGACGGGTAGAGGGTACTGTACTTTGTGTAATTTTAATTTTGAAATTTCTAAATTAATTTTCAAAAATTATATAAAAAAAAATTACAAAATCAACACAAAAAACATCATCACTTGGGTTACTGTAGTTTCTAAAAATTTCTGAAATTTCTCGTTAAAATAATTTTAAAAATTAATTTGTGATTTCTACAGTAATCTAACAAGAAAAAAGATGTTTTAAAAAATACCGTAATAAGAATAAAAATTTTAAAAAATAAGTTTAAAAAATAATTTAAAAAAATAATTTTAAAAAATAATTTTAAAAATAATTTTTAAAAAAGTAATTTTTAAAAAAAATTTTAAAAAAATAATTTTCAAAAATAATTTTAAAAAAAATAATTTTAAAAAATAATTTTCAAAAAATAATTTAAAAGAAATAAATTTAAAAAAAAATAATTTTAAAAATATTTATTTATTTTATGTGATTCTCATTCAGGAATTTTCAAATACAAAAAATAATATATAATATTCTTAAAAAATTCACAAAAATCGGATAGGATTACGAAACCGTCACGCAAAACCGAAATTTTAATCCGTTTTCGTTTTTTTCAAGTTCCAAAAATTCGCGTCGAGACAATTCTGCAAAAAATACTTATTTTAAATTCCACAACATGCTTATGATGACATCCTTGAAAAACAGGAATTTTGCAGTTTGGGTCCCGACTGGAAAGTTGTAAAAATTTCGTTTTTAAACAATTTTATTAAAAATTTAAATTTTATAAAAAAGTAAAATTTATTTAAAAATTTAAATTTATTAAAAACCTTAAATTTTATAAAAAGTAAAATTTATTTAAAAATCTTAAATTTATTAAATATATAAATTTATTATAAATATTAATATATTATTATAAAAAAATAATTATAAAAATAATTTTAAATCTATTAAAAAATTTAAATTTTATAAAAAATAAAAAATATTATTAAAATAAAATTCGCAGATTGCACGCAACTTTGGGGCATGTTAGGGGAAGTTTGAAATTTATCTGTGTCCTAAAATTTTTATTTATTGTGTTTTTAAAAAAATAAAATATTTAAAAAATTATTATTTTTAAAATTTAAAAAAATTGAAAAATTTGAAATGAATTTTTTATTTTACAAAATTGAAAATAACAACATTGATTGATCGTATTAAATTATTAAATTACAAATTGGTTTACAATTTACAAAGAAAATTCAAAAAAATGATTTCTTCAAATTTTTTAAACAACCTTCAATTATTCCGGCTGACCTGCCCCAACGTTACCTGCAAGTTGCAAGTTTGGTTTTTAGTAATTTTAGGTATACAGTATCTTAGGTTATAATATGCAAATTTTTGTTTTTTAAACTTTTCATTAATGCAGATTCTCACTCCAACCAACCTGCCCCAACGTTGCCCGCAATATGCGAATTTTTCTCTTTATCAATAAGTTTTTATTATTCTAATCTACCTACCCCAATATTATCTTTAAATAGCAAATTTTTCTCTTCATTAATAAGTTTATCACTTCAAACAGCTTGCCTCAATGTTGCCCGCAAGTTGCAAATTTTGCATTTACTGTAATTTCGAAATTTTTAATTTTTGTCCTTAGGAAAATTTTTTTTGTTTTTTTTAATAAAGAAATTAGAAAATTTTTTAAGATAATGCAGGAAATTCCGAAAGACAGAAATCCTCGAAGACCGTCGGTGATCGGCCTGGGGGTGGGGCAGGTGCTGCGGCCTTCTTTGGCCCCCTCGACGGCCTTCGCTCCGACCCCCTCTCCTACGATTCCTCGACGATCTCCATCTTCTCCAACAATGTCTCCAGGATTGGTCACTTCGACCGCTTCTCCAATAATCGTGTCGAGACGCCAGAGGCAACTCGGGCCCGCCCCGTTTTGGCGAGTCTCACAGCCAGCGACAGAAACGACTTCCCCGTCAAAGCAACGCGTTCCGTCTTCTTGCCGGTCCTCTAGTCTGGCACTCGGCTCCCAACATCAACATTACCTTCCTCCGATCAACGACGACATGCCAGAACGAGTCGGTTCTGCTTCATCGTCGAGGGCTGTTCATTCCACCGAAGCCGCGGGGGTCTGGCCCCCCTCCAGAAGGACCAGTTCCCTCTTCAACAGAAGAGGCACTCTAGCCTTCCCCCCCGGCATCAGCGGGTCCGTCCACGACCTCGGTGAAAGGTCAAGCAGCAAATTGACTCTCGATGAAGAACTCTACGATCTCCTCTTCGCCTACGGGTAAGTTCAATTTCCATAATTTTCCACAAATTTCGAAAATTTCAATTTTTTTCAAATTTTAATTTTTTTCGAATTTCGAAAATTTCAATTTTTTTTGAATTTTAATTTTTTTCGAATTTCGAAAATTTTAATTTTTTTGAATTTCGAAAATTTTAATTTTCTTTAATTTCAAGAATTTTAATTTTTTTTGAATTTAAATAATTTTTTTTAATTCAAAAAATTATATTTTTCACAAATTTAAAAAATTTAAATGATTTTTTTTATAAAATTCATTCATTTTTTAGAATTTTATTAATTTTTTTGAAAAATTTTAAAAATATTTTTTATTTTTTTATGAATTTAAAATTTTTTGCAGTGCTTTTTTTTGATTTTTTAAAATATTGAATTTTTTGAAATTTTAAAAATAATTTTTTATAAAATTTTAGAAATTTTTAACTTTATTATTATTTATAAAGTTTGTTTCGTAAATTTTTGCCATCTTTCAACAATCCGTCAATTTGATTTTTTATTTTTTTTTATCTTTGTTTTTATTTTTGAAAAATCTCGAGAGTCTTCAGAATCCTCTTATCAATCATTTCCATTTTTGACAGTTTTCCTTTCAGCAGTTTTATTTTAAAAAAAAAATTTTAAAATTCAAAAAAATTCAAAAATTCAAAAAAAATTTTAAAAATTCGAAAAATTTTTATTTTTTAATATTTTTAAAAATAAAATTTAACATTTAGTAAAAAATAGAAAAATCTGGATTTTGTCAATTAGCTGGAGAGAATTCCCAGTTGGTCAGATATCGGCATTTTTGAAAAAAGCCTGAGGCACTTGTTGCTCTCTTCGGGATTCTTTAAGACTGACCAACTCACTCAAGCGCGAATTTCGCTGTTGTTAACATTTTTAAATTTAAATAAAAATAAAAAATTTCTATTATTAAAAAATTTTTTAAAAATAAAATTTTCAAATTTAAATAAAAATAAAAAATAAAAAATTTTTAAAAACAAATAAAAATTAAAAAATCACAATTTTTTAAAAATAAAATTCGGAAAACTTAAATAAAAAAATCTTCATAGAAAAATAATTTAAATTTTTTTACATTTTAAATAAAATTCGAATTTATTTAAAAACGAAATTTTCAGAATTTTCCAGTTGAGACCAAAAATAATGAAATTTCAATTTTTCGTATTTTTTAAGATTTCAGAAGATCTTAAAAGTACATCATTATGAAAAATAAAAATTTTAAAAACAGAATTCTAAAAATTCATCTCAATACGAATTTTCAGAATTTTCCAGTTGAGACCAAAAATAATGAAATTTAAATTTTTCGTATTTTTTAAGATTTCAGAAATGTTTAAAAAATTCTGAAGATTTAAAACTTTTCTATTTTTGTTTTTTATCCATAAACCGTAATCCAGGAAGTCGGTCGAAAACGAAGATTTTTGTCTCGTAAAAATTTAAAAATGAATTGTTTATTTAATTTCCGAATTTGTTCAATTTTGACTTTGATCCAACTGCCGCTGGGGCCAATGTCCGAAAAATGCATTTTTAAAGGATTAATTCAGTCTGAAATAATTTTGGAATATTTTTTAAAAGTTTTGCTGCAAAGTGGAATGCTCTTTTCGAATCCGGAAATAGTCTTTTTTGAAAACCGAAGTTTGAATGGCACCCGGGTCTTGAGAGGAAATAGATAATATTCCGTACTTTAGTTTCCATGGATGAAAATTTCATTGTTCAAGTTGATATCATTTTTTGTCTCGAAAGGAAAATTTGATTTTTTACATATTGTAGTATTATCAAGTCTCGAAAAGAAAATTGGATTTTTTAATTGAGTCATATTAAAAAATCTTGAAGCGAAAAATTTGATTTTTTTACATATTGTAGTATTATCAGATCTCGAAAAGAAAATTGGATTTTTTAATTGAGTCATATTAAAAAATCTTGAAGCGAAAAATTTGATTTTTTACATTTTGTAGTACTTTCAGGTCTCGAATGGAAAATCGGATTTTTTAATTCAGTTGTATTTTGAAATTTAAAAAAATCATTTTTTAATATCATAGTATTCTGAGGTCTCGAATGGAAAATAGAATTTTTCCATTCCTACTGTCCTCAGGTCTCGAAGAGAAAATTTCGTTTTTTCCATCACCTTTAGGTCTCGAATGGAAAATTATTTTTTCGACTTGATAGTATTGCCAAATCTCGAAAGGAAAATTTCACTTTTTTGTCTCAACAAGAATGTTGGTCAAAAGGTAACTTTTTATTTTTGAGGTGAATGGACATCGTGCCGTTGGCAATTGCACGCTTGGTCGTTTTCTTTTTCACAAATTATCGATTAGGAACAAAAATGAATGAGGAAAAACTGGTCTTTTTTCGGTTACGGAAAAAGTAGAGCTTTTAAGCTGATTGCGTCTGTTTGAACAAGAAGCAAAAGGAGATGACCAACCTGTCCGGCAATTGTTTATCCAGCCCCTGAGGGCATTACAGAACGCAGCGTGGTTTTACTAAAAAATCGGTTTTTTAAACATTTTCGAAATCGAATGGCGGGATGTTCGGAGAATACAGTAATCAAATATTTTCATAAAGTCAATTTTAAAAAACAATTTTTGATTTTTTTTAAAAACAAAAATCAAATTTTTTTAAAAATTTAAAAAAAAAATATGCAATTTATCGAAAATTGAAATTCGTCTCAGGACCACAATTGGACATTTATTAAGAAAATTAAAGCAAAATAATGAATTTCGGTCTCAGCACGAAAATTGTTTAAAAGTTCATTAACAAAGGTCATATTTGAAAAATTAGACTTAATATTGTTCGTTTCAGAACTACAATTTTAAATTTATTTAAAAATAAAGATTAATTTTAAAAATAATAAATTTCGGTCTCAACACGAAAGAAACTTGATTTTTTTAAATCATTCTTTTCAGGACCAATTTTTCATTTTTTAGAGTTAATTTCGAAATAATGGTCCTGGCACGAAAATTTTTATTTTCTAAAAAGTAGTTGTCTTTGATTTTTTTTTTTAATTTTTTCGTTTCAGGACAAATTTTTTATTTTTTAGAGTTAATTTCGAAATCGTAATCCTGACACGAAAGTTTTCATTTTCTAAAAAGTAGTTGTTTTTGATTTTTTCTTTTCAGGACCAATTTTCTAATTCTTTAAATTTCTATTCTTTATTTATGAAACTAAATTCTAAATAATGGTCCTGACACGAAAATTTTTCACTTTTTAAGTAGTAACTGTCTTTAATTTTTTTAAATCATTCGTTTGAGGACTAATTTTTTATTTTTTATTTTTTAGAGTTAATTTCGAAATCGTAATCCTGACACGAAAATTTTTCACTTTCTAAAAAGTAGTTGTTTTTGATTTTTTTAAATTTTTCGTTTCAGGACCAATTTTGTAATTCTTTAACTTTTTTTGGAGATAATTTTCAAATAGTAGTCCTGACACGAAAATTTTTATTTTATTTTCGATTATGAACTGTCTTTGATTTTTTAAAATGATTCGCTTCAAGATCAATTTTTTCACTTTTTATTTTTGAAGATAAATTTCAACTGACGGTCTTAACACGAAGATCCTTATCTTGGTCTTCGACCTCGAACTTATTTAGTGGGTTTTTAATGAAAACGGTTTCCGGCGAGGTTCAATTAAGACACGGGTGGTCAACTCAGGACCGAGTCTCGTTCTGATTTCGTTAATTAAGCGGAAAAGACAAAGACTACTATTTCTGGAAGTAAACAAAAATGAAAAAATTAAATCAAAGGTTTTCGAGGGAAGTGCATTCCGATCAAAAAATGGGGATAATATCGGATTTCACATCGAGACAGATGTTGCAGAAGATATGTGATGATTTATTAGTCTTTTTTACAAAATACTTTACTCGAAATGTCCTTTTAAAATAAGGTATAATCGATTTTGCAGTTTGTTCGATGTAGATTCAGAATCCGTGTTTTATTTTTAATTTAAGTTTTTATAAAAAAAATAAATAAAATTTAAAAAATTCGAAAATTTAGTTAATATTATTTTCTGAAATAAGCTGTATTTCATTTTGTAACTTATTCCATATAGATTCAGAATTCGTTGTTTTATTTTTAATTCATATTTCTATAAAAAGAAAAAAATAAATAAAATTTAGAAAATTCAAAAATTTAAAAATTTAAAAAATTAATTTAATATTATTTTCTGAAACAAGCTGTATTTCATTTTGTAACTTATTCCATATAGATTCAGAATTCATTTTTTATTTTTAATTCATATTTTTATAAAAAGAAAAAAATAAATAAAATTTAGAAAATTCGAAAATTAAAAAATTAAAAAAAATTAATTTAATATTATTTTCTGAAACAAGCTGTATTTCATTTTGTAACTTATTCCATATAAATTCAGAATCCATTTTTTATTTTTAATTCATATTTTTATAAAAAGAAAAAAATAAATAAAATTTAGAAAATTCGAAAATTTAAAAATTTAAAAAATTAATTTAATATTATTTTCTGAAACAAGCTGTATTTCATTTTGTAACTTATTCCATATAAATTCAGAATCCGTTGTTTTATTTTTGATGAATGTTTCTGAAACGAAAAAAAATTTTATACATAATTTTTGAATTTAATTAAAATGCTTTTCTGAAACATGTTGTAGTTAATTTTATTACTTATTGGATATATATTGAGAATCCATTATTTATTTTTATTAAACATTTTTCTAAAACTAAAAAAGTGAAATGAAAATTTCCAAACAGCCGTCGAGATAAGTTTGTGCAATTTTTAAACAACATTATATAATTCATTTTGTAATTTATTAAATACTTATTTAAAATCCATGTTTAATTTTTGGCAGATAGTTTTCTAGAATAAGAAATTAAATAAAAGTAAAAAACTTCATAGATCGCGAGTCGAAAAAACTGAAATAAATTTGCATAATTCATTAACGAACGTCCGATCAACTATTTTCAAATTTTTTTCCATTTTAATTAAATTAATTTTAATAATTCTTTTTTAAATTATAAACATACTTCTTAGTAATTACAATTATCTAACTGGTTTTTTGAAAAAATAATCAGAAATTTATAAAAACTGAAATAAATTTGCATAATTCATTAACGAACGTCCGATCAACTATTTTCAAATTTTTTTTCCATTTTGATTAAATTAATTTTAATAATTCTTTTTTAAATTATAAACATACTTCTCAATAATTACAGTTATCTAATTGGCTTTTTGAAAAAATAATCAGAAATTTATAAAAATTGAGATAAATTTGCATAATTGATAAACGAACGTCCGATCAACAGTTTTCAAATTTTTTTTTCCATTTTAACTAAACTAATTTTAATAATTTTTTTACAATTACTTTTATTTTTCTCACTTAATAAAAGTATAAATTTGTTTTTTTGTGTAAAAATAATTAAAAACTGAAAATTCAAATTTTTTCAAGTTCCTAAATTATTTCGTTTCAGAAAATTAAAAAAAAATTGGATTACAGATCCTAAATCTAGTCTTGAGGGATTTTGGACCTGATATATACCTGATTTTAAACAAGGATTTCGAGTAAAATTATTTTTTATTTTTTTTATTTTTTTTATTTTTATTTTTTTTTTTCAAGATGCCGAAGAAACGCGAATCCAGAAAAATCCTCACTTACAATGACATCCGAATTTCGGATTCTGACTTAACAGAGTAAGTTCGCAATCCTTAATCCGGGATGAAAACAGATAACAATCATATTTGAAGTTTTTTAATTTTATTTAAAATTAATTTAAAATAATTTTTGATTACATATTGCCGACCGGTCAATGTGCGATTAATCTCCTTTCCTCGATTACTCAATTCTGCTTTATCTCATATTTTTTCTCCGGACATTGGAAAAAGGAACTAGTAGTTCTCATCAATCTCGAGTTAAATGAAGAATGCTAACCTAGGATTATTTTGACAAGTGGCGCAAGGGGACGATTTTCCGTTCGAGAGTTCCTTAATGTTTTTTATTTTTTAAATTTAAACTTTAATAAAAATCTCGTTAAATTTTATCTTTTTTATATCAAAACATATGTAAAATTGTAGTTTATTTTTTAAAGATTCCAATGATATGAAAATTAATAAAAAAAATAAAATTTTAAGTGAGATTTTTGTGTTTGAAAAATTAATTTTTTGTTTCGATAAATTTTGTTAAATTTTATCTTTTTTATATCAAAACATATATAAAATTGTAGATTATTTTTTAAATATTCTAACGATATGAAAATTAATTAAAAAAATAAAATTTTGAGTAAGATTTTTGTGTTTGAAAAATTAATTTTTTGTTTCAATAAATTTTGTTAAATTTTATCATTTTTATATCAAAATATATGTAAAATTGTAGATTATTTTTTAAATATTCTAACAATATGAAAATTAATAAAAAAAAATAAAATTTTAAGTGAGATTTTTGTGTTTGAAAAATTAACTTTTTGTTTCGATAAATTTTGTTATATTTTATCTTTTTTATATCAAAACATATGTAAAATTGTAGATTATTTTTTAAAGATTCCAATGATATGAAAATTAATAAAAAAAAATAAAATTTTGAGTGAGATTTTTGTGTTTGAAAAACTGAAAAAAATCAAAATTGATTCTGCGACTCTCGAACGGAAAATTTTCCGTTGAGGAACGTTTTTGAAAGTAATCCGAAGTTGATTGCTGTCCTTCAATCCATCTTGAACCCGTCCAGAAGGTCAATGAAGTCTTTGGAAAAAAACATTCCAAATAATCCACGTCATCAGTCTCTGTCTCGAATAATTTTGTCATCGGAAAAAGTTAAAAATGCTTTTGAAGTGTCTTGGCATCAAAATCAAAAATGACAAAATGTCTTTTCTCTAACAGCCGGTTGAAAATCACTTTTTTAAAATATCTGCCAAATGTCCGATCGAAGAAAAGCAACTTTGGGATTTTTGGTGGACGCCACTTTTCTCGATCAAAAAATTTGGAAATCCGAATTTTCTTTCATTTGACAAGTCGACTCGCCTCTGGCAATTATTCAGCTCAAAAAGCAGACGCTCATTTGATCGAGCTTAGATTTGTCAAAAAATCCTCAATATCCGCTTTCATTAATTTTTATATTTTTATATTTTTAGTTTTTTAAATTTTTAAATTTGTTTATTTTTTTAAAGTTTTTTAAATTTTTGGTTTTTTTATATTTAAAGTTTTTTAAATTTTTTAAAATTTTCTTTATAATTTTATATTTAAATTTTTTAAAGTTTTTTTATATTTAAATTTTTTAAAATTTTCTTTATATTTTTATATTTTTATTTTTTAAATTTTTTTATATTTAAATTTTTTAAAGTTTTTTTGGTTTTTTAGTTTTTTTTTAATTTGTTACATTTAAATTTTTTAAAGTTTTTTAAATTTTTTAAAATTCTTTTTATTTAAATTTTTTAAAGTTTTTTAAATTTTTTACATTTAAATTTTTTTAGTTTTTCAAATTTTTGAAGTTTTTTTATATTTTTATTTTTTTTTGATATTTTTGGATTTATTTTGACCGGAGGCGGATCAATTATTTTTCATTTTCGAGTTCATCTTGGCGTGGGAGAACTTAGAGTCCATTGATTTATAAATTTTTTTGATAAACATCGCGATTTTGAAAAAGTAGAACTTTTTAGAAATTATTTTGAAAATTCTGAAGTTAGAAAATATTACGGTAGATTCGGAAATTTTTGAAATATTTTATGGAAGATTCTGGAACTTTCTAGGATGTAGTAGAAGATTCAGAAGTCTTCTAAAAGGATTACGGTAGATTCTGAAATTTTTAAAAATATTTTATGAAAAATTTTAGTTTTTTTAAAAATATTACGGTAGATTCTAGAAGCTTTAGAAAATTTTATAAAAGATTTCGGAATTTTTCAGGACTCAATGGAGAATTCTGAAATCTTCTAGAATTTAGTAAAAAATGAAAAATTTGAAGAATCTTGTAATGAATAGTGAAATTCTATCGTAATTTTCGAGTTTTCAGAATTTTCTTCGAGATTCTGAAACTCTAAAATCTGACAAAAAATTTTAAAAACTTCGGAAATTTTTTAAATTTTCTATAATTTTCTAAAATTTTCTAAAATTTTATGGCAGAATCTGAAATTCTGGAAAATTTTCTTCGAGATTCTGAAACTCTAAAATCTGACAAAAAATTTTAAAAACTTTGAAAATTTTTTAAATTTTCTAGAATTTTATGGCAGAATCTGAAATTCTCGAGAATTTTCTTCGAGATTCTGAAACTTTAAAATTTGATGAAAAATTTTAAAAACTTCGGGCATTTTTGAAATTTTCTAAAATTTTCTATAATTTTATGGCAGAATTTGGAACCTTTGAAAATCTCAAGGAAGTTTTTAGAACTCTTCCGAATTTTACGGAAACTTCTGAAAATTTCTAAAACTTCCTAAAAATTCCCAAAATTCTCTGAAAATTTTCAAAAATCTTAGAAATTTCCAGAATCCATGACAAATTCTAAATTAAAATTAAAAATTCTAAGAAATTCGCGTCGAGAAAATTTTCTAAAAAAACTTATTTTAAAATTTTAAAGATATTTATTTTTTTCAAGATGCTATTTATCGAAATCCGTGTTTTTTTAGAAGTTTTAAAAATTAGAAAATTTTAAAAATTGAATTTTTAAATTGAATTAAATTTTAAAATTGAAAGTTAAAGATGCCGACGGGGGACCCCTACCCCCACGTGGGATACCACAAGGTCTCGAGCACGGGGGCCGAGTCCCCGGAGTCCTCGGGCCTTAGTCGTCGGTCTTCTGTCTTTTCGGATCTCTTCACCGTGCTCAGGAAGAACACCCTGGCCACCCGACGGAAAGCCTCCACCTACCACGCCCCTCCGGTGTCCTCTAAGGATCTCGAACTCGGAGGAGCTTCCAGCGTCATTTCTGACGACCTCCCTCCTTCTCCAAACGAGAAATATGTTGAAAAATATATAAAACGTTCTTCGTAAGCACTGCAATGGATTTTTATTGGAAATTCATATATCAAAACTTAAAAATTAACAACTTTCATATATCAAACTCTTAAAATTGTTAATTTCCATATATCAAAACTTAAAAATTAACAACTTCCATATATTAAATTCTTAAAATTGTTAAGTTTCATATATCAAAACCTAGAAATTAACAACTTTCATATATGAAATTTTAAAAACTAATGACTTTTAGTATTAAATTTTCAAAATTAACAACTTTCATATATGAACTTTTAAAAATTAATAACTTTATATAGCAATTTTTTAAAATTACTAAGTTTCATATATTCATTTTCTGTAATTGGTGGTAATATGCAAATTTTAGCGAAGCAGACATGTTTGGAGCGGGTGGAACAGCGGCGAAGGAAGACGAGGAAGATGAGGATTCGGGAAAGCCGATGACGAGACAGCTGTTGTTGGATAAGATCAGACAGAAGAAAGAAGTGATCAACAAACTTCGATGTCAGGCCTGGAGTATGAACCGGAAGAGGAGGACTCTCAGACTCGCTCAGAAGTACTTAGAACAGCACGAATCCAAGGTTTCCAAGACGCATCTTTACAAAGAAGAGCTCCGGAAGCGATTTAGGATGTTTAGGAGATGGTTTAGCAACATTAATACTTATTTAATACCTTGGGAATCTAGAATCAAGAAAATTGAAAGTCATTTCGGCTCTGTGGTCTCTTCGTACTTTACATTCCTTCGATGGGTTCTTTATATGAATGTTGTTATCACTGTTATTGTTCTTTGTTTTATCACCATTCCTGAGGTTGGTTTTTTAGTTTTATTTTATTTAAAAATTTATCGAAAAAATCAGTTTTTTGCAATTTTTGAATTCCCGCGCAGAAAGCAAGCAAAATCAGAAAAAACGGCAAATCCGGTAGTTTGCCAGGGAAATTGACTCGCTCTCTTTCGTTACTTCTTTTTAAAAAGTTGAGAAATGGAAAAAATGGTGCACCTTGAATTTACCAGAGAAATTGACTCGCTCTCTTTTGCTACTTCTTTTACAAGTTTTGATAGTAGGAAAAGATAAATTTGGCAAATCACGATCAAAATCAATTTGCCCTTTTTTCTTATTTTTTAACTAAATTTACAACTGCAAAACGGTAAAACTGGCGATTTACCAGAGAATTAAACTCGCTCTGTTTTCATTCGCGTTTTTCATCCCTTTGGTAATCCTAAAATTTCCTCCAAGATCCTAAAAATTCGCGTTGAAACAACGTGTATTTTTAATTTTTGCAATTATTCTCCATTGCAGCTGCTGGCAGATGCCACTGCGGATGCGGGTCGTCGAAATAGGACAGCCTCTCGGAAGCAGATCCCCAAGGAAGAGCTTCGACACGCAGATGAGTGGCAAAGAATCTGGCATTTTGACGGGTACCTCCGTTACTCGCCCTTATTTTACGGATACTACAGCAACGATGAATACGTTAGTTCCAGTGTCAAATATTCCATACCACTCGCCTATTTCATCATCCTTCTCGTCATCTTTGGGTATTCGTTCTTCGCCATCTTGAAAAAGTAAGTTTTTATTAAAATTTAACTTTTTTGATATATGAATTTTTTCCAGAATGGCTTCAAATGCGAAAATGAGCAAGATGGGAGGAAGTAAAGCGGAACAGTACATATTTAATTGGAAGGTTTTCACCGGATGGGACTACAGTATCGGCAATTCAGAAACGGCTTCGAACAACGTGATGGCGGCCGTGATCAAGCTGCGAGAAGCCGCGGCCGAGAGCCACGTCAAGAAAAAAGCGAAACTCGGATGGTTGACGATATTCCTGCGGATTTTGGCGAATGTATTGATTTTCTTCATGATCGGCGTCTCGATTTACTGTATTTCCTTCGCCTTCTATTCCACAGCTACGGTAGAAACAGGAGGTAATTTATTTTCGAAAAACCAAGTCCCTTCCGTCATGGCTACAATCACCCACGTATTTCCTATGGTTTTCGACTTGATAGGGAGAATGGAGTCCTGGCACCCGAGGTTAGCTCTCCGACTTCATCTAGCGAGGGTTCTGGTGCTTTATATTCTGAATTACTGTACCTTCATGTACGTTCTGTATGAGAAATACATCAGCCACGTCTACGATCTCAAAATGAGTGCCACCCATGAGGATAGCGAGGAGTTCCTCAGGGTCCGGAGACAACTAGGAGGACGAAATCCCGTGAGTTTTTTAAATTTCTACACAAGACCTAAATTTAAGGAAAACCCTATTTAAAAACTAAAATTTTATAGAAATATTGAGGAAATTAAAGTTTAACGAAATTCTACATAGAAACTAATTTTCTACAAGAATTTAAATTTTAGAAATTCTACCTAAGAATTTTCACTTTCGGAAATGTTTTGATTTTTATAAAAAGCTTTATATAAAAACGTTTTTGTAAGAAACTGCGTAAAAATCTCAATTTTTATAAAAACTCGGAAAATTCCAGAATATTGATCGACCTCCGCCATTTGCAAGTCGGAATTTCATCAACAGGACTCAAGTGATGCAGTTTTTGAATCGAACAACGAAGAAAGTTCCTGGAGTTTATTCTGCTACTCAGAGACCGAATATTATTTCTCACACAGGACAGCCGGTGACTGTTCAATCCCAATTTGGACCTTTTGGAGTTAATCACGCTACAGCTATTGTCAGAAATGCGACGATGAATCCGCTTCAAAGAAGATACGAAACAAAAAGACTTGGACCTCCGCCTTTGCCTGTTTTCAGTCCTCCACCACCGAGATCGAAACCCCGAGGAGGAACTTTTCGGGGACAGCAATTCGGACCAGATTGGAGTGTGGAAGATGAAGACGAGGACGAGAAATATGTGAGAAGAAAACCTGGAGGATTAGAAGTTGGGGACATAGTCAGACTGCCCGAGGAAATCGCTAAAGCCAATAGCTCGAACATTAATGAAACTCAAATATCTGCAGGAGAGAAAGCCAAAATTACGACTCAAGAATATTTCAATCAAAATATTTGTTGGGAAACAATGGTCGGTCAAGAAATTGTCAAATTAGTAACAGTGGATCTTTATATTACGATAGGATCGATTTTGTTGATTGATTTTATTCGAGGACTCTGGGTCAAGTATTGTGGTTCTTGGTGGTGTTGGGATATTGAAACAACATTTCCGGAATATGGAGAATTCAAAGTGGCTGAAAACGTTCTTCATATAATCAATAATCAGGGACTTATTTGGCTTGGATTCTTCTTTGCTCCTATGCTGCCGGCAATTAACAATATAAAGTTGGTAATTATTGTCTACATCAGATCCTGGGCTGTTATGACTTGTAATGTTCCTGCGAGAGAAATTTTCCGAGCAAGCAGGTTAGTTTTTTTATATATGTGAAAAATAAGGAATATGGTTTACTTTGAAAAAAGTACTTTTTTGTTAAAGTGGATTTGAAATAGAAATTTAAATTATACTTTTTGGGGCTGATCTTCCTGCTGAGATTTTACCGTAAATAAGGAATATAGCGTAATTTTGTGAGAAAAATGAAAATCTTTTTTGTCGAAATAACTTCATACTAAAAATTTGGATTTTTTGGTGTTATTTTTCTCAAATTTAAATTTTTCTCTTTATGGATGAGGAATGTAGTCCATTTTGTTGGAAAAAGAATATTTTGTCTCGAAATTTAACCAGAAATAATTTTATTCATTTTTTAATGTTTTGTTCATATTTTTGAATTTTTCGAAACAACTGTCAAATAATCTTTAAATTCATGTAAAGATATCACGGGATTCGATTTCGTTTTCGATCGGCATGAGAAAAAAGAGAATTAACTGGTCAGTTGTCCACTATTTGATCGGTCAAAGAGTATTACACTCGCTTACGCAATCAAGCAAGCAATTTTGATATTGAGCAGTTGTTCGAAATGTTGTTAACTGGACGATTAATATTTTTCCTTCTCAGATCTTCCAACTTCTACTTGTGGATTCTGCTTCTATGGCTTGTTTTTTGTACTGTTCCTGTTGGAATTGCGATTGGATCAACAAGACCGTCGAAAGTTTGTGGTCCTTTTGCGGGAGAAAGATACTTTTATTCAGCTTTCTTGAAGGTGGTTGAACAAAGAGTCGACAAAAGAATTCTGAATGTTCTTAAATTGCTGATGAATCCGGGAGTGATTATTCCTCTTTTACTTTTCTTAGGATTGATCATTTATTTTCTGATTTGTCTGGTTCGAGGACTCAGAAGAGCAAATACTGAACTTCAACAACAATTGACACATGTAAGATTTTTTAAAATTGGAATTGTGTAGAAAATTCTAGAAAGTTTTGGAAACTTGTAGAATTTTGTGGGATATTTATTTGTATTTTTTATAATGTAAAACTGTTTTAGGAAAGAACAGAAGAGAAAAAGAAAATTTTTGAAATGGCCGGAGGGAGAAAAGGAAAAACCTTCATTGGGGCTGAGAGAAAGGACAAGAAACATCCGACTAAACTGGGCCAATATCTGCCGACAGTTGAACAGAAAAGACGAGAACATTGGAGACAATATAATGGGGTAATTTTGTTTTTGATTTATTAATTAAAAACATTGATTTTAGACTGATCAGAATTCTTCTCTTTGTGTTACGGATGAACCGGATTCGAGTGCCATCAATAGTCCCTCTGTTGGAAGTCCTCAAAATGCTCCGAAAACGAAAATATCAGCTAGAGGTCTTGAAGAAACTTCTCTAGCTTCTCCTGGTCATCATGCTGTGAAATCTCAATTTAGACCTTCTTTAGGATCTCTTGATGAAGTTGAAACAAGTGACAATCCAAGCACTTCTGAAGCAGGAAGAATGAAAGATAATTCAACTCTTTCGAAATCTATGTCTGTAAGTAGAAGTGGACCTACGGAAAGAGTTGATGATTGGTATAATGACGGAACAAGATCAGACCATAGTTATGATGTGCAATCTGCTGCGATTGAAATTGCAACTCCTGAAGAAATACGGTATGAATTTGATTGTGAAAATAATTTGTTTGCTAAATAATAATCTAATAACCCCTATGTTTTTATCCTAATTTTAGAACCTTTATGAAACCACTAATGGAACCTGAGATTTTTGAACGTGGAGCTTCTGCTGTGTCATTAGCTGCTTTTCCGAAAGAAATTTCACCTTTGACTGTAATATTTGGAACAGGATCAGGAACTGTATCGAGAAGATCGTCAAAAAGAGATTCATATATTTCGTTATATGATAATCCTTCACCAGATGAATGGTTTACAGCAGCAGCAGCTCAATCAGCTGCAATGACAGCAGGAAGTGTTGGATTATCATCGACTTCTGGAATTATTCATCCATATCAGAAGGAAATGAGAACTGGTAGCTTCAGTAAAGCTTTTTGGTCTGTTGGATCTCTGAACAAAATTTCCAATACTCAGTTTATGTTCGTTTTTTTTTGAGTTTTTTTTTGTTGAGTGGTTGTGCTTTTTTTTGTTTTAGTTTTTTTAAATAATTTTTGGTTTTTTAGTCAACCATTGCCTCAGAAATCTTATTCTGCTTCTGGATCGAAAAATAGAAGTCCATCACCATCTAAATCGACGAAAGTGGAACCTGGAGTTCCTGGATCCCCTTTGGCTATGTACTCGAAAGAACCGAGAAGGATTCAGCCTGTTCCTGCTCCTCTTCCTTTGAGACAAACTCCGATTTCGAAACCAACTGATTTGCCGTTTCCAAAAAAGAAAGAGTAAGTTTAATAATTGGAATATTAAAATTTAGTATGGAATTTGGAATGTTAGAAAGTTTTGAAAGTTTTTATTGAAGTAATTTTGGTTTTTGTAGTAATAGAAAAATTACAATTTTTTGTTAAATATTCAAATTTGACAGTATTATTGTCTTGTTTAATTTTTTTGAGTCAGAATCTCAGACATTTTTGGAATTTTAAACTTTAAATTTTCAGAAATTTAATTCTAAAATTCTGGAATTATTTCGAAAATTTTGGAAATTTTTGTTAAAATAGTATTTTTAGTGATTTTTATAACTTTATACATTGTTGTAGTAGTTTTATTAATGTTTAATTTTTAGGCCTCCGAAACAATTTGAAGCTGCTTCTTTCTCGGATGAATTTAAGCCTTGGCCTTCTATTGATGAGATCAAAGCTCAAAGAGGAGGATTGTTGCCTGTTAAACCCCCTACTCCTAGATCTAAATCCCCTCCAAAAATGGTTAAATCTGATCATAAGGAAGAAGAAGAAAAAAGTTTTGAAAAATCTCCAGCTAGATTTAGAATTAGTGTTTCTCCAACAAGGAAAGTTACAAGTGATTCTGGAAGTGATACTGATTCTGTGTAAGTTTTTTGTTTTATTGGCGAAATGAATGGGGATGAGGAAAAGTATGATTTTATATAACTAGATGTGAAATAAGGTGGGAATTTTAAAGTATATCGTTAGGTTTGGTTTTTATCTTTTTAGACTGATTTTTGAAGGTTTTGGTTTCATTTTGTAAGGTCCAAATAGGGGTGCAGAAATCCAAAAGCAGAATTGAGTGGTCTGGAGGGGTCTGGATCAGCCTGACAAGACCTAGGTTGGGGTTGTGTAGGTCCTGGGGAATTTGGCAATGTTTTGGAAGTTTTTGTTTTTGTGGTTTTTTAATTTTTGTTAATTGTTACTTATTTTAGGCCGAAGAAACGACGATTTGTGATCAAACAGAGGCTTTTACCAGGCTCGTCGAGTTCGGTGGCTTCTTCTAAGGCATCAGCAACAGCTACAATATCTGCTGCAGAACCTTCTAATCTCCTGTCTCCGAGAGCACCTAGAGTGGAATTTGGGGATGATGATTCCCCAAGGGTTCAGGAACCACCCCCGATCCCGCCCCATAGGACAGGATCAAAATAAATTTTTATTTTACAACGAAATCGCTTCCCTTTCTCTTTCATCTTCATTCTTTCTCTTGCTGGTCCTGCAAGGATTTTGTTTCTTGTTGCGAGTTTTAGTTTTAATAAAACTTTTTTATTCAATAATTGAGAAATTATTTTCTAAATTTAGTTTATCGGAATTTTCATTAAGAACATCGACGAATCTGGAATTTTGGGAATTCTGGAATCGAAACGTGGTCTGCATCTGATGTCGAATAACGACGAAGATGAGAGAAGAAAGTTCAATAAAAACAATAATCCAAAAAATAAATATAAAAATAAATTTTTTTGGAAAAGTATTTTCACAAAATTCTCCTTGATATCCGGGATTACAATAACATTGAAATTGATTAATTTTAAAAGATGAAAAATTAATTTTACAATTACCATTATTTTTACAAAAATTTTTTGAACAATTTATTTGATTTGCTGAAAATTTAAAAAATAAAAAAATATAGAAATTTTTAAAAATAAAAAAATTTTAGAAATTTTTAAACAATTTAAAAAATATAAAAATTTTTAAAAATATAAAAATTTGTAGAAAATTTAAAAAATAAAAAACTAACGGTAAAATTTGAATGAATTTGTACAATTTTGGATTTCACTGCAATTGGTGCATTCGATCACGTCCGATTCGGTCAAGAAAGAAGCCCTCAGGGTTCCGTTGCTTAATTCGATAAATCTGCTTCTAAATTAATAAATAATTTTAAAAATAAATTTCAAAATTAAAAATTTTATTTAAAAATAAAAATAAAGAAAATTAAATTTTAAAAAATAAAAAAATTTAAAAATAAAAAAAAGTTTTAAATTTAAAAAAGTAAAAAAATAAAAAATAAAAAATAAATAAAAATAAAAAATAAATAAAAATAAACCTTCTGGAGTCTTCGATGAGGTGGCCGTTGATGAACCAATTTATTGAACCCCTGAGGGGACAAGAGACTTGAGCAAATTTATTAAGTACAAAATCCAGGCTTTTTGAATTTGATTCTCCAGAATCTGGAACCGTAGTTGAAGAAATAAGGAAAAAGCAAAAAAATAAAAACAACTTCATCATTGTAGAAATCTTTGAAAAAGTAATTTTTATCATTTTTAATATGCAAATTTTTATGAAAATTTACAAATTAAAAAAATTCAAATTTAATAGTTTATTTTATCGAATTTGATAGTCAAAGTTCGAGATCAAAGTTGATGGTAGAATTAAGATCAAAGTTGGTAGTCAAAATTCGAGGTCAAAATCAAAGTTCGAGATCAAAGTTGATCATAAAATTGAAGTCAAAGTTAATAGTTAAACTTTGAGGTCAAAGTCAAAGTTCGAGATCAAAGTTAACAGTAAAATTAAGGTCATAGTTGGTAGTTAAACTTTGAGGTTAAAATCAAAGTTGATCATAAAATTGAAGTCAAAGTTGGTAGTTAAACTTTGAGGTCAAAATCAAAGTTCGAGATCAAAGTTGACAGTAAAATTAAGGTCATAATTGATCATAAAATTGAGGTCAAAGTCAAAGTTCGAGATCAAAGTTGACAGTCAAACTGAAGTCAAAGTTGGTAGTTAAACTGAGGTCAAAATTGACAGTAAAATTAAAGTCAAAGTTGATAGTCAGACTGAGGTCAAAGTTGGTAGTTAAACTTTGAGGTCAAAGTCAAAGTTAATATTTAATGTTCAAAATTAAAATTAACCATTAAAGTTACTATTAAGGGTCGATGGCCAAAGTTCAAAATCAAAGTTGATTATGAAGTTGGATATTAAATTTTGACTTCCAACTTTGATTATCAACTTTGACTTTGATCTCAAAGTTTAACTACCAACTTCAACCTTAATTTGTCCATGAAGTTCGATTTCAAACTTTGATGTCGAACTTTGAGTACCAACTTTGATATCGACCTTTGACCTTCAACTTTGATATTCAAATTCGACCTCAAACTTAAACTATTTCAAAATAAAAATCCAAAATTAATTGTTAAAGTTTTGTGTTCGGAAATATTTAAAAAGCAATTTTTCGAAAATTTCCGTTTTATCTCGATTGTGAAGAAAATTATTTCTTGTTGTTTGTACATAGACACAAATGTGAATTTTTACGGATTCCGAAAGTATAAAAATTATCGAAAACAAAAATTTTGACGATCATCGGAACGACAGATAAGAAAAGTTTCTTTTGCAGTTCCCGAACGGAAAATTTGCCGACTTTTCGAAATAAAATTAAATCGATATTTTTCGTTTGAAGAACACAACACCAATGTTTCTGAAAAGTTGCAAAATTTCCGTTCGAGAATCATCAAAAATTTAAAAAAATAATTTTAAAATTTTTTGTAAAATTTAATTTTTAAAATAATTCTGTAATTTTTTGTAAAATAATTTTTAAATTTTTGTAAAATTTAATTTTTAAAATAATTTTATAATTTTTTGTAAAATTTAATTTTTAAAATAATTTTAAAATTTTTCTTTAAATTTAATTTTTAAAATAATTTTATAATTTTTTTATAAATATTTTCTTGCGTAATTTCTTGCTGATCCCTAAAAATATTAAGAATAAAAAATTGATAGGAATTGAAATAAAAGATAAGAATTGATTTCTTTTGTGATTCAAAAAAATAATGTTATTTCGAAAAAACTAATATTCGGTGTATTTCGGTAATCGAAAAAACCGTAATATGTCCAAAAAAGTAAAAAATATCCGTTCGGGATTTATTGAGAAATTTGATTTTTTAAATTTTGTTTAAATTTTATATAAAATTGAACTTTTTTGTTGTTTACTGTATCTACGTCAGGTTCTAGTGATCTCTAAGAATATAAAGAATAAAAAAATTATTTTTACTGGGATTGAAATGGGAGATAAAGGAGCTTGTTTAAAATATGTAAGGCTTACAGGGAGATGGGGTCCTAGAAAAGCGCCACGTAAGCCTTATGTATTTTAGACAAACTTCATTATAAGTTATTTTAGATTTTTTTAAATTTAGGGAGCTTGTTTAAAATATATAAAACTTACAAGGAGAGGAGGTCCTAGAAAAGCCTTACGTATTTTAGATAAGCTCCCTAAAACGTAGTTCCTGAATGGGGAATCTGGCGCCATCCTGAAATAACTTTTGATCAATGTCCTTTTAATTGAAAAAACTAATCATTTTAAAAAATTGAAAGTTTTCCATCCAGGACCTTTTGAAAAAATTCTTTGTTTTTAAATATTGTTTAAAGTTTACAGAAAATTCACATTTTTAAAAAGATTTTTATATAAATTGCATATTTTCAAGGAAAGTGTACTTACTCGAAGTGGTTTTTCCAAAGGAGTTATATAATTTTAAAATTTTTGAAATGTTTTCGAATTTCTATTTTTATTTCAGATGAGGTTTCTTTCGGAGTAAGATAATTTTTAAAAAAAAGTAAAAAATTTCTCAACTTTAAAGAAAAGTAAAATTCAAAGTGGTTTTTCCAAAGGAGTTATATAATTTTAAAGTTTTTGAAATGTTTTCAGAATTTCCACTCTATTTTTGATGAGGTTTCTTTCGGAGTAAGATAATTTTAAAAAAAGTAAAAAATTTCTCAACTTTAAAGAAAAATAAAATTCAAAATGTTTTTTGTAACAAGTTATATAATTTAAATTATCTTATTCCAGAAGAACCTTTAGCTGAAATAAAATAAAAATTTGAAAACATTTCGAAAACTTTAAAATTATGTAATTTTTTCCAAAAAAAACATTTTGAATTTTATTTTTCTTTAAAGTTGAGGAATTTTTACTTTTTTTAAAAATTATTTTACTCAGAAGAACCCTCATCAGAAATAAAATAAAAATTCTGAAAACATATTCAAAAACTTTAAAGAAAAATAAAATTCAAAATGTTTTTTGGAAGAAGTTATATAATTTTAAAGTTGAGGAATTTTTTACTTTTTTTAAAATCATCTTATTCCAGAGAACCCTCATCAGAAGTAAAATAAAAATTTTTAAAACATTTCGAAAACTTTAAAATTATGTAATTTTTTCCAAAAAAACATTTTGAATAAATACAATTTCTTTGTTTTTATATTTATGTCGATCCCCAAAGTATGCAGAATCTAAAAACGATTTGATAGGAATCAAAATGAAAGATAAGAAATTGTTTGTTGATCCCTCAACGAAATACGGCATTATTTCGAAATAATTTGCAAACTTTGATTCAGATAAAACGTCATTCTGAAAAATTTTTAAATTTCCGCTCGAGACTTTTTAAAAGTTTATTTTTAATTTTATTTAAATTTAAAAATTAAATAATTTTTTAAATTCTTATGTAAGCATATATTTACATCAATTTTCATAGATTTTAAAAATATTTAAAAAAAATAAAAAATTTAAATAAAATATTTTTTTAAAAATTTAAAATATTTTTTTAAAAAATAAAAAATTAAAAGATATTAGAAAATTTAAAAGATATTTAAGAATTTAAAATTTAAATAAAAGATTTTAAAAATACTTAAAAATTTTAAATTTAATAAAAAAAATCTTAAAATAAAAAAAATATTAAAAATTTTAAATTTTATACAAAATTGTGTCGTGTGATCTTTGGCCACTTTTAGAAATCTTTAAAAATTTCTAGAGATTTTTATGATTTTGATATCTCCATCAGAACAATCAATTTTTTGGAATCTTCAATCTTTGATTTCTAGGTTATCTATTTTCGAGTTGAGCAATTCGATTAGAATTTTGAATTTATGTGTTAGATTTTTACATTGTTGATTTTCGACTTAAGCAATTCGATTAGAATCCGGATTTCGTAATTTTTTAAATTCGGATTTCGTAATTTTCAAATTGAAATCTTTTTATTCTGATTTTTGGATTTCGTAATTTTTCAAATTCGGATTTCGTAATTTTTCAAAATCGGATTTCGTAATTTTCGAATTGAAATCTTTTTATTCTTAATTTTTGATTTCGTAATTTTCGAATTAAATTCATTTTATTTTTGAATTAAAATTTTTTATTTTCAAAATCGGATTTCATAATTTTCGAATTGAAATCTTTTTATTCTTAATTTTGGATTTCATAATTTTCGAATTAAAATCTTTTTATTCGTAATTTTTGGATTTCATAATTTTCGAATTAAAATCTTTTTATTTTCGAATTAAAATTTTTTATTTTCAAAATCGGATTTCGTAATTTTCGAATTAAATTCATTTTATTTTTTAAATTAAAAGCTTTTTATTTTTAAATTCAAACTCGAAAATCAAAATTCAATCTGAAAGTTTTGATTTTCATCACCTTCTGTGCCTCTGTGAGTTCCTATCCTTCTACAGATATTTCTTTGGGTGTAGAGAATAAACTCGGATAATCTACATGAACTTTTAAACTGTTTGAGAATGAATTTCTTACGGATGATCTCTGAGCTTTTAAATTTCCGTCGAATGAACTGCCTTGTTCTCCCATGATAGGCTGTTCGATGATAATGAATCATCTAGTTACTCATAGTATTACGTTACTGTTAAAATATAAGTTGGTTCGAAAGCGATTAACGTAAGAATTGTTCATATAGGACGTACCGTACACGTAAAAAAGAATACATTAAAAAGGCTCCAATTTACCGGACATATTGTGTTTAATATACTGGTACACTAAATACAATGCACAGACATCGGCTTAACGCACCGATATATTCAATATAGTACATTAATATCACAATTAATATATGAATGCATTGAACATAATGTATCTCATATACCAGAACCGTTTTAACATATCTATATATTGAATATCATACATCTATCATACCAGAACCGTTTTAACGTACTTGTATATTATATAAAATATGTCTAATACCGTACTTAATGTGTCTATATATTGAATACCATATATCTGTTACATCAGAGCTATTTTAACGTACTTGTACATTATATAAAACGTGTCTGATATCAACTTCGTCTATTCCTGCATTGAGTATAGTATATTAATATCATAATAATCGGATAAATCAGAGCCATTTCAAAGCATCGATACATTAAATACAAAACACCGATATGAGCCCAATTTACCAATACATTGAATATAATATATCCGATAAATCAGAGCTGTTTTAATTTATTCATACATTCTATACCATGTATTTTTTGTGTATAAGGAAGCCGGCGTCAGGTTGTTATTATTCGTTTTGTATTCTAACTTTTATATGCAAAGCTTGTTATTGTCCGTGATCCCTATTGTTCGCGGTTCCTGTCTGTTAGGATAGAAACAGAAAGAATATTACAAATCTTTACTGAACAGTAAGGCACAGACAACAACTATACATCTTATTAACAACAAAAAACAACCGAAATTTTCATTCATAATCTACAGTATTCCACGGTCCCTAGTATTCAAGTCCTCCCTTATCCAGTTTCTGTCTGAACAGTATCATGACGAGTTTCAACACGATATAATCGAAAAATCTCATTCCTGGTCTACAGTATTCCACGGTCCCTAGTATTCAAGTTATCTCTTTAGATCCTTTCTTGTTCAGTTTCTGTTTCAACAGTATCATGACGAGTTTCAACACGATATAACAGAAAGTCTCATTCATAATCTACAGTACTCCACGGTTCCTAGTATTCAAGTCCTCTCTTGTTAAGTTTCTGTTCCAACAATGTCCTTGTACATTTTTGAAGGCCAACCCAAAATCTACAACACTAGCTAATCCAATTTTCTTGAAATCTAGATTTTTGAATATTTTAATTCATAATCCAAATTAGGAAGAATGATATCCATTCATTTAAGCTTTCCTGGATTTTTCAAGAATAAAAAAATAAAGAATGATTTTTACAAACTTGGAAATGAAAGATAAAAACTGATTCCTGATTCAAAAAATAATGTTATTTCGAAAAAACCAATATTCGGAATTGTTGTGGACACATAGTTCCCATGACCGGAGATATCCAGAACACCGAAGATTCAACAGTCCCTTCTCCGCTGAGGATTACAGAAAGGAACACTCCGGCGTACCGGCAGTCCTCCCCGGGTGTAGCTCTGGTATTTAATAATATATATTCCTATTTTTTACTGTATCTCATTCTAAGTAGAATGACATAACAAATATATTTCAATAATCAAAAAAACCGTAATGTGTCCAAAAAAGTAAAAAATATCCGTTCGGGATTTATTGAGAAATTTGATTTTTTAAATTTTGTTTAAATTTTATATAAAATTGAACTTTTTTGTTGTTTACTGTATCTACGTCAGGTTCTAGTGATCTCTAAGAATATAAAGAATAAAAAAATGATTTTTACTGCCATTGAAATTTAAGATAAGACGTAATTCCTGAATGGGCAATCTGGCGCCATCCTGAAATAATTTCTGATCAACGCCCTTTTAATCGAAAAAACCGTAATTATTCTAAAAAATTGAAAGTTTTCCATCCAGGACCTTTCGAAAAAATCCTTTAATTCTACTTAAATTTCACACAAAATTTGTTTTTTAAGCATTTAAGTCAAATTTTAATGATTTTTAAAAATATAAAAAAAATAAAAAATAATTTCTAAAATATAAAAAAAATAAAAAATAGATTTTAAAAAATATAAAAAAAATAAAAAATAATTTTTAAAAATATAAAAAAAGAAATTTTTATAGAGACTCGAATAAAAGATAAAATCTGATTTTTGAACGGAAAATTTGACGTCATTTTAAAATCACCGATTGCTGTAGTTTTTTATTGTAAATTATTTTTTGCAAATTTACTGAAAAAAAAATGTTCAAAAAATTAAACTATCGATTAATAGATAATAAAAATTTTATAAAGTTATCTCAGAAAAGTTTCAAAAAATCAGTCGAGTCAATTGACTGTCAGCAAGGATGACGAAAATTATTTTCCTCTTTATCGTAATTATCTTTTCCGTTTATTCTTGGAAGTTTCCAAATACATTTCCCCCTCCGAGGCCCTTCGGTGATAGATGCCCTGGGGCAATAGAAGACTCTACATTATGTGCCATTGCTTGGTACGACAGATACTGTAGGACCAGTCCATGGCAGGTTTGTTTTTCAAATAAAATTAAAAATAAATATAAAAATTTAAAATTAAAATTAAAATTAAAAATTAAAATAAATATAAAAATTTAAAATTAAAATTAAAATAAATATAATAATTAAAATTTAGAAATTAAAATAAATATAAAAATTTAAAATTAAAATAAATATAAAAATTAAAATTAAGAAATAAAATTAAAATTTTATTTAATTTTTGATTATTTTAAAAAAATTACCCCGAATGGAATTTTAAAATTTTTTGATGTTTGAAATTCTGGAAGCGTTGAAAACTACAGTAGAACTTTTGAAAAGTTTAGAAATTTTTTTATTTGATTTTGGAAAGGTTTTGAAGAACTTTAAAAATATTTCAAGGAATTCTAAAAAGTTTTAGAGAATTCTGAAAAAGTTTTAGAAAATTTTGAAAGAATTCTGAAAAGTTTCGGGGGATTCCGAAAGGTATCAGAAGAGTTCTGGAGGATTCTGGAAGGTTTTAAACAATTTTGAAAGGATTCTGAAAATTTTTGGAGAATTCTGAAGAGTTCTGGAGGATTCTGGAGGAATTTTAGAAGATTTTGAAAGAATTCTGAAAAGTTTCGAGGGATTCTGAAAGGTATCAGAAGATTTCTGAAGGATTCTGGAAGGTTTTAAACAATTTTGAAAGGATTCTGAAAATTTTTGGAGAATTCTGAATATTCTTTGGGAGGTTTCAGAAAATTTTGCAAAAATTTTAAATACTTTCAGAAACTTTTAAAATTCCAGAAAATTTCCGAAACCTATACTTGATTTTAGAAAAATTCAAAATTTTCCAGAAATTTCTGCAAAATTTTTAAAATTTTCAGAATCCTCTGTCAGATTCTGAAGACTCTGAAAATTCTTAATTTCTTTAAAAAAATAAAAATAACTTTTAAAAGTTTAAATAAAATTATTTTTTAAAATTTAAATTAAAAATTTTTCGAATAAAAATTGAGAATACTGTATTTCAGCTGGAGCCCGGCGAAGCATTCGCGAATTTGGGTCTCGAGTGGAACGATCGGATTATTGTGGCCGTGATAAAAAAAAACTGTTTTTTGAACATCTTCGAAGACGTGAATTTTCTCGGAAGACAACGTTCGCTCGAGGGTCCAGGTCGGAAGCAAATCAGGACCGTAGGCAGGAATGGCAGCTACGTGATGATCGGGGTGTCCTCAATGAGTTGTTCATGTTTTGAAAACTAACCACTTTTTTATAAATCAAGTGCGAATTTCTGACAAAAAACCGAATTTAAGTGGATCCTACATTTTAAAATAAGTTATTTATCTTTTCAAAGCTCTTAAAACGAACATTCAAAATATACATTTTTTTTAAAATCTTATTCAAAATATATATATTTTTTTTAAATCTTATTCAAAATATACATTATATTATTTCAAAAATCTTATTCAAAATATACATTATATATTTTTTAAAAATCTTATTCAAAATATACATTATATTTTTTTTAAAAATCTTATTCAAAATATACATTATATATTTTTTAAAAATCTTATTCAAAATATACATTATATTTTTTTTTAAAATCTTATTTAAAATATACATTATATTTCTTCAGAAAACTTCATTTAGAATATATATTTTATTTTTTTCAAAAATCTTATTCAAAATCCACATTGTATTTTTTTTAAGAAATCTTCATTTAGAATATATATTTTATTTTTTTCAGAAAACTTCATTCAAAACTCATATTTTTTTTCTAGAAGCTTCATTCAGAATCCATATTACATTTTCCAGAAAGTTCCATTTAGAATATATATTCTGTTTTTTCAGAAGGCTTCGTTCAGAATTCATATTTTTTTTTTCTGAAGTTTTGTTCAGAATCTATTTTTCTATAATTTTTTCTGAAAAGAGGTAATCTGAAAAATTTTAAAATTTTTTTTGTTTTTTGCTTTTTTGATCAGTTTCTGAAAATCAATAAAATAGTCTTAATTAATGCAAAAAATGATAAAAATTGGTCAAATTTTAAAGTAAAAAAACGAACGTCTCTAAAAATGGAGTCACCAAATTTCAAAAAATATTTTTTTCAACATATAAAATTTATTCCAATTTTCTCTTTTTAGAAAATTATTTAGCAAAAAAAGGAATATGAATTCTGAATAAGATTTTTGTAAAAAATATAATATTCATTTTGAGTGAATTTTTAAAAAAATATATTGATTCTGAATGAATATTTTGAAAAAAACATAATATGGATTCTGGAAAAAATAGAATATTGATTCTGAATGAAACTTCTGAAAAAAAATAGAATGTGGATTCTGAATGAAACTTCTGGAAAAATAGAATATTAATTCTGAATGAAACTTTGAAAAAATAGAATATTGACTTTGAATAAGATTTTTGAAAAAATATAATATTGATTTTGAATAAGATTTCTGAAAAAATAAAATATTAATTTTGAATAAGATTTTTGAAAAATATAATGTATATTTTGAATGTTTGTTTTAAGAACTTTGAAATGATATGATTCATTTTAAAAGGCCGAACTCATTAATCCGTTTTCTTGTTAGATTTTCGGCGACATTTGATGCTTCGATAAGTCAAATTATTTTAGTTTTCTCTTTTATGTCAATCACTTTTGTTCGTCATTAAAACTACAGTATTGTGAACTAAAATTGGATCCCATCGAAACTGTCTCTTTTTCTTTTTTCTAAAATCTGGTGTTCTGCAAGTTCGCAAGCCAGGGCTTCTGTCAGGTGGGACTGCACGTAGGCCCTCGAGGCCTCCAGGATCAGGTCTGATTCATTCACTTCTGAAAATTCAATTATTCAAATTTCTTCAAAAATTTAAATTTGGCATTAAGTCACATTTTGCCAAAGATTAAGATTTGGCATTAAGTCACATTTCGCCAAAAATTTAAATTTGACATTAAGTCACATTTTGCCAAAGATTCAGATTTGGCATTAAGTCACATTTCGCCAAAGATTCAGATTTGTTATTAAGTCACATTTCTTCGAAAATTTAAATTTGGCATTAAGTCACATTTTCCCAAAATTCAGATTTTGCATATTTTCATAATAAACATAATTGTGAATCTTTATCTTCCCTACAGACTACGAATGTAGAAGATACATTCATCACTTCGGTGACGTCTGGAGAACCCGAATTCCTAGATTTCTGAAGACTTTGAAAATAAATATCTCCAAAATGAATTTCTAAATTTCCCAAACATTTATTTTTGAAAAAAATTGGAATAAATATTTTTAAAAAAATCGAATTTTTTTGAAGATTTATTTTTAATTTTTTATAAATATCTAAATCTTTTGAAAATTAATTTCTAAATTTTTCAAAAATTAATTTTTTAATTTTTCAAAAATAAATTTAAAATTTTTTCAAAATAATCATTTAAATTCTTTATTGGTGAATCTTTAAACCTCTTAAAAAATTTTTTTTCGTCCGTTGATTGACTGCTGAATGAAGACCAACATTCCAGCCAATCAGCGATTTTCTGCCCACAACTTGTTTGTGTGACTTTTGAAGCTTTTTCAGTAAAAATCGAAATTAGGGAAATGATAATACAAAAATTTAAAATAATAATTTTTCATATTTTTTTAAGATTTAATTTTTGTCAAATTTTCAAATTTTTAAAATTTCAAAAAAAAGTTTGTTTTTGATTTTTTAAAATTTAATTTTTGTCAAATTTCGAAAAAAGTTTATTTTTTATATTTTTTTAAGATTTAATTTTTGTCAAATTTTCAAATTTTTAAAATTTCGAAAAAAATTTAATTTTTGATTTTTTAAAATTTAATTTTTTAATATTTTCAAATTTTTAAAATTTCAAAAAAAGTTTATTTTTAATTTTTTAGGATTTTTAAAGAAAATTAAAAAACTTCAAATTTTATAAAAATTCTTTAAAAATTGGAAATTTGGAAATTTAAAGAAAATTTAAATTTTTAAAAATCCTAAAATTTTATAAAAATTTAATTTTTAATTTTTAAAAATTCATAAATTATATAAAAATTTAATTTTTAATTTTTTGAAATTCTAAAATTTTATAAAAATTTTATTTTTAATTTTTAAAAATCCTAAAATTTTATAAAAATTTAATTTGAATTTTTAAAAATTCTTAAATTTTATAAAAATTTAATTTGAATTTTTTTATTTTATGAATTGTACCTTGATTGAAGAAGATTCTGGCGTCCCTGATGGCTTCGATGACGTCAGAACTGGAGTAGAGAGCTTTCTTGCCGGATTTCCTGATCGAGATCTCGTTGTGTTGTTGGATTATTCTTTGGACGATTTCGACGACATTTTTTCTTTTTAACAAAAAAAAATTGGATTCACCATTCGTGAATTGTGCTCCAAATTCAGAATCCGCTTCATCCAGAAGCCATTCATACACTTCTGAATCTGTTAATTTTTTTTTTGTTATCTGAAAAATAATTTTAAATTCATTATTTTATTTAAAAATTTTTAAATTTAAAATTAATTTTTTTATTTAAAAATAATTTTTAAAATATTTTTAAATTTAAATTTTTTTTTATTTAAAATTAATTTTTAAATTTTTAAATTTAAATTTTTTAAATTTAAAATTAATTTTTAAATTTTTAAATTTAAATTTTTTTTTTTATTTAAAAATAATTTTTTTGAAATGATTCGGACCTTGATGATTCCGACTCTCAAGGAGATGAAGTCGTCGATGAGGTCCTCGACCCTCTTGTAAGAAGGTCCGACGACGCAGACTACTGTAGAGAGGCATTCTTCGCATTCGTGGGCCTTCGGGGTTGAGAATCTCGTTCTGAACATTTCTAAAAATAAAAAACAAAAATTCACAAAAAAAATCCAAAAAATGGTCCCAACACGAAATTCCGAAATTTTCCAATCGGGACCAAAAAACTGAATTTTGTTTTTTAAATAATTTTCAAGGTTCAAAATTGTAGTAACAAAAATCAGAAATACTAATTTCAGAAGTCCGAAAAAATGGTCTCAAAGCGAATTTTCGAAATTTTCCAATCAAGACCAAAAATTTCAAAAATTTTCTAAAAATTACAAAAATTTCAAAAATTTTCTAAAAGTTACAAAATTTCAAAAATTTTTACAATATTTTTAAAATTTTAGAAATAATTTAATCCAGAAAATTTTCCGGAAGAAAATTATTTTAAGAAGTTTCTAGAAAAGTAAAAATTTCAAAATTCACTTTTGTTTCTGGTTGAATGAATTTTATTTTTATTCGACAGGAAATAAAGTCAAATTTTGCAAAAAATATTGAGTTTTACGGCAGTTGCTCCCAGAAACATTTATCCTCAACGGTAAGTGCCTCCCAAAAGACACTTGTCCCCAGTAGTAGTTACTTCTCAAGGAGATTTACTCCTTAGAGGCGTTTATCTCTAATAGTAGTTACTTCTTAGAAAAATCTACCTCCAAAAATAGTTACTTCTCAAGGGTAGTTACTCCCTAGAGGCATCTACCTCCAATAGTAGTTACTTCTCAAGGATATTTACTTCTTAAAGACATTTATCTCCAATGGTAATTTCTTCTTAGAAAAATCTACCCCCAAAAATAGTTACTTCTCAAGGGTAGTTACTCCCTAGAGGCATCTACTTCCAATGGTAGTTACTTTACAAAAAAAATCTACCTCCAATAGTAGTTGCTCCTTAAAGACATTTATCTTCAATGGTAGTTACTTCCCAGAAAAATCTACCTCCAATAGTAGTTACTTTACAAAAAAAATCTACCTCCAATAGTAGTTACTTCTTAAGGGTAGTTACTTCTTAAAGACATTTATCTCCAATGGTAGTTACTTCTTAGAAAAATCTACCCCCAAAAATAGTTACTTCTCAAGGGTAGTTACTCCCTAGAGGCATCTACCTCCAATGGTAGTTACTTTACAAAAAAAATCTACCTCCAATAGTAGTTACTCCTTAAAGACATTTATCTTCAATGGTAGTTACTTCCCAGAAAAATCTACCCCCAGAAGTAGTTACTTTCCAAGGATATTTTTCCCCAAAGGTAGTTACTTTCCAGAAACATTTATCCCTAAAAGTAGTTACTCTTCAAAGATATTTACTCCTGATTGTAGTTTCTCCTTAGAAACATTTACCCCCTCTTCTTTTCGACTCACGCTGGTTTTAAGATTTTTTTAAAATAATTTTTTTATTTAATTGAGATATTAAGTTAATCCAACTACCAAAAAAGTAATACAGTGGAATCTTGATATAACGCACCCAGGCTATAAGGCACGGTTTCAGTGCGCCTTGCTATTACGCACCCTTGATAATAGGCACCCGATGCTATAAGATACGATTTTAAGGAAGTTTACTCATATTCGACCGTCGATAATAGGCACCCCATGCTATAAGACACGGTTTTAAGGAAGTTTAGTCATATTCGACCGTCGATAAAAGACACCTCATGCTATAAGATATGATTTTAAGGAAGTTTAGTCATATTCGACCGTCGATAAAAGACACCCCACGATATAAGGTACGATTTGTCCGGTTTCTTGAGGGTGCTTTATATCGAGATTCAACTGTATAAAAACAAAAAAATTAATCTTATGAAATAGAAGGAGAAAATGTTGCTAGAGAGCTGATTTCTATCACACAAAACCCCTGAAGGATACGGTAGGAGTGCGTGCTTTTTTTGGGATCTCTTGCAGTCGAATTTCATTGTTATTGTTTTCTTTGGAAGTTTTGATATATCTCCCGAAATGAAAAAATTCAATAAGTGAACTTTCTCAAGAGCCCGGCTAGTACCACAGTACAAGTAGATACATTTGGGGAAGAAATACTCCAAGGGAACGAGCATTACTGGGGACAACGATTTTTCGGAAGGAAGAAAATATTTCAGGAGAACAACCATCATTGAAGAAATTATTCGTCACAGATGAGCAGTGATTTTTGGACAAAAAATATTGCAGGGGAGGAAGTACTGTAAGGAAGAAAATACCGTGGATAAGGATACATCGTTGAAAATTATCTGTCATCGGAAAAGTGGTGATTTTTGGAGAGAAAATACTGTAAGGAAGAATATATCGTGGATAAGGATACATCGTTGAAGATCATCTATCATTAGAGAAATAATGATTTTTTGAAGAAGTATCTTGGGGAGTAGTAATTTCTAGGGAGGAAGTAATGTAAGAAAGAAAATATCATGAAGGAGGAACCATCGTTGAAAATCATCTATCATTGGAGAAATGATGATTTTTGAAGAGGAAATACTGTAAGAAAGAAAATATCGTGGAAGAGAAACCATAGTTGAAGACTATCTATTGTTAGAGAAATAGTGATCTTCGGAGAGAAAGTACCGTAAGAAAGAACATATCGTGGAGGAAGAACCATCATTGAAGATCATCTATCGTCAAAGAAATAGTAATTTTTGAAGAGGAAATACTGTAAGAAAGAAAATATCGTGGAAGAGAAACCATAGTTGAAGACTATCTATTGTTAGAGAAATAGTGATCTTCGGAGAGAAAGTACCGTAAGAAAGAAAATATCGTGGAGGAGGACACATCTTTGAAGACTATCTATCGTTATAGAAATAATGATTTTTTGAAGAAGTATCTCAGAGGAGTAGTAATTTCTAGGGAGGAAGTAATGTAAGAAAGAAAATATCATGAAGGAGGAACCATCGTTGAAGATCATCTATCGTCAAAGAAATAGTAATTTTTGAAGAGGAAATACTGTAAGAAAGAAAATATCATGAAGGAAGAACCATCATTGAAGACTATCTATCGTTATAGAAATAGTGATTTTTGAAGAAGTATCTCGTGGAATCATCTATCGCTAAGGAGCAGTTGCCTTGTCGTCATGGCTTCAACTTTGGACCACCGTTCTCCGCTCCAGATTCCTCCTGAGTCTTCTTGCCAGAGGACAACAGTAACAGCACCAACAGGACAGAAATATGATTACTGTAAAAAGTTTTTAGTTTTAATTTAAATAATTTTAAAAATTACTTGAAATAAAAACGATGGAGGAAAAAAAAAGAGAGACCATGACCCCCATGGGGAAGGGGAACCGGCAGCACGTGGGGATGTCGACCCCGAGGTAGTAGAAGCTGCAGCAATAGGTGTGGTCGTCCGGATCGATGGGTCCCGGACAGAAAGCCCTGTGGCCCTGACCCCCGGGACACCAGTAGACGAGTCTCCCCGAGAGTCGGTCCTCGATGTAGTCGTTCATTCTCAGGTAGTACCGAAGTCTGTAAAAATTTCGAAATCAAATCTGCAGATTGCACGCAACATTTGGGCAGATGGATAGATATTTTTATATCTACATTTGTAAAAATTCCGAAATCAAATCTGCAGATTGCACGCAACTTTTAAGCAAGTAAGTCTACATCAAAATTAAGTTTAAAATCTGCAGATTGCGCGCAACATTCGGGCAGATTGATAGATATTTTTATATCTAAATTTGTAAAAACTTCAAAATCAAATCTGCAGATTGCGCGCAATAATGTAGCAAATCGACCGATTTCTATATTGGGATTTATAAAAATTTCAAAATAAAAATAAAAATCTGCAGATTGCGCGCAACAGTCGAGCAAGCTGGCTTACCTAATTATTGTTAAAAAATTCGACTTTGATTTTGATGTCGACTATTTTACAAACTTTGGCACAGACAATTTTCTCCAAAAAATCGATTTTTTTGTTCATTATTCATCAAAAAATCGATCATCATTTTTTTAAAGTCTTTATTTTTCGTTTTTTTCGTTTAGTAATTTCTCGATTTCGAATTTTACAGAAATTTATTTTACAAAAAATTGAACTCAAACTAAATTTAAAAATTATTCAATATCATTGGGAAATCCATATATCAACTTTTTAGTTTTTGTTACAGTAGTTGGGTCACTTCCAGAAGTTCAACTGCACTGGCATAGGCAAATGTATAAAGTCAATACGGTATTCTGGGACTTTCGTGGCGAGAATCGACTTCAGTTATTTCTTAATTGTAAGTAGTTCACTCACACTAGTAGAAGTGAGTTTATTACGGTATTCAGGGACCTTGGTGGCAACAGGTTTGATTATTTGTTGGTTTCTTTATAGATTGCTTTATTTACATTAGTAAAAAAGTAAGTTCACTAAGGTCGGTAGGAAATTTCGCGGCGAAAGTTTTCTTCGCTCTTCTTTGCGTCACTTCCTCTCACTGGTAAAAATAAAAAAAATAACATTCAGATTTTACAATGAGAATCCTAATTTTTGTCGATTAATTCATGAATTACTTTATTCGCATTAGTAAAAAAGTAAGTTCGCTAAGGTCAGTGAAAAATTTCGCGACGAAAGTTTTCTTCGCCCCTCTTCGCGTCACTTCCTCTCACTGGTAAAAATTAAAAAAATAACATTCAGATTTTACAATGAGAATCCTAATTTTTGTCGATTAATTCATGAATTACTTTATTCGCATTAGTGAAAAAGTGAGTTCGCTAAGGTCAGTGAAAAATTTCGCGGCGAAAGTTTTCTTCGCTCTTCTTTGCGTCACTTCTTCGCACTGGTAAATGTACAAAGTTAGCATAGTGTTCAAAACTTTCATGACGAGATTTGATTTTATATTTTAGAATATTTTTCCATCAACAAATCTACATTCTCAAATATATTTATTTTTGCAAAATGACTTTTAAAAATTGCAACTCACGTCACACGTGACTTTGATTGTTAAATTTCGAAAAATATGGTTGATTTCAAAAGTTACTCGAGGGACCGAATCAGCTGCAAAACGAGTTCTGAAGACAAGAGATCAAAGCTCTGTTTTTTAAAATTCGACGATTGAAGTCCGAAATCAAAATTGAACTTTTAGTTTTAGTTTTAGTTTTAGTTTTACTGTTACTTTTACTTTTACTTTTACTTTTACTGTTACTTTTAGTTTTAGTTTTAGTTTTAGTTTTAGTTTTAGTTTTAGTTTTAGTTTTACTGTTACTGTTACTGTTACTTTTACTTTTACTTTTACTTTTACTTTTACTTTTACTTTTATGTCGCACAAAATCAAAATTTACAAATAATTTTGAATTGTTTGCTCCTAAAGGATCATTTTTGATTTTAAAAAATCCATATACCGAATTTTATCAATTTAAATAAAGCTGATTTTCGAAAAAGAAAAACCCATGAATGTTTTTTAACACGAAAAATTCGAATTTTGATCTCGAACGTTGAATATCAACTTTGATGGTGAACTTTAACCGTCAACTTTGATCTTGAACTTTAAATATCATCTTTGAATGCCAACTTTGATGACAAATTTTGACAATCAACTTTGACTTTGAATTCTGAATATGAACTTTGACGATAAACTTTGATGATTAACTTTGAAGCTGAACTTTGATGATTAGCTTTGATGCCGAACTTTGACTTTAACTTTTGATGATTAACTTTGACTTCAACTTTTGATGGTTAATTTTGAAGCTGAACTTTGACTTTTAACTTTGATGGTTAATTTTGAAGCTGAACTTTGACTTCTAACATTGATGATTAGCTTTGATGCCGAACTTTGACTTCAAACTTTGATGATTAACTTGGAAGCTGAACTTTAATGCCGAACTTGGAAGCTGAACTTTGACTTCAAACTTTGATGCCGAACTTTGATGCCGAACTTTGATTTCAAACTTTGAAGCCGAACTTTGACTTGGAACTTTGATCATCAGCGTTGATCTCGAGCTTTGATTATCAACTTTGATAAAAATAAAGATCAGATTACTGGATCATGATGTTTTGAAATGCATAAATTGAAAAAAATTGAATCATTCGGGTCCAGCGCAGACGATTGATCTTTGAACACCAGACTCCGTTGTTTTCTTCTTGATTGGTCATTGGTCACTTATTTTATTCTTCATCCTGGCCCTGGGATTACACTCAACAAGACGAATTTCGTGAAATAATTAAAATAAAAATAAAAATAAAAATTTAAATTACGAAATAATTTTCCATGAAATTTGTGATTACTGTAATTAAATCAGATTTTAGAAAATTTAGAATTTTTGAAAATTTTTAGAATTATAAAAATATTGATTTTTTTATTTTTTATTTTTATTGAAAAATTTTCAAAATTAAAAAAAGTATTTTTTAAAACTTTTTAGAATTATAAAAAGTTAAATTTTTTTATTTTTGGTCCTGAATGGAAAATTTAAAAAAATTTATTTTAAAATAATTTTCGAAATTAAAAAAAATATTCTTTTAAACTTTTTAGAATTATAAAAATTTTAATTTTTTCATCTTTGATCTTAATTGAAAAACTTCCAAAAATTTTTAATGATTATTTTTGATTTTTTATAATATTATTTATTTTTTGGAAATTTTTAGAATTATAAAAATTTAATTTTTTTATCTTTGGTCTTAATTGAAAAAATTTCGAAATTCGTTTTGAGAAAATTTTTAGAAGTTTTTTTGATTAAATTTTCTGATTTAAAATAATATGATTTATTAGGTGCTTTTTAGGAGTTTCTATAATCGTCAAAATTCAATTTTTTTTACTTTTTGGTCTTAACTGGAAAGTTTTAAAAATTATTTTTGAAATTTTAAAAATAATTTCGTGACTAATTACTTTCAAAATTTCTATAATGTTATTTATTAAACATTTTTGGGATTTTCCAGATCCATAAAAATCTAAATTTTTAATTTTTGGTCTTAACTGGAAAATTTCAGAAATTATTTTTGGAGTTTTTTAAAATTAATTATTTCAAAATTTCTATAATGTTATTTTTTCACATTTTTGGGATTTTCCAGATCCATAAAAGTCCAAATTTTTGCTTTTCGGTCTTAACTGGAAAGTTTTAAAAATTATTTTTTAAGTTTTTTAAAATTAATTACTTTCAGAATTTCTATAATGTTATTTTTTTCACATTTTTGGAATTTTCCAGATTCATAAAAATCTAAATTTTTACTTTTCGGTCTTAACTGGAAAGTTGTAAAAATTATTTTTGAAGTTTTTTAAAATTAATTATTTCGAAATTTCTATAATATTATTTATTAAACATTTTTAGAATTTTCCGGATCCATAAAAATCTAAATTTTTAATTTCCGGTCTTAACTGGAAAGTTATAAAAATTATTTTTGGAGTTTTTTTTGCAAACATTTTTGATTTTCATAGTACCCTGATTTACCGGGTGCTTTCGAAATTTCGCAAAAAACGTAAACACTTATTTTTCAATTTTCGACTTTAACTGAAAAGTTCTAGAAGTTCGTTTTGAGACATTTTTTGGAATCTTATGACCGGTGTTTTTGGTTTTTATAAAACTATAATTTACTAAATATTTTCAAAATTTTAAAAAACTAAGTAAACATTACTTTTTGTACTTTTCGGTTTTAATCAAGAAATTTCGAAATTTCGCGCTGAGACAATTTCTGAAAAATTGTTTGAAAAATATTTTTTTTATGATATCGTAATTTAGAATCTTCCAAAACTACTTAAATACTAAGTTTTACAACTTTTTGGTCTTAACTGGAAAATTTGAAAATTATTTAAAAAAAATTTTTTAAAATTTAATTATAAACATTTTCGGTTTTCTTAAATACCGTAGTTAGAAACTTTTTAAACTTAAATAATTTTCAAATTTTCCAGTTAAGACCAAAAAGTTGTAAAATTTCAAAAATAATTTTTTAAAATTTAATTATAAACATTTTCGGTTTTTTTAAATACCGTAGTTAGAAACTTTCTAAACTTGAAATTTTACAACTTTTAAATCTTGATTAAAAAATTTGAAAATTATTCAAATTATTTTTTAAAATTTAATTATAAATATTTTCGATTTTTTTAAATACCGTAGTTAGGGATTTTGTAAATTTCAAATTTTACAACTTTTTGGTCTTAGCTGGAAAGGTTTGACAATTCACGTCAAAATATTTTTTAAAATATTGCGAGAAATATTTTTGTTTTTAATACTATAATTTAAGATGTTATTGAAAGGGATAAACACAGATTTCTATTTTTAGTTCTTGTTTGAAAAATTCCAAAAATTCTTCTTGAAACAATTTTCAGGATTTTTGGAATACATATTTTTGGTTCTTAATACTATAATTTGAAACCTTAGAAACCGTATAAAAATAAAATTCTGTAATTTTCGGTCTTAATTGGAAAGTTTCAGAAAGTCGTGTCGAGAGAAATTTAAAATTAAAAAAAAATTTATATCGGATTAAAATTTAAAAAATAAATCCTAAATTATATAAAAATAAAATTCTGTAATTTTCGGTCTTGACTGGAAAGTTTCAGAAATTCGTGTCGAGAGAAATTTAAAAAAATAAATTCTAAACTATATAAAAATAAAATTCTGTAATTTTCGATCTTAATTGGAAAGTTTTCAAAATTCGTGTCGAAACAATTTTGAAAATTTAAAAAAATTTAAAAAATAAATTCTAAACTATATAAAAATAAAATTCTGTAATTTTCGGTCTTAATTGGAAAGTTTTCGAAATTTTTAGAAATGTATATCGGATTAAAATTAAAAAAATAAATCTGAAACCATATAAAAATAAAACCTTATATTTTTTGGTCTTGACTGGAAAGTTCCAAAAATTCGTGTCGAGAGAAATTTAAAAATATTTTTGTCTAATTATTATAAAAATAAAATTTTAGGATCTTAAAGATCATCTAAAAATAAAATTTTAAAATATACATGTCTAATTTTTCAATGATTAATGAAGCCACTAGGATGAAAATTTTCATTTTGCATTATTTTACAAAAATAATTTATATTTTTATATTTTTAGAAAGCGGAAAAGAGCGTTGTTATGGAATTGTTTTGACGAGAATATCAGAGATCTCATGAGAACTACAGTAACTTGCGCGTTGATTTTATGTAACAGTTGTTTCGTAATTGTTATCGTACAATTTTATATCCTGCATTCTTATATTTTAAAAAAGCGGAAATAGACGTTGTTACAAAGTTGTCTCGACGCGACTATCAGAGATCTCATGAGAACTACAGTAATCTGCGCGTTGATTTTATGTAACAGTTATTTCGTAATTGTCATCAGATAATCTTATATCCTACATTCTTATATTTAAAAAAAGCGGAAATAGACGTTGTTACGAAATAGTCTCGACGCGACTATCAGGGATTTCATAAGAACTACAGTAATCTGCGCGTTGATTTTATGTAATAGTTATTTCGTAATTGTTATCGTACAATTAAAGAGCTCACCGAAAACGGGTTCCATCGCTCGTTGTATAAAATTGTAAAAAAGAAAACAGTAAAATTTGCATCAACTGCGAGAAAAAGTATTTATTATAATAACTGCTTATTTTAATATCCAGTATAGTTTCGACCGTTACGTCATTAGGAATAAAATCACTAAATGAAAATAAATAATTGTATTTTGTTTTTGTATGGTATTTTATCGTACAAAATACAATATAAAAAACAGAATACAAAAACAACAACAAAGCGAAATGTGCATTAGTATCTGATAAAAGTGAACATAATAACGAATTTCACCATGGAAGTCTGTATAACGATCTGTAGGATTCCTGAGTCTTCACGATGTGCATAAAATGCATACAAAAAGTACACAGTATTCAATGTATCAGTGCATCAAAGTGGTTTTAATGTATTAGATACATTATAGTTAGTATATCAACATATCAAAGTGATTCTGACGTACTAGATACATTATAGTTAGTATATCGATACATCAAAGTGATTCTGATGTACTAGATACATTATAGTTAGTATATCGATACATCAAAGTGATTCTGGCGTACTAGATACATTATAGTGAGTATATCGATACATCAAAGTGGTTCTGACGTACTAGATACATTATAGTGAGTATATCAACGCATCAAAACAGTTCTGATGTATTAGATATATTCTAGTCAGTATGTCGATACATCAACTTGATATCGGTGCACTGTATTCAATGTGCCGATATATTAAGTTGATATCGGCACATTGGAACGGTTCTTATGTATAATATATATTACATTTAATGTGTCCATATATTAAGTATGATATTGGTATATTACATTCCATATATGGATACATTAAAAAGATTCTGATATATCGGATACATGACATTCAATATATCCATATATTAAGTTAATATCAATGTATTATATTCAATAAATCGATATATTGAATACTGTGTACTTTTTGTATGCATTTTATGCACATTGTGAAGACTCAGGAATCCTACAGATCGTTATACAGGCTTCCGTGGTGAAATTCATTATTATGTTCACTTTTATCAGATACTAACTAATGCACATTTCGCTTTGCTGTTGTTTTTGTATTCTGTTTTTGTATTGTATTTTGTACGATAAAATACCATACAAAAACAAAATACAATTATTTATTTCGTTTTAGTGGTTTTATTCCTAATGATGTAATTTCGTAATAAATTCAGGATGAAACGGTTAATTGCCGAGCTCCCTCTCCGGCTCTAGAACCTCCTCTTCGAATTGCTTCCTTGTCCGTTTTTCCTTCTGCTCTTGACCGACGATGGTTTTTTAAATTCAAAAATTTTTATTTTTTCTAAAATGTAAAAATTTTCTTCCACAATAATTTTTAAATTTTTTTCTACAGTAATTTTAAAAAATTCTTTAGAATTTTTTTCTACAGTAATTTTTGAGTTTTTTTCTACAGTAGTTTCTAAAGATTTTTGAATTTTTTCTACAGTAATTTTTGAAATTTTTTCTACAGTAATTTTTAAATTTTTTTCTACAGTAATTTTTGAAATTTTTTCTATAGTAATTTTTGAGTTTTTTTCTACAGTAAGTTTTCGAATTTTTATACAGTAATTTTTCTCAAAAATACCCATTTCTGTGGAGATCTGAATAGTGAGTTTCGGGTTTTTTGAATCCTCTAAATCAATCCCGAAACACATCCTAAGAAAATTTTTTTGTTTTTTTTTTTTTGGTATTCTTTGACCTTGGGTTTTTTGTCCGGATGAATTGCTTCGACGAATGTTTCCCGCGCGAAAGAGCGCCTGACCGTTGTTGCCAGACAGTCCAGAAAAGCAGTCTTATGACTGGGTTCGATTCTCGCGCAATCTGGCAGCTATTTTGTTTTCTTATTGCCAGTTTTTTCTTTGCGCACTGGCAGGTTCCATTATTCCACAGCGGTAGGTTTCTCTTTCGCGCATTTGTTATTGTTTTTTCGCATTGGGTTTTTTTTTCGCACAGTGAAAATTTTTTTTTCGCGCATTGGTAATTTCTACTTTTTTATTGATAATTTTTTTTAATTTCTGGACTAACAATAATTACTATTCTGCATCTGCGAAATATTCCTTCGCAAAGGTGATTTTTTCCTTCGCACGTTGAGAGTTTTCTTCGCACAGTGAAAGTTTTCCTTCGCGCATTGGTAATTTCTACTTTTTTATTGATAATTTTTAATTTCTAAACTGATAATAATTACTATTCTGCATCTGCGAAAGTCTTCCTTCGCACGTCGAAAATTTCCTTCGCGCAGTGAAAGTTTTCCTTCGCGAAGGTAATTTTTTTCTTTCGCGCATTGAAAACTTTTTTTGCAATGGTAATTTCTTTTTTTTGATACTTTTTTTAATTTCTAAAGTAATAAATTTTACTATTCTGTATCTGCGAAAGTTTTCCTTCGCGCAGTAAACTTTTTTTCGCACCGGCGAAATTTCATAATTTCACATTGACAATTATTTTTCTCACTGACAAGATTTTACAATTTCACATTGAAAAGTGTTTTTTTCACGTGCTGGTGAGATTTCATAATTCCGCATTTGTAAATTTTACATCTTCACGAGGAAACTTCGCAAAACGATAATTTTCATTTTCCCAAAGTGGTATTTTTTACATGATATAATTTCGTAATTTCATACTATTAATTTTTCCTAAAAACTTGTAATTTTTATCCTCTCAAATTGGTAAATTTTGTAAGTTCGCAACGGTAACTGTTTTTTTCGCGCCGAGCGAACTTTTTATTTCGCAGCGTAAAATTTTTCCGCACTGGTGAAATTTCGTAATTTTACATTATCAATTTCGTCTTCCGAAAATTGTTAATTTTTTATCTTAACAAGTTTTATTTTTTCGCGCCGAGCGAACTTTTTATTTCGCAGCGTAAAATTCCTTCGCACACGACAACTGTTTCCTTCGTAGTAGTAAAATCTCATAATTTTACACTATTTTGTCTTCCAAAAATTAATAATTTTTTTTCGCGCCGAGCGAACTTTTTACTTCGCAGCGTAAAATTCCTTCGCACACGACAACTGTTTCTTTCGCAGTAGTAAAATCTCATAATTTTACACTATTAATTTTCGTATATTGGCAATGTTTATTTCTTCCAAACAATTGTCTTCAGTCATTTTTCACTAGGGACTTTTTTCTTGCGCATTGGCTAATTGCCAACTTGATCTCTCGAAAGCCTAAGGCAAAAAGAGGATAAAACCACGTGCTGTTTTCCAGTTTTCCTTGTTTTTTATTTTTTGGTTTCTCTTTTTGGATTCTTGGGCATTTCTGAGTCTATTTTGAGCTGAAAAACCAATTTTCCTTTTTTATTCTGGTCAACAAGCTTTTTCGACAGTTCAAGAAAAGTCAAAAAAAACCCTGAAGGATTTCCAGATGAAAAAACTGTTTAAAAACGTCTTGAAATGCAAATATGGAAGTGCCCGAAGGTTCCAAGCCTCCTGACCTCTAGAATTTAAATTTTTTACTTTTTGAATCAATATAGATGGAATTTTAATTTTTAAAAATAAAGTTGTTTAAATTTAAAATTTCGAAATTCTTTATTCTTTAAAATTTTAATTTTTTTACTTTTTTTAACAAATTTTAATTTTTAAAAGTAATAAACTTATTTAAATTAGAAATTTTGAAATTCTTTATTTTTTAAAATTTTAATTTTTTTCACTTTCTTCAATGAATTTTAATTTTTAAAAATAATAAACTTATTTAAATTTGAAATTTTGAAATTTTTAAGATTTTCGAAAATTAAATTTTTTAAAATAAAAATATTTTAAAAATTCTTCGAAATTTAAATTTTTTTAAATAAGAAATTTTTTTAAAATTTTGAATTTTTTAGATTTTCGAAAATTTAATTTTTTTAATTTTGAGTTTTTCCAGACAAATACAGATTAATTTTAATTTTTATAATTGATGTTTCATAGTTGTTTGGCTTTGAAATCCTATTGCAAAATTTGCAGTATCACATGTTTCTCCTCCCTCTGCTCCTGAACTTGATTGTTTGTTGCCAACTATTTTTTGCAGATGAAAAAAGAATTGTTTTCGAGTTCTTGCAGTTTTTGCCATGTTTATACTTAAAAAAATTATCTATTTTTGTGGTCCCGGACAGAAAACGAGTTTATGAAAACTTCTAGAAATAATTTTTTATCTCAAATAGAAAAAATCGAATTTGTGGAAAAAGTTTTAAAAAAATTTTGTTTTTTTGATCCTAAGTGAAAAGTGAAAAAAAGAGGTTCGTAGGAAGTTTTAAAAATTGTTTTTGATTCTGAATGGAAAAAAGTGATTTTTTTGGTCTCAAATGGAAAAAGTGATTTTTCTCGGTCTCGAGTGGAAAAAGTAATTTTTCGGTCTCGAATGGAAAAAGTGATTTTTCTCGATCTCGAGTGGAAAAAGTGATTTTTTCGGTCTCGAATGGAAAAAGTAATTTTTCGGTCTCAAATAGAAAAACTGATTTTTTTGGTCTCGAACAGAAAAAAATCAGTCTTCTGATCCTAAATGAAAAAAAGTGATTTTTTCGGTCTCAGACGGAAAAAAATTAGTCTTTTGATTCTGAATGGAAAAATTATTTTAGTTTTGAATGAAAAAAATTATTTTTTTGGTCTTAAGTGAAAAAAATAAATTTCGAAAAACATTTTAAAAATTCTGAGAAATTATTTGTTGATCTTAAGCAGAGTTATCGATTTTTTGAAATCTTCGATTTTCGAACTCAAATTTATTCAGAATTCTTAGATCGCCGTGGGGCTTCTGGTTTACGTAGAGATGAGAAATAAGTACAAAGTGACTTACTGAACCGGAGGCACAAGATACAAGCAACTCTAATAATTATTGCATAATCAACTTAATTTCCTGCTACCCCATAGTCATAAATCCCTGTTAGCCCTCAGGGTATTTCCCTTCAGGACCAGTGTTGTTTAGGTTTACTTTCGAATGGATAGAATATGATTCAACAAAAGCTAATTTAATAGTTCTGATCCTAAACAGAAAAAAGTAATTTCTTCTTTCCCTTCAGGACCAGTGTTGTGGGTTTATGCTTACTTGGATAAGTATATGATTCAGCATAAATCTACTCAAAAGTTCTGATCCTAAACAGAAAAAAGTAATTTCTTCTCTCTCTTCAAGACTAGTATTTTTTAGGTTTACTTTCGAATGGATAAGTGTATAATTGAACAAAAACTGATTCGAAAGTTCTGATCCCGAGTAGAAAAAAGTAATTTCATCTTTCCCTTCAGGACTAGTGTTGTTTGGGTTTACTTTCGAATGGATAGAGTACGATTCAACAAAAACTAATTTAAAAGTTCTGATCCTAAATAAAAAAAAAAGTAATTTCTTCTTTCTCTTCAGGACCAAAAAGCAGATGAATTTGAAAATGTTAAAAAATTTTCAAAAAACTTTTTTTTGTCCTGAATGGAAAATAAGTTTTAAAAAGTCCCTAGAAAATAATTTTTTTCGAAAAAAATTTCCATTCAAAAGCAAAAAATAAACTTCGAAAAAAAAATTAAAAAGTAATTTTTTTTCCACTTGGGACCGAAAAAAATAAAAAAGTTAAAAACAATCTTTAAAAAATTCGTTTTTCAGTCCCAAATGGAAAAAATGTAAAAATTCTTTTTACTCAAAAAAGAAAAAATAAATAATAATTTAAAAAAAAATAATTTTAAAAAAAAATAATTTTAAAAAAAAAAAAATAAAAAAAAATAAAAATAAAAAAAAATGATCATTCGTCACATTTCGCCAATTCGCTCAAGATGGCGAACTCGGATTTCTCATTTTTCGTGTTAGGACCATTCAAATTTTATTTTTTATGATTTTTGAAATTACTGATGAAACTTTATTTTACATATTTTTATAATAGATAAAATATTTAAAAACTTAAAAAGTGATTTTTTACTTCAGTACTGTTCCATAAAAAACGTAACTTTTGTTTTTTTAACAATTGCGAAATATAACAAAAATGTAACACAATAGTCACGTTTTTTCATTAATATTTCATATTTGTGACAAAAATTGAAAAATAATAGTGACGATTTACATTTGTTATTCCACTAAAGTTACGCTTTTTGTATATAATAATAAATTTTTTCTAATATATGGTATTTAGGAACATTTAGTCAATTCTTCAGACAAAAAAAGTAACTTTTAGTTTTTTAACAATTACGAAATATGACATAATAGTCACATTTTTCATGAATATTTGACATTTGTGGTGGAAGTTAAAAAATAATAGTGACGATTTACATTTGTTATTCCACTAAAGTTACGCTTTTTGTATGTAATAAAATTTTTTTCTAATATGTGGTATTTAGGAACATTTAGTCAATTCTTCAGACAAGAAAAGTAACTTTTAGTTTTTTAACAATTACGAAATATGACACAATAGTCACTTTTTTCATTAATATTTCATATTTGTGACAAAAATTGAAAATTGATAGTGACGATTTTCACTTATTACTGTACCTAAAGTTACGCTTTTTCGTGTGCAGGTTTGTCTCAAATTATGAGTTACAATATATCCTGTCGTATTTTATCGAAATTTTATCGGAATTTTCTGAATCTATCAATTCTCATAATTGTAATGGTGTAATTAATGATGTTTCCGAACAATTGATCATTTTACTTAATGTTCGTCAATGACATAAGAATGAATAACAAAAACTTCTAACTTGAAGATTATATACTTTGATTTTTCCAAGGCCTTAGTTCAAATTTAGATATGATTCAATTGTTAATCAACTTCCGTCCTTAGACACCTGATTTTTAGTCTGAAAAATTTTAAATTGATATATGAAAATTTTAAATTGATATATGAAATTTTAAATTGATATATGAAAATTTTAAATTGATATATGAAATTTTAAATTGATATATGAAAATTTTAATTTGATATATGGAAATTTTAATTTGATATATGAAATTTTAAATTTGATATACGAAACTTGACTGCAAAGCATTCATTATTTTTTAGTTAAATAAATATCTGATAATAACAAAATATATTGAACATTTTCCTGCAAAAATCAATTTAAATGATTATTACTAAGTATTAAAATGAAAAATTGTAAAATGTATTGTAGCAACTAAATAATAACGAGAAAAAGTGGATTTAATAGTAAATAATTCTAAAAACTAAGAAATTTGTGGTCTTAACACGAAAAAAAATTGTGAGTTCGTCGTTTTGGATGAATTAAATAATATACGATCGTCCTCTTTCCATTAATTCTAAAAAATAAGAAATTTGTGGTCTTAACGCGAAAAATGAGAAATCTAAGGAGTTCGTTATTTCGAGCGAATCGGCGAACTGAGACAGACAATCTTCCTCTCTCCAGAAAGTCTTAAAATTTAAAAAAATTATTTTCATTCAAAATTTAAAAAAATAAATAAAATTAAAAATATTTTTAAAAAAATTATTTTTTGTTTAAAAATTAAAAAAAATAAATAAAATTAAAAATATTTTAAAATTCCTAAAAAAATTATTTTTTGTTCAAAATTAAAAAAAGTAACTTTAAAAATGCTTTAAAATTCTCAAAAAATTTGTTTTTTGTTTAAAAATTTTAAAAAAATAAATAAAATTAAAAATATTTTAAAATTTTTAAAAAATTATTTTTTGTTTAAAAATTAAAAAAAGTAACTTAAGAAATGCTTTAAAATTCTCAAAAAATTTGTTTTTTTAGTCCCGAATGGAAAAAACGAGTTTGAAAAAGTTGAAAAAATTCGGAACGAACGTGATCCAATGTTTACCTTCCGTTTCCTCAGAAAAATTATTTTGAAAACTTAGATTACGAATTCTGGTTAGAAAGTTTAATTTTATTTTTGTTTTATTATTTAAAAAATAAATGTTTTAAGATTTCTCAAAATGAATTATTAAAATTTCTGAGAACCTTCGAAATTGTAGGAAAACAAGGAAGGAAGAGCGAGTTCATTTCAGCAGTTAATTGCCAGATTTATTTTTATTCATTTTTGCAAAAAAAAAAATTTCCAAAAAAATTTATCGGAATTTCTAAAAAATTAAGATTTTTATAAAAATAGTTAATTTTTTATTTTTATTCATTTTTGCAAAAAAATTTATTTTCAAAATTGAAATTTCTAAAAAATTAAGATTTTTATAAAAATAGTTAATTTTTTATTTTTATTCATTTTTGCAAAAAAATTTATTTTCAAAATTGAAATTTCTAAAAAATTAAGATTTTTATAAAAATAGTTATTTTTTTATTTTTATTCATTTTTGCAAAAAAAAAATTTCCAAAAAAATTTATCGGAATTTCTAAAAAATTAAGATTTTTATAAAAATAGTTATTTTTTTATTTTTATTCATTTTTGTAAAAAAATTTATTTTCAAAATTGAAATTTCTAAAAAATTAAGATTTTTATAAAAATAATTTATTTTTTTATTTTTATTCATTTTTGCAAAAAAAAACTAATTTTTAAAAATTATCTTTAATTTTTATAATTTTCTAAAAAGTTGTGAAATTAAAAGATTTTTAATTTAAAAAAATTTAAATTTAAAACTTTTTGAAAATTAAAAAAATAAAGTAAAAAATTTTGAATTAATTTTAATTTTTAAATTTTTTTGTTTTACTTACCTTCCAGACGATTTCGAAAATTGCAAAAAAAATTTGCATCACGTTTTATGTAATTTTTTTTCTTGTTTTACGGTATTTACGACTGCGAATTTACGATTCCGTGGGAGATTACTCCATCAGAAGATTTTTTATTTTTCACGTGGCTTCTATTAGGGCTACAGAACATCCAGGAATCGTAAAAAAAATTTAGTTCAAATTTTTAAAGGAAATCAATGTACTCAAAATGTTTGATTTGACGTGGATTGCTCATTGATCGACTAAAATTTAAAAAAAATTAACTTTTTAAAAAAATTAAAATTTAAAAAAAATCAAATTTTTTAAAAAATTAAAATTAAAAAAAAATTAACTTTTTTAAAAAATTAAAATTTAAAAAAAAATTAACTTTTCTTAAAAAATTAAAATTTAAAAAATTAAATTTTAAAAAGTTTATTTTGCAAATAAAAATTTTTTTTTAATTCTTGTTTTTCCAAATTTGTTTTTTTATCTATTTTGGAAAACTTGGACTCTGACAGTCTCGAAACGTCAATTACGAGACTTGTGTTGTATATTGTCAAAATCGAAATTCTAATTTTTCGTGTTAAGACTCATATTTGAATTTTTCTTACTTTAGAATATTTTTTCATTTAAGTTGATAAAATTAAATATCTGGATTTTTCGAATCACAATAATTTTTGAATTATGTCTTAACACGAAAAATTAGAATTTCGACCTCGAATTCTGAATTTTAATTTTGACTTCGAACTCTGGGTATCAACATTGATGTCGACCTTTGACCTTCAATTTTAATATTCAAATTCGGCTTCAAACTTTAACAATTAATTTTAACTTTGAATTTTGATACTGAACTCTGTGCTAATATACCAAAATTGGAATTCAGAATTCAAAATCGAAATTCTAGTTTTTCATATTAAGATATATGAATTTTTCTTACTTTAAAATATTTTTTCATTTAAGTTGATAAAATTAAATATCTGGATTTTTCGAATCACAGTAATTTTTGAATTATGTCTTAACACGAAAAACTAGAATTTCGACCTCGAATTCTGAATTTTAATTTTGATAATACGAGACTTGATTTTTTGCACTTTAATCTGCCGAATGTTTAAAAACAAAAAAAACGATCCATTGTTTCCGAGAGGGTCGCCGCTCACGTGGTGTTCAGCTTTTTCTTTCGTTTTTGTTTTTCCACTTTTCCCAACTGGAAAACAACCCCTTTTTTCTGGATGAAAAAAATTTTCGAAAAAATTCAACCTTAAAAATTGAACATTGACTTCCTGATGTACGGAATTACGTATACATGGTTTCCACTTGAGACCAGACGAAATTTTTTAAAATAAATATTTTCAATTTTGTCTTGAGTGGAAAACACGAAAACAATTTCAGACCTTGGTTAATTAACTTTTATTTTTTAAAATTATTAATTAAATTCGTGGTGAGAAAATAAATTTTTCGTGTTGAGACAATTGTTTAAAATTTAAAAATTATAATTAAAGTTTTTTATTCAAAAATATAGGTCCCGCCACGATTAACTTTTATTTTTTTAAATTATTAATTAAATTCGTGGTGAGAAAAATAAATCTTTCCTGTCAAAACCATTATTTAAAATTTAAAAATTATAATTAAAGTTTTTTATTCAAAAATATAGGTCTTACAACGATTGACTTTTATTTTTTAAAATTATTAGATTCGTGGTGAGAAAAATAAATCTTTCGTGTTGGGATAATTATTTAAAATTTAAAAATAATAATTAAAGTTTTTTATTTAAAAATATAGGTCCTACCACGATAGATTTTTATTTTTTAAAATTATTAGATTCGTGGTGAGAAAAATAAATCTTTCCTGTCAAAACCATTATTTAAAATTTAAAAAATAATAATTAAATATTTTAATTCAAAAATATAGCTCCTACCATGATTGATTTTTATTTTTTAAAAGACTGGTAATTAAGTTCATTGTGAAAAATAAAAATCTTTGGTGTCAAAACCATTATTTAAAATTTTTCCTTAGAGAACGGGGATTAAGAAAATCTAAAAAACTTAATCCCTCCACGAATGATGCCTAAAGGGTCATTCTAAATTAATATTTTTAATTATTTTTTGTCCCATGATCTTCTTTCGAAAGTTCCCCTCAGGTAATGATGAAGAAAAAGTTCTTCAAAAAATTTTGGTCCTGTCACGAATGTTCTCAAATGATCGTCATTAAGTTAATTTTCTTCGTTTTAAAACCTTTTTTTTGAAAACTCTACCTAGATAATGAAAACTAAAAAAATTTTGGTCCTGTCACGAATGTTCTCAAATGATCATCTTTAAATTAATTTTTTCGTGTCAGGACCTTTTTTTGAAAACCTTACGTAAATAATGAAAATTAAAAATTTCTTTAGAAATTTTTGTCCCACCACGAAAGTTACTCATGATTCTGTTTTTCGTGCCAGGACCTTTTTTTGAAAACCCTACCTAGATAATGGAAATTAAAAATTTCTTTAGAAACTTTTGTCCCACCACGAAAGTTGTTCACACGATCTTAATTATTTTTCGTACCAGGACGTTTATTTTCGAAAATTGCCAACAATTAATGGAAACCGAAAAAACTTCGGTCTTGTCACGAACGTTGCTCACGTGATCTTAATTATTTTTCGTGCCAGGAATTTCTTTTTGAAAATTTCCCTCAGGTGATGATGGCAAAAAGTTCAAAAAATCCCGGTCCTGTTACGAAAGTTGCTTAAATAATTTTATTAAACTAAAATTTTTAATTATTTTTACAATTTTTCCTCAGGTAATGATGGCAAAAAAGTTTTTTAAAAAATTTCGGTCCTGTCACGAAAGTTGCTTAAATAATTTTATTAAATTAAAATTTGTAATTATTTTTACAATTTTTCCTCAGGTAATGATGGTTAAAAAGTTCGGTTCTGTCACGAAAGTTGCTTAAATAATTTCATTAAATTAAAATTTATAATTATTTTTGAAAATTTCCCTCAGGTAATGATGATTAAAAAAGCTCTAAAAAGACGTTGATTTTGCCGCGAGTAATGCTTAATTTATCCTCGAACTATGAAGCCTGGTTAGTGGCCTTTGAAAAAACAATTTTTTGACAAGGATGTTCGTTTTCCCTTCGCCAGTTTTGTCGTCAAGGAACGCGAGAAAAGTAGCTGACGGCATTCAACTGGAAACTCTCGAAGCTTCGTTGTACTAATTTAACAAGCCCTCAGGTCATCTATTATTTTTCTATTTTTAATTTTTAAATTATTTTTTAATTTTTAAAAATTTAATTTTTTTTTAACTTCTACAAAATTTTTTAAAATTTCTATAAAATTCTAAAAACTAAAAAATTTCCATAAAATATTTTAAATTTTTTAAAATTTCTATAAAATTCTAAAAATGTTTTTTTAATTTTCATAAAATTTAAAAAATTTTTTTAATTTCCATAAAATTCTAAAATTTTTTAAAATTTCTATAAAATTCTAAAATTTTTTAAAATTTCTATAAAATTCTAAAATTTTTTAAAATTTCTATAAAATTCTAAAATTTTTTAAAATTTCTATAAAGTTCTAAAATTTTTTAGTTTCCACAAAATTCTAAAATTTTTTAAATTTCCATTAAACTTAAAAAATTTTAGAATTTTATGGAAACTAAAATATTTTTTAAATTTTCATAAAACTTAAAAAATTTTTTAGTTTCCATAAAATTCCAAATATCCAAAATCCTTCCGTTTTCTAAAAAAATCCTAAAATCCGCTTCAAAATTGTAGTTGCATGAAATCTTCGAAAATTTCTGTCGACCAATTTTTCCAAATCTAATCCGATTCGGTTTTGTAGTTACTGTTATAATTTTTTTCAATAAAAAATTCAATTATATTTTTTTCGTAAATTTTTGGCTTAATCGATAAATTTTAAAAATTTATGAATTTTTTTTATAAAAAATTACTTTTTTACGTGTCTGTTGCAAAAAAAACTAATTTTAATTTTTTTTTAAATTTGGAAATTAAAATTTTCGAAATTAAAAATTTTTTAAAAATTCCAGAATTCAAGGATTTTTGAAATTAAAAAAATTTTAGAATCTTCCAAAATTTTTCGGAATCTTTCAAAATTTAAAAATTATTTTTAAAATTTTATGCAAAAATACCAATTTTTAATTTTTATAACATCTAAAAAATCATAATTGACATTCATTCACATTTCGCCAAAAATTCAAATTTGACATTCATTCACATTTCGCCAAAAATTCGAATTTGGCAATTTTCACACTTTGCCAAAAATTCGAATTTGGCAATTTTCACACTTTGCCAAAAATTCGAATTTGACAATTTTTTCACATTTCGCTAAAAATTCGAATTTGACAATTTTTTCACATTTCGCCGAAAATTCGAATTTGGCAATTTCCACACTTTGCCAAAAATTCAAATTTAGCAATTTTCACATTTCGCCAAAAATTTCCTTAAATCAGAATTTTCCAGAATCCAATGAAAAATAAAAAATTTAAATTAAACATTTTGAAATTAAAAAGGTTCTAAAATTTCGTAATTGTTTTTTTTTTATTTTTATAGGTGTGTGATTTCTAAAAATGAATCTGGAAAGGTCAACAACGTTGGTTCAAAATCAAAATTTTTTTATTGATTTCGATTATTCTGAAATGATTGTTTGTCAATGAAAATCACAAGAAAAACTTTCTGGAGTTTTATCTGAGAAAATTTGAAAAACATCTGTCCCGTGGTCTTGGCTCGGCTTTGGATCATCTTATGATAGTTTTGACACATTATTTTTTCTTTTAACGGAAGAAAAACAGCTTACTTTTATTACAGTTTGACGATCAGAGGTCGACGTCAAAATTGAACTTTTCGTACTAAGATCAAATTCGAAAATTTCTTTTCAAAAAATCATCATACCTAAATTCATATTTGAAACTTAAATATTTTTATCTTTATCAAAAGTCAAAATCAAAATTGAACTTTTCGTGCTAAGATCAAATTCGAAAATTTTTTTCAAAAAATCACTATACCTAAATTCATATTTGAAACTTAAATATTTTTATCTTTATCAAAAGTCAAAATCAAAATCGAACTTTTCGTGCTAAGATCAAATTCGAAAATTCCTTTTCAAAAAATCATCATACCTAAATTCATATTTGAAATTTGAATATTTTTATTTCTATCAAAAGTCAAAATTGAACTTTTCGTTTTAAGACAAAATTCGAAAATTCCTTTTCAAAAAATCACCATACCTAAATTCATATTTAAAATTTGACTATTTTTATTTTTATCAAAAGTCAAAATTGAACTTTCCGTGTTGAGACAAAATTCTACCGTACCTAAATTCATATTTAAAATTTGACTATTTTTATTTTTATCAAAAGTCAAAATCAAAATCGAACTTTTCGTGCTAAGATCAAAATTCTCGAATTTCTCCCTTTCAAATTCTACCGTATCTAAATGCATATTTAGAGCTAAAATCTCTTATCATTTTTATCAAAAGTCGAAATTAGAATCGAGGTCAAAGGCCGGTGTCAAAATTAAACTTTTCGTGCTGAGACACAAAGCCATGTTTTGATTCCAAAAATCCGGATATCAAATTTTAGTAATTTAGATAAAATAAATTTTTAAAAAAAATAAAATGTTTTTTAACGCAGAAAATCCAAATTTTGATTTTCAACTTTGATAAAAACGAAGCTCTGATTCGTCGTTTTCGTAAAAGTAAAATTTTTTAAAATTCGTATTCAAAATTTTCGAATTTTCCAAAATTCTTTAAAAATTTACAGAAAAATTTAAAATCGAAAAATTTTTTTGAAAATATTCATTTTTAATTTTTACAATAAAATTATTTTTAAAAATCTAAAATTCGAATTTTTAAATTTCTTAAAATTTAATAATTTTAATTTTCCTAAATTTTGAAAATTTAAAATTTTTCAATTTTCTCACATTTCTTAATTTTTAATTTTAAAAATATTTATTTTTGATTTTTACAGTAATATGAACTTTTAGAGGTTTTTGAGATTATATATGACAATCTTTGTTTTTTTTGTTTTAGAAAACTCGTGTCGATTTTTGTTTTGTCTGGATTTCGAACTATCATTTTTCCGGAAAATGTGGCTAAATTTATTTTTTTTAATTCTAAAAAAAATAATTTCTTAAAAAATTCTAAAAAAATTATTTTTTTTTAAATCTAAAAAAATTATTTTTTAAAAAAACTCTAAAATAAAATTAATTTTTAAAAAACTCCAAAAAATTAATTTTTTAAAAAACTCTAAAAAAATTATTTTTTTTAAATCCTAAAATAAAATTAATTTTAAAAAAATCCTAAAATTAATTTTTTTTAAATCCTAAAATAAAATTTAAATATAGTACTTTATTAAAATTAATTTTGGAAATTTATTCAAAAAGTACAAAATTGAATAATCTTGTTTTTCATTCACTTTTTAATTTCCAAAAATAATCCAAAAAAACTTTTAATCCTTTTTTTGAAATTTTAAAATAACTTTAATTTCCTTAAATTATGGAATAACTTTATTTTTTTTTAAATTTTTAAATAATTTCAATTTTTTTAATTTTTAAAATAATTTTTTTTTAATTTTAAAATTTTTAAATAATTTTATTTTTTTTTAATTTTTAAATGATTTTATTTTTTTCTAATTTTTATTTTTAAAATAATATTTTTTAGTTTTTTAATAATTTTAAACTTTTTTAATTTTTGAATAATTTTTTTCCAAGATGTTTTTTTAAAAAATGCTGAAGCTGAAAGGACATGGGGGAGCCGGGAATTTCCTGTGTACTTTTAAAAGATTATTTTTGTCGTTTGTTGTCCTAGCGAAAGCATGTTGTGTCAGATGATTTTTTGAGCGTCTGGTGCCGCCTAAGGGGATACTAGTCAGATTTCATTCATAAGTGATGCAATCGTTCTATTGTAAAAGATTTAAAGCTGAATTTTCTCGAAATTTTTCAAATTTATATTAGATCTTTGAAAAGTTGAAAAAAGATTCTGGAGAACTTCAGAAGTTTCTAATGAATTCTAGAAGGATTTTAAAAATTTCCAGGAGATTCTAGAAGGACTTCAGAAATTTCTAAGAGATTCTAAAAAGATTTTTAAAATTTCTAGGAGATTCTAGAAGGATTTTTAAAATTTCCAAGAGATTCTAGAAGTTTTTGATAAATTCTAGAAGGACTTTAAAAATTTCTAAGAAATTCTAGAAGGACTTTAAAAATTTCCAGGAGATTCTAGAAGTTTCTAATAAATTCTAGAAGAATTTTATAAATTTCCAAGAGATTCTAGAAAGACTTTAGAAGCCTTTTACAACTTCCAGAAAAATTTCGGAGAATTTAAAACCTCAGAATCTTCTAATAAATCCTAGAATCTCCTCGAAAATCTCCAGAAACTTCCTTTAGATTCTGAAATGTTTAAAATTTTCTACTATATTCCGAAAACTTCATAGTATTCAGAAAAAATTAAATAATTTTAAAAAATTCAAAATTTATTTTTTTAAAGAAAATATATCTAAAAAAAAATCAAATTTTAAATTAAAAGAATAACTTTTAAAAAAAATATCTAGAAAAATTTATTTTTTAAATTTAAAATTTGATTTTTTTTGAAAAAAATCTATAATTTTTTGTCCTTAAAAAAGATAACAATATGAGCTAGTCCTGTCCCGTGATTTTTCGACAAATATTTAAAAACCAAAAAGGTCAGTATATGATTTTATTTTTTTTCTGATTGTTTTCAGTTTGAATTTTTTCGAATCGATTTTATTTGAACTTTTGCTTTGGTTCCTTTTTCAGAGGCTTTCTCGTTTCCCGTTCTTTGTCCACATGATTTTTCCACTTGAAGGCCGTCCAAAAACGTGTTCGACCTTCATTATTCCAAAATTCCAAAATTTTAAAAGATATATTTTTGGAAAAACTGGCCAATATTAGGATAAACAACTTTTTCGTTTTATCGCTGATAATAAACGTTTCCTGGAAGCGTGCTTGTTCAGCAGCTGATTACAGCGTAATTACCAGGACCAATCTTGATTTTTTCCATTTGACCTTTATTGATCTTTTTGAGTACAAAAGTGCTTTGGAACCTTGGAGAATTACAAACACAATTTTAGTTTTCCGTCTTAGTTGAGGAATTCCAAAAATTCGTGTCGGGAAAATCTGAAAATTCTTAGACGGAAATTTTTATATTTACTACAGTAATTTCGAAACTAAAACCACAAACATAATTCTTTATTTTTTAGTCCTAATTGGAAAGTTCTGAGACATTTCGGAACTTTTATAAAAACACTCATTTTTGTAATATAGTTTTAATCTTCAAAATTATATAAAACCAAAAATCTACAGTGTTTATTCATACCAGAGAGTTCTGAAAATTCGCGTCGAGAAAATCCCACAAAAATATTTTTAATATTTTACAGTGTGACTTACGAACTATACGATTGTTTTTTTGCTTTTTTGCATCAACTACGTGAAGAATATTTATTTCTTGAAAAAACTGTTTTTGATTATTCCACATTTTGAGATCCGTGATTTCTTTTCCAACAATAACAATAATTTTAAATTACGAAATTACTACGTCAGTTTTTCCCTACAGGATATTTGTTGTTTTGTTTAATTCGGTGCGGATTTAACGGTTGACTGAGGAACTCAAAAGCGCAATAACTACAGTAACAGAAAGGATGTCATGGAATGCGAAATTAACTTCCACTACGAAAGGCCTTGAAGGTCGTGACGAGACCTTCTTCAAATGCGAGTAGGATTCAGGACAAAAAGCTATAAAGCGAAATGGACTCTTGTCGCGAAAATTCCCGATAGTCAGCAATGTTCACAGCTTATCAGTGCGAGTGGAATTTGAGAGAAAAATAGTATGAGTGAAATTAACTCTTGTCGCAAAATTTTCTAAGAATCTAGAAGCTTGCAGTTTTCAAACAGAAGTGGAAGTTAGTGCGATAGGAATTCAAGATAAAAATGAAAATAACTCTCACTACGGAAATTCCTGAAGATCATGATAAATTTGATTATTCTTAGTTGGGATTTGAGCTAGGCCTAAAAAGTAATGAGGAAAGTTGAATTGATTCCTACTGCGGAAATTCCTGGAAATCAAGAAGTTGATCATTTTCAGGTCCAATAGGAATATAAAACATATATAAAATACTGCCGCTAAAGTCCCTGGTAATAATAAATGCACTCATTCTTTGTTGGAATTTGAGCTAGGCCTGAAAATTAATGAGAAAAGTTAAATTACCTCTTACTGCGGAAATTCCTGGAAATCATCTTCAGGTCCAATAGGAATATAAAACATATAAAATACTGCCGCTAAAGTCCCTGAAAATTATAAAAAAACTTACTCATTCTCAGCTGGGACTTGAGTTAGGCCTAAAAAACAATTTGAAAAAAAGTTAAATTAACTTTCACCACGGAAATTCCTGGAAATCAGAAAGTTGATTGTTCCTAAACACAAACAAAATCTTAAAAAATTAAAAAATCCCGCCACGAAAGTTCCTAAAAACTATAAAGTCACTCGTTCACCAGCGCGAGTAGAGCCTCACCCAAACAACAGAAAGTACCGAATCTAACTCCCGCCGCGAAACTGCCTGAAAACCATATTAACCATCCACATTTACCAGTGCGAGAGAAACCGCGTAAACAACGATCAAAATTTTTCCATCAATCCTAAAAATTTCCATATTTTTTTTGTTTTTCTCTTTTTCCTTTTGTTTTTCCCATTTTTCTTTCTATTTTTAAAATATTTATCCCAAAATATATCCCCAGGAAATACTAGCGTACCAAATGAGTATTTTAAGGAAACGTGGGCCGGGATGAATAATTTCAAATGTTTTTGTTTTTCTCAAGTTCAGTTTTTATTTTTATGTGTCATTTTATTTCTATTAGATTTACAACTGTACTTAGCGAGGAAATACTTTGTTTTGACGTTTCAAGTGAATTTCAATAGAAAAATCTGACTCGAACTGACTGGCCAAGTGTTTTCCGTGCGATCTTTGTTTATTGGCTCTTTTTGTCTCTTCTACAAAGTGCCTGTTTTCATCCCAGCACGATAACAATCTCCGGAAACGTGAAATCTTTATTTCTCGTACAAAGTAGTCCGTCGGGGATACTTTGGTGTTTTCAATATTTATGAGTATTTTAATGTGTAATTATTCTTGAAATACCGACTTATATATCCCATATACCCCGATCCAGAAGTCTCCAGATACATCCAGGCAGAATATGGTTCTAAAAACTTGATTACAGAATCATGTGAAATGACGAAATAATTGTGTATAATCGAATTAGTTATTTTGGGTTTCAGAAAAGTTCTGAAAATTCGTGTCGAGACTAATAACGCTAATCTTGGAGTTTTATGATTGCGTGATTACGAAACCGTCATGAAAAACAGAAAGTTACAGGGTGATTGTAGATCCTAAGCAATTCCGAAGATTTTTGTCGAGATCATTTTTCAAAAAAATTCACTTTTGATGGAATTGGATTACTAACTTTTGGAACTCTAGCATCTGATAGACTTGGAATTATCTAAAATCAAATGTCTGAGATTCCTAACAAGTTCTAGGAATTCGTGTCGAGACCATTTTGGAAGAAATTTACTTTTATAATGCTCTAATTTTGAAATTCGTTGTGAGAGTTCCAGATTCGTGTCGGGATAATTTTGTAAAAAATTAGTTCTAATGTGGTTTTTGGAATTTTTCGGAAATTCGTGTCGGGACGATTTCGTAATAACGTTAATTTTCACTTTTTTAAATACTATCATTTAGTGTTTCAGAACTTTTTAAAAAAATTGAGAAAATTAACCCGAAGCAATAATCTGCCTGGTGTGTTGCCGGCGGAATCATGATCGGGGTGATGGAACAGACTTCAATGAGTCCATTCCTCGTCCGTACGAATCAGAATAACAAATCCCCAACGAGATTAGACGCAATGGACGAGGAATTGGAAGAAGTCGAAGAGTTGGAAGTTTGTCTTCCGCTCAGATCAGATGAGTCCGACAACTCTAACCAGAGCTCCCCCTCAGGCAACAACCGTATGGAAGTGGACGACGAAGTCTTAGTCGATGGAGAAAACGAACAACTCCGGGAAATGAGGGAAAGAAAAAGAACTTTGTCTTTGAAATTGAAGGAAACTGTAGAAGCCTTCAGAAGAATGAATTCAAATGGGAAAAATATTTCTTCAGATGCTAATCATAACCATAGTCCCCCAGGGAAACCCCCAAAGTTGTCTTGTAAAATGCCAAGTAACGATTCTGCAGTCGATAGTTCAGATTCTCGAAGAGGTTCTATTTCTGAAGCTAAACGTGATTTTATTCGTCAAAGAAGACAAACCATAACGGGAAAAGTTTGTTTATTTTATCATTTTTCCTAATTTTTGATTATATTGCGAAAAATTCAGTCACATGGGGGGACTGCCAACAAAAAAAACATTGATTGATTATTCATTTTGATGGGAAAAAATAATCGGAAAAGGAAAAAGTTAACTCAAAAGAGGTCTAGGGGTTTAGGAATTTATTCACAAAAGGTCTAAAGTTTAAATAGTTATTCGCAAAGGTAGAGGGTCTTTTATAAAGGATAGTTAAAAGTAATTCAACAGAGATCTAGAGAGTCAGGGATTTATTCACAAAAGGTCTAGAATTTTGGACGGTTATTCGTAAGGGTAGTCAAAGGGTCTAGGAATATATTCAGAAAGAATAGTTAAGAGTAATTTAAAATATATATAAGGGGTTCAGGAATTTGTAGGAAATTTGGAGATTAATTTTCAATTTTAGATGCTTAGTCATAAGTGTAGTCAGAGGTTTAGAGGTTCATTAATGAAGCGTTGATTAAGGAGTCTGAAGTTTTGAGAGTTTATTTTTAAAGGTATTCAGAAGGCCTAAAAGTTTTGAGTTTATTCATATAGTATTCAGAAGGTCAGTGATGAGAGTTTAAGGGGTTCATTTACAAGACGGGGAGTTTTTCAAAGTTATTTACAAGGGACTTGGGAGTTTGAAAATTTATCCACGAGAAGTTTGAGGAGTTTCGAAATCTGGATAGAAGAGAATTTAGGGGTTCGTTCCTAAAAATTCGGGAATTTCCTTACAGAGGGTACTTGGGGGTCTAGGGACTCGTGTTCTCTAAAAATCACCTAATTTTTATTTTATTTTAACTTTTCAAAAATATAAAAATTCACAAATCTGACATGAGAGATGTTAAATTTTTGGAAATCCTTCCGAAAGTTTTTAAAAATTTGAATTTTGCTTAAAAAATAAATTATTTAGTAAATTTGAATAATTTCAGTATCCCGGATCTGCTAGGAAACCGAAACTTCAAAGACAAGTTTCGGAACATTTGCCGTCGGAAAGGAAAAGCAGCAACGATTCGCAATTCGAGGACGATTGCGAAATGGAAGATGACGATGAAGAATTTCCTGCACCTGTTTGCTTCAAAGGAAGGAGATTCAGTGTTCCGGAAAAAGTTCTGCTTCGAGCTGTAAGTTTTAAATTATAATCCTAGAGGAATCTTCGGAATATAATGGGATATTCCAGAACACTGTAGAAATTTCAATGATTTCGTAAAATTTTCTAGAATACTGTAGAAATTTCCATCATTTTTGAGAATACTGTAGACATTTTAGAAGTTTTGGGATATTCCAGAACACTGTAGAAATTCCCATCATTTCGTGAAATTTTCTAGAATACTGTAGAAATTTCCATCATTTTTGAGAATACTGTAGACATTTTAGAAGTTTTGGGATATTCCAGAACACTGTAGAAATTTCCATCATTTCGTGAAGTTTTTTAGAATATTGTAGAAACTTTGGTGATTTTCTAGAATACTGTAGACATTTTTAGAGTTTTGTAAAATCCTCCAGAATATTGTAGAAACTTCTAAGATCTTCTAAAATCTTTCGGAATTTTTTAGGATACTGTAGACATTTTTAGAGTTTTTTGGGATCATCTGGAATACTGTAAGAATTGCTAGGATTTTCTGGAATTTTCCAGAATACTGTAGGGGATTTTGAAAGCCTCCAGAATATTTCAAAAGTTTTTCGAATTTAATGAAGACTTCTAGAATTCTCCAGAATCTACTGTAATGTTTTGAAAACTTCATAGAAACATCCGAGGCATTTTGAAAGTTTTTTTCAAATCTCTTAGAATTCCCTAAAAAATTCTTCTAACTGTCCAGAATCCAACAAAAAATTCCAAAGTCATTAATTTTTGCAGAAATATCCGAAATATTTCAGAATTTAAAGAAATTTTTAACTTTTTTTTAAATTTTTAATTATTTTTGAAATTTTAGAATTTTTTTATTTTTTAAAAATACAAGCGAAGCAGCCCGCCTTCGGCGGGCTCTTTGCTCTTGGAACCTGCCGTTTTGATTGTTTTGGATATTTTTAATTCGTTTAAAAATTATATACATCTATTCATATTCTAAAACCTTAAAAATAGTAATACAATATATATATATATTAAAATCTACAATAATTCTTTATAAACTACATTATTAGGATTTTCCCTTTTGGGACTCAAATTTTTAAATTTTCTCTACGTATTCTAGGGCAAGCCACATACAGTTGGTTGTGGGAGAAGATTGGAATGAGTAGATATAAACCTATTCTACGAAAAGTTTGGCCTTCACTTTTGTTAATAACTATAGTGAAAGCTAATCTTGTTGGGAATTACCTTATTTAAACGAAATAGTGAATTGTCTTCTCCTACGGGAAAGGCGATGCGCAAGATCAATATGCACTGATCTTTATTATTACCAGCTGCGATTTTACATCCTAAAATATATTTATCCATATACTGTATAGTCAGCCTGGTACCATTGTACAGACCCTTATTAATATGTAAATCACGAAGCTTCTCTGTAGCTCCTTTTTTGAGATGCAGGTTATATGATGACTATCCTGCAGGTATCAAGCTGTTAAGAAATTTAATAGTAAGATCATTACGTTCAGCTTTATCCATACTTTCAAGTTTTCGTGTCCTCAGAAAGATTGTCCAAGAACTTATTATTAATTTCTATCCAGCTTGCTTTAATAAAACAGAAGATAGCCTATTCTGGCGTTTAGCCCGAGATTTCTTTCTGTAATAATGTCTTTCATCATTTTAAATGATTTAGCATAGACATTATTCTCATTCAGCAAATGCGCCAAAGTAGTTATAACACAAAGAAAGTATCATTGCCTAGATGACCTAATCGCTCACGATCAGCTTCATTTGAATTTAAGAAGTAGAGCTGAAGATACTTCGGGAAAATATCATCATTCAACTGTCATCAGCAGATAGTAGATTTGGTCATGAAGTTTAAAAATAGACCATGATTTCTTGAAAAGTCTAATTTCGCCGGCAGAGATGTCATAGAAAAGCATTGTCGTATCTTCTAATATTCTTTTTGAAATTCCCTGCGTAGACATGATCATCTTCAAGAAATATCATTAGTTTGAGGGCAAGTAGACATAGTAAGATTGACTTGATCAAACCTCAGTTGAGATTTTTCTTGCTCAAAATAGAAGTGACGTGTATGATAACAGATACATTCGATATCCATAGCATTCAACGAATTCCACATTGAAGGAATAAAGTCATCATCACAAATAGCTACTTTCGGTTTCGTAGATTTCTGAAGAAAGGATTTTAATATATTATTTACTTTAATAATATATAAACTTACCTACATATTTATTTGTCTCTGCAGGAGGTAGTCTGCTCTTTCTGCTTCCGAAAGGCAATCATATCTTCTTCGTCTAATGCGTTGGTTTTGAAAGCATTGTAAGCGTTGCTATCATCCGAGCGCCAGTAGTAATTTTGCCTATCCACGATGGAATGAATTCGTGGACGATCTCTTCGTATAGGAATAACAGAGGTACCAACTACTGCTTCATCATCTATCAGTACTTTAACATAATAACGGATGCGCAAAAGTAAATAAAACCTACATTGGCACAGCACCAATTACGAAATTACCCGCACATTACGAAACAAATATTGCGAAAAATTAAAATCAATGCGCAAGTTACTGTAGTTCTCATGAGATCCCTGATATTCGCGTCGAGACAATTTCATAACAACGCCCATTTCCGCTCTTTATTATATATGATTTTTTAAATTTGAGAATTTTTTTAAAATTTATGTTTTTTTAATTTAACTTTTTTTGAAATTTTAGAATTTTTAATTATTTTTGAAATTTTAAAAAAATTTTTAACTTTTTTTGAAATTTTTAAAAATTCGTGTTGGGATATTTTGTAGTGACATCCATTTTTGTTATTTATAATGGCATTCAATTTTCCCCTAGAGATATTTAATGAATAATAATATTAGGGACCAATTAGTTTTAAAATAGCAGCTGTGTTCTGATATTTTTTCAATTTTTTTTTGTGAATAGAGAAAAAAAAATAAAAAATGTTTACAATTGTTCGAATCACGTGGTTTTTTTTTCAAAAAGCTCATCGTTTTTTTTTCACTTTTGATGTTTAAAACCGAGTTGCCTGAGGAAAGCAAGTCCCGGTTTTTCAAATGCAATTGATTCGTTTTTTTTTGCTTCAGCTGGTTTCTGCACTCACGCAAATGGCATTGCCAACGGCAGTCAACACAGCACTTTTGTCTTTCGTAATTCCAAATTGCTTTAGAATTTAAATCTTCTAAGTAAAATTAAACATTTTTATCATATTATTTTTAAAAATAAAAAATTAATTTTTTTTTTAAATTTTAAAAAAAATTAGTTTTTTTTAAAATTTTTTAGAAAATTAATTTTTTTTTAATCTTTTAGAAAATTAATTTTTTTTTGAAAATCTTGTTAGATATTCTGAAATTTTTGAAAATCTCATGGAAACTTTTGGGATTTTTCGGAATCTAATTAAATGTCATGAGGTTTTCCGGCATCTCGTAGAAGCTTCTGAAATTTTGTTAAATGTCTTTGAATTTTAAAAAATTTTGTCGAATATTTTTGGAATTTTAAAAATTTTGTTGAATATTTTTGAATTTTAAAAATTTTATTGAATACTTTTAAATTTTTTGAAATTTGAATATTTTTAGATTTTTTAAATTTTGTTAAATGTCTTTGAATTTTAAAAAATTTTATTGAATATTTTTGGATTTTTAAAATTTTGTTAAATGTCTTTGAATTTTAAAAAATTTTATTGAATATTTTTGGATTTTTTGAAATTTGAATATTTTTCGAATTTCCAACATTATGAGTTTTTGCAGAAAATTAATTTGTTTTTGTTGCAGGATTACGCCATTTTGCGGCATCAGGACCGGGGCCTGGAGTTCCTCGGGGCCTTTAGCCGGAACGACGAGCCCCTGAAGCACTATATGCAGTCGTTCACGTGCTATGATGTCGCTCCAGATCACAGCGCAGTTTGTGTTCTTGATGGATATCTTACTGTCAGAAAAGCAGTTATAAGTTACTGTAGCACAAATTTATGTGCTGCTTTAGTTGTAAGAGCGACAGATGACGGAACTTATGAAATTTTGACTTTGACTGACTGCCTTCATATGTTCCGTCTTGCTTCTAAGGAACCGGAAATTGCTAATATGTACCTCAAGGACTTTTACGCTCAATATTACCAAAATAAGAAAAAAGTCGTTTATTCCACTTCCAGTGAAACGTGAGTTGTATTAATTAATTTTAAAATTTTATAGTTTTTTTTTTAATTTTCTCAATTCTTTTAAATTTCATATTTTTTTAAATTTTAAATTTTCTTAATTTTATAATTTTTAAAACTTTAAATTTTCTTAATTTTTTAATTTTTTTAAATTTTAAAGTTTTATTATTTTTAAAATTTCCAATTTTCTTAATTTTATTTTTAAAATTTTATTATTTTTATAATTTTTTTAAATTTAAAATTACTTTTTTAGAATCTGGGACGTCGCAAAAATGTTTCGTTTGAACAGAGTCCATCGAATTCCTATTGTTTCTTATGATCCAGGAAGATTTATCGCAAATGAAACAAATCTGGTCTACTTTTTGTCTTTGAGAAGAATTTTCTCAGAAGTCATCTTCAAATTGAAGGAAAATAAATGTCCGAATCTCCCTAATCTTAGGTTAATGACCTTGAAAGAAACCAAAATTGGCACTTGGGAGAATATTGCTGTGGTAAGTTATGAAATTTAAAAAATGGTCTCAGTAAGACTTGAATTTTCTACTTGGGACCGAAAATTAGAATTTTCTACTTGAGACCAAAAATTAGAATTTCCTATTCAGGACCGAAAATTAGAATTTTCTATTCAGGACCGAAAATTAGGAGTTTTCCACTTAGGACCAAAAATTAGAATTTTTCCACTTAAGACTAAAAATTGAATTTTTCCACTTGGGACCAAAAATTAGAATTTTTCGACTTGGGACCAAAAATTAAAATTTCTTCATTTAAGACCAGAATAAGAATTTTCTTTTCAAGATCGAAAATTGAAATTTTTCCACTTAAGACCAAAAATTAGAAGCTTTTCACTTCAAACCAGGAAGTAAAATTTTATTTCTGTAGGTTCTAGAAAATGTCGAAGACATCTGCAGATTTCGGAATTATATTAATTTTAAAAACATAAATATGTAATTAAATTTTAAAAGTTGTTTTGAAAAAAGTTTTTAGTTTTTTAATTGAAATCAAAAACTATAAAATTTTGTTTTTATGGTTGTAGAAAATCCCAAAAAGTACCTAGTAAATCATAATTAAAAAACCGGAAATGTTTAGTTAAAAATTTTTCAAAAAAAATTATTTCGAATGAAATTTTAAAATTTTCCATTCGAGACCAAAAATAGACAAATTTCATTTTTTATGATTTTAAAAATTTTAAAAATATTTAGTAAATTTTATTTTTTTTAATTAAAAATGTTAATTATAAAATTTCAAAAAAAAAATTATTTTTAAAATAATTTTAAAATTTTCCATTCGAGACCAAAGATTGACAAATTTCATTTTTATGGTTTTTTGAATTTGAAATTTTTTATTTTTTTGCTTTATTGGGATATTGTAATTTAAGAGTTTTCAAAATGAAATTTTAAATTAGTTTTTAAATTAAATAATTTTCAGGCTCATGAGGAAACTCCCTGTGGCGAAATCATCGACGTGTTGTTGGAAAGGAAAATTAGCTGTTTGGGATTAGTGACGGATGAAGGATGGATCAGTGGGATAATAACGAAGAACGACATAATGAGTGCTATATCGAATAACCGTGACAGTTGTTTCGATGTTAACAAAATGCCTGCGGCTGATTTAATAAGTCAAAATTGCTTAAATTATCTCGTTGGAGAAACGACAAATATCGAATCTGCAATGGAAATTCTGTATGAATCAGGATTGCCATGTTTGTTCATCGTGGACCCTAAGGGCGAGAAAGCCATAGGAGTGATCAGTTATGCAGATATAATGGATTTTTTATTGAAATTGTCAGAAAAACACGAACAAAAAATGCAAAATGGATTCGTAAATGGTCGTCAGAAGATGCATTCCCTTTCGTGACGTGTATATAATTTTTCAAACACCTTCTGATTTTCCGAAAGCTCAAATACGGATGATCTGTTGTCCCTTCTCCCTTGCCGAACCCCCGTGAACCCGCTCTCTCATGGATTATACATATTTTTAGTGTACTTGTATTTTACTATTTAGAACGGTTGTATACTGTATTACGGTAGTTTGCAATTGCCAGTGTGGCATCAGAAATTTATTTATTCATAAACTGTACTTAGGATTTGTGTCAAAGGGTTCTCGACGGGAAAATTTAAATTTTTTAAATTATAATTTTTAAAATTTAAATTTTTTTAAATTTTAATCTCTTTTAAATTTTAATTTTTTTTTAAATTTTGATTTTTTTTAATATAATTTTTTTTTAATTTTGGTTTTTGTATAAAGTTTTAATTTTTTTTAATTTTAATGTTTTTTAAATTTTTTAAAATTTCGATTTTTTTTAAAATTTATTTTTTTAGAAAATTAATGAATTGTATATTGTTTAATTTTAAAAGTGTTTAGATAAAGGGGCAAATCTTTTGTTGACAGGAATTTTGGAAGTTAAAAAAATTCAACTTTTGGTTCTCGACGGGAATTTAGGTTTTTGCTGTATTTTATTTCTTTTTAAAATCACTTAAAATTTGTATTAAATATTTTTGAGAATTTTAGAAATTAAAAAAGTTCAACTTCAATTTTTGTGGAAATTTTAGACTGCTACTGTACGTCTAATTTATTACATTTTATTTTTTCACATGTATTTAAAATAAAATCAAATTTCAAAACAGTTGATAAAATAATTTTCGGTGATTCAGAAGATACCTGAGTTCCGTTTTTTCAAAGTTAATAATCAAAATTCAAATTTTTTTGTTTTAATCGATATAATTTTATTCAAATTTTTCTTATTTCGAAAATTTTTGTCTAAATTGATATAATTTTATTCAAATTTTTCGGATTCAAACATGATCTACAAGTGGGGTTTTAGCACGAAAAGTTCAAAATTCGACTTCAAGTTTCAACCGTTAACTTTGACTTCGACCTTTGATGAAAATGAAAATATTTGTTTTTTATTATCAATTTAGATACGGTAGAATTTGAAAGGGAGAAATTTGAGAATTTCGTCTCAACACGAAAATTTCAATTTTGATTTTGACTTTTGATAAAAATAAAAATAAAAATATTTGAATTTTAACTATGAATTTAGGTACGGTAGAATTTAAAAAAAAGGAATTTTTGAATTTTATCTTAACACGAAAATTTCAATTTTGATAAAAATAAAAATATTTAAATTTTAAATATGAATTTAGATACGGTAGAATTTTAAAAAAAGAAATTTTCGAATTTTGTCTTAACACGAAAAGTTCAATTTCGATGTTGATCTTTGACCTTAAATTTTGATTTTGAACTTCGATAAAACGGACCAATATTATTATTCATACGGTAATTTGAAAGAAATCAAACTTTACCGTATTTGTGATTTTTATTTTACTCTTTTTTGTTTTTCATAATCTTCTTTGATTTTTTCACGAATATGATGCCAGTCGATTTCGACATCAGCCAATTGCTTGAGATATTTGGGATCCGTTTCTTTTCTGTTTGTTTTTTCCAAGTACCGTTGACGATAGCCGAGGACGGTGTCGATGTGGGTCCTGGAACGAAGGGCCAGATCCAGGGCTTTGTCGAACTGGAACAAGGACAAAAATGTCATGATGGCCCTGAATGTTTGTCCGTTTTGGGCCAGATTAAGTTGAGCATCTCTGATATTTCCGTTGAATAAAGTCATTAAAGCTGTTTTTATTTGTGGATTTGTTTCATTTCGAATTTCGTTTAAAAATAAAACTTTTTCTGGTTCTGATAATTCTCCATAAGCAATTTCGGCGACGTAGAAGTTCTTCGAAGCGGCGGAAAGACCGGCCAACATGGCCCAGAGACAGTCGGCCTTCAGAATCCGACAGAGTCTGACGGCCTGATCCCATTTGCTCTGGTTTGTGGATTTGTAAATCCCCGCCGGAAACGGAGGGACGGCACAGGGGATCAGACAGCCGTCGGATCTCCTGATAGAAATCACGTTTCCGACAAATCCGACCAAATACGGAGATTTTCCGAGATCGTTGATTTCGGATTCGATGATGCTTTTTTGAAGAAGATCTTTATCGATGAAAACTACAGTAGGATTTGTCCAAATTAAAAGTTTTCTTTCTTGAAGACCTGATAGCATGTTCGTCGAATTGTTAAATTTTATGTCAGTTACCATACTCCCAATTTTCTCGATTCTTTGAGAAGCATAGGCATTGACGAGGGAAATAAAACAATCCCCGTTGGCATCCAGGAACGCCAATCTTCTTTCCGAAACTGGTCCACATTGATTCAAGCAGATCTGGCTGATATCCGTCTGGAAAATTTTTATTGAATTTATCAGAATCTGAGAATCTTATACTAGAAACTATGAAATTCTTAAAGATTCTAGAAACCTTCAGAATTTCCCACAAAATTTTTAAAGATTCTAGAAATTTTTCTAAAATTCTGAAAGATTTACATTAAATTTATCAGAATCCGAGAATCTTCTATTAGAAACTTCCATAAAATTCTTAAAGATTCTAGAAACCTTCAGAATTTCCCACAAAATTTTTAAAGATTCTAGAAATTTACATTAAACTTATTAGAATTTAAGAATCTTCTACTAGAAACTCTTGTGAGATTCTTCAAGATTCTAGAAACCTTCAGAATTTTTAAAGATTTTAGAAATTTACATTAAATTTATTAGAATCTAAGAATCTTCTATTAGAAACTTCCATGAAATTCTTAAAGATTCTAGAAACCTTCAGAATTTCCCACAAAATTTTTAAAGATTCTAGAAATTTTCTAATATTCTAAAAACCTCGAAAATTTTCTATTACTTTAAAGATTCCGAAAATTTAAATTACAGTAATTTTGAAACTTACAGTATGCGTTATTTTACCGTCTCCGGCCACTTTTCCAGTGACGGTCTCGAATAATTGGATCACCTTGTGGTTGGTTCTGTCCCTGAAGGCCACGATGTCGTTCGAGATGGAAGTCGTCCTTTCCGTCGCTGAATCCCCTTGGACGGTTCCGGGGAGTTTGATCGTCGTCTGAATCCGGCCTTCGTAGTTGATTACGGTAATTATTCCGCCGTCGATCATCAGAAAAAATTTTTCACAAAGAATCAACAAAGAAACTGAGCCTTCTTTGAGGTCGAAGATGACCGGAGTGTTCCAATTTCTCGACGAGAAAATGTAGCATTGTCTTACTGTAGTCACTACTAAGTACCCGAACCCCAGTTGGGTCTTCGTTATCCGGTCCCGGGTCTCCAGGGTCTCCGTGGCGACCTCACTCAGCACGTCTTTGACCTTAATCGAGTTCTTGGAGTACTGTAGGACCTCCAGATTGTTCCACCAGGACCTTTTTTCGATGATGTTAGAGTGGATTAGGGCCCCTGACCCCGAGCCAGAGACCACCTGGGTGCCGTCGGGGGACCAGCAGAGGTTGTAAACACTTCCGGTCGAGAGTTTCTCCAAGGAATGGGACCAGCCGACCTTGTCACATAGCCTGAGGACGTTGAAGGATCCCACCACGAACAGCTCTCCGTCGGGACTCCAACTGACGCTGGTTATGGGGTAGTTGTGGTTCACACTTGAGAACACCGGTCTCCCGAACTGGTCCCAAACACGGTATTTGCAGTCTTCCCCTCCGGTCACGAGCAGTTCAGAAGCCGGACTCCAGTCGAGACACAGCACGATCCCCTCGTGGGCCTTCCATTTCGTCGGACTTGCATGTGCCCTGAGGGACTTTATAAAACACAAATCTCCGCTACAGTAAGCTATTTTTGTGGAATCGTTGTTCCAGTCAACACTGTACACCGGTCTGGGATTCTGGGCCAGTACCGATCTCAGCATACCGTTCCTCGACCACATCTTGACCAGTCCGTCCTCTCCACAAGTGGCAAAACTGGTCCCGTCATTGCTCCACTTCACCCCCAAGACCGCCCCCTCGTGGCCCTCGATCGACTTTTCCACCTTTCCAACAGATGTCATTATATGGATTTTTCCTAAAATTAAGAAATTATTTTTATATAAAATTAAAAAGTTATTTTTTATATAAAATTCGAGAATTATTTTTTATATAAAATTAAGGAATTATTTTTAAATGAAATTAAGAAATTATTTCTTAAAAAAAATTAAGAAATTATTTTTATATAAAATTAAAAAGTTATTTTTCATATAAAATTCGAAAATTATTTTTATATAAAATTCGAAAATTATTTTTATATAAAATTCGAAAATTTAACTTTTTATATGGAATTTTAAAAATTATTTTTTATATAAAATTTGAAATTTAACTTTTATATGAAATTTAAAATTTGATTTTTTATATAAAAACTAAAAATTTAACTTTTATATGAAATTTAAAATTTAAATACCGTCTGTGGCTGAAATTAAGAAAACTTCATTTGCCGCGTTTTTGCCGAATCCTCTTGGATAAAAATGGAGTCTTGTTGGATAAACCGTCCTGGAATATTATTTTTAAGAAAGTATTTTTAAAAGTTAAAAATTAACATTATTTTGGAATTATTCGAAAAAAATTCGGAATTTGAAATTTAGAATCTTGATTATAGAAGTTTCAAATAAATTCTGAAAGTTCTTCGGAGATTCTGAAAGTCCCAGAAAAGCGTATGAGGTTTTAGAAAATTCGGGAATCTTCCACTCGGTTCTGGAAATTTCTAAGATTCTAGGATTCAGAATTTCCTATGAAACTTTGGAAATTTCAGAATCTATTTGATTTTAAAAATTTCTAAGATTCTAGAAGGATTTAGAATCTACCACATGATTCTGGGAGTTTCTGGAAACTTTGATAAGATTCTAGAAAAATTCAGAATTTCCTATGAAACTTTGGAAATTTCAGAATCTTCTATTTGATTCTAGAAGGATCAAAAGTTTTCTACAAAGATTTTAGAAAGCTTTGGAATTTCTCATTTGATTTTGGAAATTTCTAAGATTCTAGGATTTAGAATCTCCTATGAAACTTCGGAAATTTTAGAATCTATTTGATTTTAAAAATTTCTAAGATTCTAGAAAAATTCAGAATCTACCACATGATTCTGGGAGTTTCTCAAAAATTCGACAAGATTCTAGAAAAATTAAGAATCTCCTATGAAAATTCGGAAATTTTAGAATCTTCTATTTGATTCTAGAAGGATCAAAAGTTTTCTACAAAGATTTTAGAAAGCTTTGGAATTTCTCATTTGATTTTGGAAATTTCTAAAATTCTAGAAAAATTCAGAATCTTCTGTAAAATTTTTTAGGAATTTCAGAATCTCCCATTTGATTTTGGGAGTTTCTGAAAACTTTGATAAGATTCTAGAAGGATTCAGAATCTTCCATTTGATTTTGGGAGTTTCTGAAAACTGATAAAATTCTAGAAATTTTTGAATTTTCCATCAAATTCGAAAATTTTCCATTGAATTTTAATATTTCGAAATAAAAAACAACCCCTTAAGTGACGGCAATGCTGTGGCTTCTAACTTGCCGATATTCCACTTCAAAAGTTGATGATCGTCAGCAGCACTTATGACCTCATCGCTGTTCATCCAGCCGACCCCGAGGAGGGCTTCCGAATGCCTCGGGCTGTGTTCCACTTGGACTTTGAGTTTCATCCGGTATTCTGAAAACCCTAAAAAATGAAAATTAGCTTATTACAGAAGCAATAAATGATGCAAATCGGTCCAAGGAAAAATTTTCAAAAAAGTTAAAAAAAATCGAAAAAATCGGAAAAATTTTACTTTTATTTTAAATAAAATATTTATAATTATAGTTTTTTAAGATAAAAAACAAAAAATTGATATATGGAAAATTAAATATAAAAAATTTTCGGATAATTTTAACATGAAATTTTTGTTGCCATAGTAGCTCCGGCACACCCGACCAGGGGCGGGCCTTCCTTTCCATTTCCTTTCCGCCGGCAAGCCGAAGGGCATTCTGAAAGGATGGCAAGCTCTACATGTGTTTTTTCTTTTCCGAAAAATGGGACTCGTTTTTAACTCGGGACAATTTTGGATTTCTCCTCCATCGATAGGATAATCGATTTCTGTCAGATACCAATTTCTGCAGTCCGCGAACAATGTGCCGTTCTTCTGGCATGTTCAACTTTTAGGTATGGATATCACTTTTTAGTTCCCTTATACTTTTTTATCATTTTTTTATTTTTATTTTTTTCCTTATAGTAGTAGGATAATCGATTTCTGTCAGATATCAATTTCTGCAGTCCGCGAACAACGTGCCGTTCTGCAGGCATGTTCAACTTTTAGGTATGGATATATCACTTTTTAATTCCCTTTTAATTTTCTACCATTTCTTTATTTTTATTTTTTTCCTTATAGTAGTAGGATAATCGATTTCTGTCAGATATCAATTTCTGCAGTCCGCGAACAACGTGTTAATTTTTTGGAAAATGATTATTTTCTTGTTTATATATCGCTTTATTTTTGGAATTTTCTTTACTTTGTTAATTTATAATTTTTCCCTACAACAATAGGATAATTGATGTTTTTTTATTCCCAACATCGATTTTTACATTTTGTGAGCAATGTGCCGGTTTTTGAAAATTCATTTTTTATTTATTGATATATCGTATTTTTTTCATTTTCTTTTTTTTTAAATTTTTAATTCTCTACAAAAATAGAATAATCAAATTTTAAATTCCCACAAAACTTTGATTTTTACAATTTGCAAATAATATTTATTTTAAAATTTTAATTTTTTTAATTTAAAGTTTTTATTTTTACATTTTTTAAAATTTTTTGAATTTCTAGCTTTTCCTTGAGTAATTAAATAATCAATTTTTTATTTTCATCAAATGTCGAGTTTTCAAATTTTCAGACAACTTCGATATTTTAAAAGTTATTTTTCAAAATTTATTTTTTAATTTTTTTTTTAAATTTACTTTTTTTTATTTTTTAAAATTTATTTTTTTTTTTATTTTTTAAAATTTATTTTTTTTTATTTTTTAAACTTTATTTTTTTTACTATTTCCTAATTTCGTGTTTTGTTATTTTAATAGTAGAAGAAGTAATGTTTTCCTATTTCCATAAATTTCCGCAGCCTGTCAGTCTTTCGAAAGTTCAATGTTTATTTGTGGATATATCAAATTGTTCTTATTTTTACATTATTTTTAATTTCTTTTTTTCTTCTATTAGGGTAGTTTTATTACTTTTATATATCGCCCACAGTCTGCAGACAACCTAAAGGTTTTTCAAAGCTTGGATATTGTTAATTTTTTTAAATTTATTTTTCTATTTTTTTATTTTTTTTACAATAGTCAATTTTATTACTTTTATATATCGCCCATAGTCTGCAAGCAATCTGCAGTTTTTTCGGAAATTCAATGTTGATGTATTCATAATGATTGTTTTTTATTTTTATTCATTTATTTTCTATTGTTCCCATTATTTCGTATTTTTTCTACAACAATTGAATCATCAGTTTTTGTTTTTTTTACTATATATAGATTTCCGCAATCTGCAGGCAACTTGGTTTTTCCGGAAATTTAACATTCAATGTCCATATATCATAGTTTTTAATTTTTTAGCTTTATTCTTACCAATAGTAGGACAATCAATCTCTATTACTTCTATGGAGTACCGCAGTTTGCGAGCAATGTGCGGGTTTTTGAAAGTTGATTGCTTACGAGTTCATATATCATCATTTTTGGTTTAATATTTTATTATTTTTATTTTTGTACTTTTTAAATGTTAAGATAGCTGTCTTCTTTCGTCATATTCCTCGTGAACTGCGAGCAATGTGCGGGTTTTTGAAAGTTGATTGTTTACGCGTTCATATATCATTGTTTTTAATTTTCTTAGTATACAATAATTTTATCGTTTTTCAGATTTACTCCACCTTGCCAAAATGGATTTTAACTTGAAGAAACTTGCCAGTGATGCCAGCGGATTCTTTAGTCGTGCCAAACAAGTTTGATTTTAAGTTTTTTCGATATATCGATTTTATTTTTTCAGTTAACCGAAGAAACTTTTTTAAAAGCAGAAAAAACAGAACTTGATGCTCACTTTGAGAACTTGCTTCAACGAGCAGATAAAACAGAAGAACACACAAAGAAGCTACTCTCATGTCTGGAGTCTTATCTTCAGCCAAATCCAAGTTGGTTTATTGCTTTATTTGACGTAAAACAAAAAAATTTAAGAGGATAGGTATTCAATTTCCTATGTTTAAAAAAGAAGCAAAAATCGATTATGGAGATGTATGCAAACTTCCGTTGTGCTTTGTAAACATCATTCGTTCGTTTTTTGCCAATGGCATTTTTTTGATAAGTAGGAAAAATGACGGTTCTTAGTTTTTTTGTTCACAAGTAGTGGCAGAGAAAACTAGTCAGCGAGCCATAAAAATTGCTTAAGCGCATCTTACTCTTTTGCTTTGCCCAATTTTTTTCACAGCAGGCATCCAGGACGGCATTTTTCATTGTTTCTGACTAGACTAGGACTTTTTTTTCTATACTTAGAGAAAATTGACTAAAAAGGGAATCGATGAATGCCGGTATAAAGGATAATATATCAAAAAAAAAAGAAAAATTTGACGAATGGGAATTTTGAAATTTTAGCTGTTCGAATGGAAGATGTGTTTTATGAAAAACTAGAACTTAAAAAAGAAGGGTCAAGACAAAATAATCTAGAACATCTTGGACAAGCAATGCAAGATGCAGCAAATGAATTTGGACCTTCAACGCCTTATGGATCAGCCTTAAATAGAGTAGCTCAGACGGAATTCAAATTAGGAACAGCTGAGAGAGAATTTTTGACAAATTCAGCAAATAATACTCTTTTGCCGATTAGAAGATTCTTGGAAGGTGATATGAAAACGATCCAGAAAGAAAGAAAAATTCTTCAAGGAAAAAGACTCGATTTGGATTCCTGTAAAAGTAGATTAAAGAAAGCTAAAACTCTAGAATCTCAAGCAGTGGTAAGTTTTTTTGGATATTTAAGGGAAATTTTTTATTTTTTCTAATATGAGTGAATTTTAAGCAAGGTACTAAGAATCCAACTGGATTTACTATAGAACAGGTGAAAAATTGTTCTAAATATGGTGTTTTTGTGGTTTTTGGAATAGTTTTGGGATTATTTTTGGTGTTTTTAGTGGTTAAAGGGATGTTTTTTGTAATTTTTTAGGGTATTTTTGGTTTTTTGGATGTTGTTAGTGGTTTTTTTTGTAATTTGTGGGTTATTTTTGGTGTTTTTTTGTGGTTTTATTTGATATATGAATGTTTATTGTTGAGTATTTTAGGCAGAAGCTGACTTGAGAGTTGCTCAGGCGGAATTCGATAAACAAGTTGAAATAACGAAATTGCTGCTTGAAGGAATTCAAACTGCACATGTGAGTTTTGATTTTTATATAGAAATAATTTTATATTTTTAGAATAATCAATTGAAATGTTTACGCGATTTTGTTGAAGCTCAAATGAACTTCTATGCAACTGCTCATCAACATATGGCAGATTTACAAAGAGAACTAAATGGGTAAGTTTTATATAAATAAATTAATAGATGTTGTTATTTGTGATTTTTTCAGTTGCCCGAGTACAGATTCCGGACTTGGATTGTAGAATTGAATCATGTGTTGTGGTTTGATCTCCATATTTTTCACCCTTATAGTACCATGAAATGATAGTTGTGCAAGAGATTATTGTTTTGTCATTCCTACTTATTTAGTCAGAAATTTTTTTTGCCATATTTTTGTACATGAAAATTATATTTGAAAAAAATTTTATTTTCAGAGTTAATCAATCAGGATCTAATTTAATTCAAGATGAAAGTTACAATGGTAACTTTAATTCATATTCAGTGAATATTGATCAAGGACAATCAAATGATGTTAAAAAATTAGATCCAAATGATATGGGAACTAAACAAGCAAGAGTTATTATGGATTATGAAGCAATATCACCACAAGAATTATCTGTAAGATTAAATGATATATTAATCGTTTACAGATTACCCGGTATTGATCCTGATTATGTTATGGCTGAAAAAAGTGGAAAAAGAGGAAGAGTACCCCTTAGTTTTCTTGAAATTATTTAAAAAAAAATATTCATAACAACACAGATGGATAAATCATCTGCCATAAACCGTATTTCGTAAAAAAACAACCGTAAAAATTAGATAGTCAACAAAAGAGAATGTTCAATTTTTAAAAATAAATTTAAAAATGAAATCAATATGTCCGTACAAGTCGAGCATTGTAATTTGTTCCAAGTTCTCGTAGTAAACCATTCACTGTTTGTGGAGCAACAAGTACACCGACTAATTTCTCTTGATCTGTTGGAATTCTGACAATTTGAATATGTCCACCATGTTTCTTGGGAGGTATTGCAGCTTCAACCGCTTTCCATGCACTCAAAACAGCTCCTCCTAATACATAGTACGTTCGGATTCTTCTTCCAATTTCGCAAGTTTCATGTTCATTACCAAGACTAAACTTATGATGACACATAGTTTTCGTCGCTAAAAAAACCTTTTAAAAAAATACAAAAATTTCAAAAATTACCTTCATATTGATAATCCCACGCTTGTTTAGCATCATCCAAATTCGTAAATCTTCTATGATTTGCAATAAATTGAGTCATGGATCCATGTTTTTGAATTCTGCCCATATTAGGTCGAACAACATACCATACATTCGAATTTTCCATACCATAAACAAAATACACTGACATTCGATTTGTTTTTGGCATTAAATTATAGACAAATATTCCTCTATTGTGAATTTTAGCAATTGCCGAGACATCATTCCAACTCATACCTCTGTCAATTTGTACTCTATGAAGCAAAACTTCAAACGGCATTCCCGATTGTAATCCTTGGAAAACTTTTGTATCCGCTTTCGAAACGACATCTGATCCAGCTCCTAGGTCCATCGTACCGTTGTCATAGGTTCCTTCATTTTTGCAAAGTCTCACAATGCAATCAAACAACGCCATAAAATAGTCAAAAATTGCATTTTGAACATCAACCGGCATCAGAAGTAATCTGTTTAGGAATTTGTTCATTCCCGCGTTTTCTCTGTCAATCACATATGTTCCATTGACTTTCTTGATGATTCCAACTCTCTCCATATGACTTCGAGCAACTAAAAATTACAGCATAAAAACATTTTTTTTCATATTATTTTAAAAACCAATTCTAAAAATTTCAAAATTTATCGAATTATCTCAAAATGATCGTTCAAAGTTTGAATTTTTCACCAAATTCCACAACATGGCAGAAATTTTATCTTGATTTTCAAAACTCCCGAGAGATTTCCAAGTTTCGAAATCATTCATAAAACACCAAAAAACAAACTTTTCTCAATCCCCAAACTTCAAAATTCTAATAAACCAAAAATTTGCATAAAACATTCTAAAAAACTACATTTCCTCAATTTTTAAACTTTTTAAAATCCAAATCAAAAATTCCAAAAATACTATTTTTAAAAAATTAAATTTTCAAACTTGGGTTAAAAATTCTAAAAAATTTTAATAAAAAACTTACATTCATAAAATTCCTTATTTCCTAATTCATTTCTCGGTGGACATGGTCGATTACTGTTAGGATTTAAGAAATATTGAAATAAACTATTCATTGCTCTTAAACCATATTTATTTTCAATACTAAATCTTCCAAGATCATCAGATTCTGCTACAGCTCTTCTATCACCATGTGTCAATGCTCCTAAACTTTGTAATCTTTTACTTGCTGTTGAAACAAATCTTTTTTCTCCAGCAAGTTCTGAAATTAAAAACAAATATTCAGGAGGATATTCTTGATTTGATCTATGAGTTCTACCAAATTGTTGAACAGCCCTATCTGCTGACCATGGTAATTCCATCGTAATATGTACTCTTTTTCTTTTATTCGGCGCTCTTTTATCTGCATGAAGAGAAATTCCTGAACTAGCAGCTTCTGATATAATTGCTACAAGTTTATCACCATTCATAAAATGATCTTTTTCTTGAATATTAATCAAATCCAAATTAATATTTTCACCATCATTTCTCCTCTGATATCCCGTTGTTCCATCCGATAATCTTATCACTCGTCCTCTTCTACCAGTCATTTCTGCCACTTTCTCCGATCCACCCAATTGATCAATCAAAGCATCCAACGTATTAATCGGCAACGTTTCTCCTATTTTCTTAGCTCTATCGAGTAATTCATCCTTAATCGACATCAAAGTCACATTAATCTCTTCTTTTGGAATTTTCATCAGATCCAATTTCAAAAGTTCATTATTGTCGTTCTCAACACTGCTCGTACTCGTCGATTCTACCGTATCCGTTTTAAATTCTTCTGCCAAACTTTTCGCAACATCAAAAATTTTCGAACTTTTCTGTTTCTTCTTTTTTTTCCTTTTTTCATTTTTAACAACAGGCTTCATTTTCTTGTTCATGTTTTTATCCTTCCTATCATCTATTACTTTTTGTCTATGAGCCCACGGATCTTCTATTTTCCCGTTAAAGTCCATACAAAAAAGACTAAGCGCAGCTGACTCATCATCTTCATCGTATCTTTTCGTCGAATCTTCCGTATCAGAATGATGTTCATCATCAGAAGAATCCGACCCCAATTCATTCATCAAAACATTCACCAAATCAGTTGCTCCATTTTCTTCCACACCTGATTCAGAAGATTCTGATTCTTCATCATCCGATTCTTCTCCTGAGGAGCTTCCAGATGAATCCTCGTCATCCTCTTCTCCATCATCGTCTTCTTCGTCCATTTCTTCGTCTAATTCTTCCAACTTTTTTCTTTTTGCTTCTTTTTGAAGAATAGCATAGTCCAATGGAATATTGTTTTCTAAAATTACCAAATGATTAATTCTTTTGAATCAAAGTTCCAAAAACTGGCGGGAAAATAACAAATGTGACAATTTCCGCTTATGCAGATTTATTTCGCAATCATTATTTCAAAACCAGTTCATTTGGCTAGATTTTCAAAAAAACACCTCAATCCAAATTCCCCTACTTTCGAAAATAACCATATATGAAAATTTTGATTTGGTATCAAAAAGCCAACCTTACATCGGAATTTCTATTTTCATTATAAAACTAAAAAATTTAATTATATGAAATTCCAAAACTTCATTCTGCCTTTAAATAGAACCATAAAAAATTTGATTTGTTTCCGTAAAATTATTAAATTCGAGTTTTTCTATACAAAACTATAAGAAATTTAATTTCCAAAGTGCATAAACTTTGATTTTCCGTACGTAGAATTGTCAAAAAGGATTTCTTCTCTAATAAATTATTGAATTTCTATATAAAATCCCAAAATTCTAATTAATATGAAATTATTTAAAATTACAAAACTCTAACTTATGAAATTATTTAAAATTACAAAACTTACTTCTTTTCCATCTTCTTTCTTCTGCATCAATACTATTAAACAATGCTTTCATTGGATCTCTTTCGTCTATCTCACCATCCAAATCAATAGGAAAATATTTCTCAATTAACGTTATTAACAATTGCTTAGGAGTCGATACAAATTCCTCAAGTTCACCATCAACTTCATCGAGTGCTTCATTCGTCTGAGATTCTCCCGTTGATTGAAGTCCAATAACCACGCATTTTCCTTGTTCAATTGCTTTTTTCGTTATTTCAACACACATCGGGACTTTTACTGCAATACAAAGATGTTTAAAAAATCTCTGACAAGTAGAATAGAAATGAGTCCATGCAGATTTGAAAGTTTTCTTTTTATGAAGATGAAGAACATTGAAAGCTTTCGTAAATTGATTCTGTAATTCAGCCCAAAAAGCAACAGCATCATCATATACTTTTTTGTATTCCGCTGTTAACGGAACTTCATAGACATCGAAATCGACTCCATGGAACGACAACTGACGAGCAATGTACAGTCCTCTCCTCTGAAATTATTTCGTCACTTTTTAATTTTGATGATATTCGAAAAAATCAAAACAACATAAACAAATGGTCAGCAAACATTCAATGATTGGTAGTTTATTCAAATTAAAACAGCCAATCAATGACCGAGGAAACACTAAATTACCAGAAAGTTGAAAGTTAAAACAGATTCGTTTATCTACAACCAATTTGGAAGAACATCTAAAAATTGGTTCTCAACCATAGGGAGTCATTTACTGAATGCTTAGAGGCCCATTCGCAAAGAATTCTTACAACTTTGCATAAAAAACATTTCGAAAATTGACCTATGAAACTTAATCGTCTAACAAAACCTAGAAATTCGTCTTCAAAATAGTATCTGATCTGCAGATTTGTCAAAGATCGATACCTAAAACACTCAAGCGTTCATTAACAAGTCCAGAAACTCATACAAAACCCTACAAAACTTTAGGTTCGATAATCCCCAATGAAACTTGTCTTCCATATAAATAATTACTCACCTTCATGTCCATTGCTACTAGTTCCATCGCGCCCATTCCTCTTCTCTCAATTACGTTCAGAAAATCAACAAACTCCTTAAATGCCGTTCCTGCTCCCCACATGCCCAATCTTTCCATATATGCCATGTTTCTTGGTTCCGTTGCTCCGGTTGCAGAAGCATAAACAACTCGGGCTTTCGGAAGTTTCCTCTGCAATTCGACTACATAACGACCGATTAAACTCGAGCCGGTTGTTCCTGCCTTCGGACATAGGTTTTTTGCTCTATGGCATTCGTCGAAAATTAAAACTCCGTCGTAGTCTTTTCCGAACCATTCGATCAACTGATTCAATCTGCTTTCACCCGTTTTCGATTTTCCGATCAATGAAGCATAGGTCGAAAACATGATTCCTTTCGAACAATTTTGTTCTCGGATTTTTCCATATTTGAATTTGTTCAACAAGTAAATCGGACAATAACCAGCACCAGCTACATCTTCGATGTCCCGTTGAGCATCAAATCTGAGATCAGTCGAAACACTAAGCCAAATGGCTCGTTTTCTTCCAAGCTCATAATTGTGAATAATAATACCCGCAATTGTCCTTCCTTTTCCGACTCCAGCTCCATCACCTAAATAAACAATTATAAAAATCCCAAAAATTACACATACCAATGAGAAATCCTCTTCTTTGTCCATCAGGAAGAAATTGTTCATGACTTTGACAAGCATAAATAACCGCTTCCATCTGTACACACGACAATCTGCCATTATCAATCCAGATCTCAGGAATAGCCAACGATATCGTCACATTCGGCGGATCAACGGCATTCATGGATGTCGTTTCCACGATTTTGTGAGGATGTGGTCCTCCAGTTCTGACTTTCTTCGGGAAACATTCCACAAACGTCGTCGTGGTTGTAAGCTGCAAAAACACATGACAAAATGGAAAAAAATAAAACTACAAAATCCATACATAGTGTGGAACCTACGAACTATATAAAACCAGAAAATTAGGACACATACATGCATATACAGTAAAATCAAGATATTTTAAACTTACGAAATGAATAAATGCAATTGTAAAATGCTCAATTTTAGCATTATGACATATATAAAAGTAACGAGGGAATATGTGTAATTTTAAAACTACAATATGTCATAACGAAGGAAACTAGGTAATATATGGGTGTATAAAATTAGGAAGTATGTTTCGTAATTTTAGCCATGTAGGTATAGTGGAAGGTTTCGAAATATATGGAATAAGTGACAAAATACATGTAACCTATATTTTACCTAATTTCCTTGATGTAGGTATACTTATAAAACTATAATATACGTATATATGGGTATGTTTCGTAATTTTAGCCGTGTAGGTATAGTAGAAAGTTAAGAAATATATATGGAATAAGTGATGGAAGATGCGTGACTTGGAAAATTATAAATTAGTTAAAACTCACCCTGACTCCGCCATCTGGTTCATCTGGAGTGCCTTCTGGAGGCTTGCGGTTCAGCGGAACGAGTATGCTGACTGGACGCGACATAAACAGACCGATTTCCTGGCTGGCAAATACCAATCAAGCTTGAATAACCAAGTTCCAAGAAGAGACTTGAAACTACAATCATAATTAATAAGTCTTACAAATATTATATATCACTTTTAAAAACCCACTGGCACTGAATTTACACAAAAAGTGCCAAAAATAAAAATTATATATGAAAAAATTAGGAAAGAACAAAGTTGATGAGAAATGAGACAAGGCGGGAAATCAAAAATGAAAAAAAGAAAAATTGGTCCTAACACTCGCACACGCGGGAAGTGACAAAAAAAGAGAATTGACGGTCGACATTCTCCTCACAAGTAGGATTGTTTGTCCGTGTAAAACTCCAGAGAGAAGGAAAACCGACCGCTCTCTGCAGAGAAAAGATAAAAGAATGGCGATTGGCCTTTCGCAACTGCTCGCGAGAAGGATTCCCATTGCGAAATTGCTCGCTCTCTGGCCTAAAACACGCTCAACATTTTCGAATTGTTTTTCATCGGCAACCACACTATTATGAAAATTATAAATTAATATTTTACCGAACTGATCTTAAGATGATTTTTGTGAACTTTTAGAGTCCTAAATTTCGTATTTTTCGAGGAAATTCAAAAATTACAAAATTTCAAAAATTACAAAATTAAAAATTATCTCGAAACGAATTTCCAGAAGCATAGTATTAAGGAAGTTGAAAACAGAAGATGTTACGAAATCGTTTGGAAATTTTAAAATCTTAAATTTCGTATTTTTAAAAATTTATAAAAATTGAAAAATAAAAATATTTAAAAATTATTCCGAAACGAATTTATAAAAGTATACTATTCAGAAAATTGAAAACTTCAGGATCTCCTACTGTATTCGAAGAACTTCCACGAGGATTCTGGAAGCTTTGAAATTTTTCAAGATTTTAGAAAACTTCAAAAATTTTAGGATTCTGGATCTCCCATTGGATTTCACAAATTTCTACGGAATTTTAGTTGAACAAATTTATTATTTTTCGCGATTTCAAAATGACAATGGAGTTATCGGATCGGGGGAGGCTGTCCGTTGAAGAACCGCTCGAAACCGTCGGTGATTCCCATTTCGACGGCCGTCAGAGGGTCCACGACTTGTGCTCTGGAGTAGTACTGGGGGTAGTACCCCCCTCTGTACCCTGTATAGGACGAAGCCCCCGAAACCGTTTGAGGAGGAACATTGGCGATAGAAGAGGCCGGTTTCTGGACAAACTGATCCGGATGGGACCCGAAGGACTGGGCCTGGGCCGGGCCGGGACAGGCACAGAGACAGTGACCCCCTATCATGGTGCCGTACGTGATCGCGTTCGTCACGGGTGTCTTCTGGTTGTTCGGGTGGTATCTGTGTTTATTCAGAATCCTCACTTCAGGATCGTCATCTAAAAGTGATTTTTTTGAAATTTAAATGTTGAATAGATGTAAAAAGTCTTCAAAAAGAATGAAATTAAAAATATCTAATGTTTTCACACCCATCCAGTCTTGATTAAGGTCCTGCTAAGGCTATTTCGAAATCTTCAGACCTTCTAGAATATTTCCGAACTTTTTAAACTCCTAATTTAGGTCTTGTCAAACTAGTTCAGGCCCTTTCAGACCGTTTTACAGATCTGTCACATCCAGGAAATTCCAAGCTAGATTCTATTAGGCTATTTCGAAATCTTTCAGATCTTCTAGAACATTTCTAAACTTTTTAAACTCCTAATTTAGGTCTTGTCAAACTAATTCAGGTCCTTCCAGACCACTTTGTAGCTCTCTCGTCTTTATATTCTGCTGATTTAACTTTTGTCAAACTAGACTGAACCTTTAAGAACTGGCTTAGGGAAGTGTACAAGCCCAACTGACAGTCAGTGGAGACGTGTCATCGGAGTTGTATCTCTTAATCTCGTCCCTATTTATATAAAGCTTATATCATTGTTCTAACCCCTCTCTGTGCACCACTTGTGTCAACAGCACAATAATCATACTAGTGTAGAAACCAAAAAATGAGTTTTTTTAACGAAATGATCTCGGAGTGAATTTTTGAAGGTTTTCAGAAACTACAGTAACCCATGTGAAAATTTCAGCTTTAAATTTGAATTATTTCGTAATCTTACACAATTTCAAAATTAATTATATAGTTGTAAAAAATCAAAAAATTTCAACAAAACGAATTTTCGAAGATTTTTAGGAACTACAGTAACCCATGTGAGATTTTTAATTTTTATAAAAATTATTTCGAAATTCATATGTTACAAAAATAAAAAAATTCCTTACAAACCGGTTCTAAGACAAATTTTTAAGTTTTTAGAAACTACAGTAATCTAAAAAATAATTTTAATTTTTATAAAAATTATTTCGAAATTAATTTTCCAGGACCATATCTCGCTTAGATGGATCCAAAAAGTCCTGGATTAACAGTATTTTATTTGAAATTATTTTTTTTAATTTAAAAAATAAAAAAACTTACTTGAAGCAGTTTCGTCCAAAACGACGGAATCAGATTCGACAGCGACATCTGGTTTCAGTTTGGACTGGTCGATTCCCCTTTCTAACAACTCTCCGTAAAGCTTCCCTATGTCGCTTTTTCGAGTGCATTCCAGCAGACTGGCCTGGAGTCTGTTGTTGAATTCTTCCTTGGCTTCGCAGAGGCATTCCTTCAGCCTCGGGGACTCGGATCCCCGACAATGGGACTGCAATCTGATGCTCTGAATGCAGCTCCTGATAGTCTGTTCTTTGTGCTTCAGAAGCTGCCGAAAACGATCGTTGTTGTCTAAGACGCTTCTGTAGCAGTTTATTTCGTCTTCTTTCAAGATACAGGAAGTATTTAAATTATTTCTGAAAATAATTTTTAAAAAAAATAAAATTTTTTCGAAATGAATTTTTTGAAAATTTTAGAAAATTCCAAAATTGAAAGTTTTGGATTAATTTTGGAAATTTTTGGATTCTAGGAAGTTTAAAACAAGATTCTGGACGATTTCAGAAATTTCAATAAAATTCTGAAAAATTTTGAAATTTTTACTTATTTTTTGGAAGATTTTAGAAATTTTTAATAAAGCTCCAGAAATTTCAATAGAATTCTGAAAACTAGAAAGTTTTATAAAATTTTTAGTTTTCAAAATTCTCCACTGACTTCTGGAGGATTCTGAAAAACTTCAGAAACTTATAAAATTTTGAAAACATAAAATTTTTAAATTTTCAGAATCCTTTATTGACTTTTGGAGAATTCTGAAAACTTCTATGAAATTTTTAGTTTTCAGAATTCTCCACGGATTTCTGATGGATTCTGAAAACATTAAATTTTTAAATTTTCAGAATCCTCTACTGACTTTTGGAGAATTCTGAAAACTTCTATGAAATTTTTAGTTTTCAGAATCCTCCACTGACTTCTAAAGGACTCTAAAAACAGAATTTTCAAGTTTTCAGAATCCTTTATTGACTTTTGGATGATTCCATAGAATTCCAGAAGAGTGGAGGATTCTATGAAAACTTCTATAAGATTCTAGGAGATTTCTGAAGTTCCTACAAAATTGTGGAATTTTTTTTACAAGAATTTAAAACTTTAATTTCGGAAATTCCCTACATTGAGGTTTTGGATGAATCTAGAATCCTGCTGATTCCGCTGCCGAAGAGCCTTCCGAAGTCCCTGTAGGCACAGCTCTTCCTGAAGTCGACTCCGCCCTCGGGCAAGTACCACATTCGATCCGAGAGTTCCGTACTGAATACCGTTTCTTCGAACATTGTACTTGAGTCTAAATTTACCAAAATTAATTTTAAATTTAATTATTTTAAAAAACCCGAAAAATCAGTTCCGTTGACGTCGGAAGAAGAATCAGTCGGTCCCTGAAGACATTGTTCGAACTGAGCTCGGAATCTTTCAGAAGAATCAAAAAATCCATCATTTGCTAAAAATACAAAATAAAAAATAAAATTTAAAAAAATATAAAATTTTAAATAAAAAATAAAAAATAAAAATTTAGTTTTAAATAAAAAATAAATTTAAAAATTTAATTTTAAATAAAAAATAAAAATAAAAATTTAATTTTGAATAAAAAATAAAAATAAAAATAAAAAATGAAAATTTCAAAAAATATAAAATTTTAAATAAAAAATAAAAATTTAATTTTAAATAAAAAATTTAAAAAATTACGAGATATTTCGGAGTTGAAGGGAGCTCTAATGGCCCGGACAGCTTTGGAGTAACAGTCGTCGAAAGCTATTTTTTCTTGAAGACATCTGAAAAATAAAATTATGATCTTGGAAAATTTAAAATTGAAACTTACGCCGGATGAGTGAAGCATCTCCTGAAGGCCAGGGCTTTGGTGTCCTGGATCTGCTTCTCGAAGTCCTCAATCAAGACCCCGCATCTTTGAATCTGGTCGGCACATGGGGTCCTCGAGGCATACTGTAATCCGATTAATTCAGTGTTAAATGAAAAACATAAATAAGATTAGAATTTTCTAGAATGATCTTTGCCAGGTAGAAAAAAAAACATTATCCAAAATCTTTACAAAAATAATTTCCGTCACAAATTTCAAATATTTACGAAAAATGTGACGATTATGTTGCATTTCGCGGTTTTTAAAAAACCTAAAGTTACTCTTTTTCGTGTATATTAAAACTGCTTTGGGATAGTGACTAGAAAGCCGTGATTTGAGCTCGAAATAGACACTATCCAAAATCTACACAAAAATAATTTTTGTCATAATAACAAATTTAAATCGTCACTATTACAATTTCCGTCACAAATTTCAAATATTTATAAAAAATGTGATGATTATATTGCATTTCAAAATTATTAAGAAGTCAAAAATTATGTTTTTTTGTATATTAAAACTGCTTGGGGATAGTGACTAGAAAGCCCTGATTTGAGCTCGAAATAGACACTATCCAAAATCTCTACACACAAAAAGGGTAACTTTTGGATCAATAACAAATGGAAATCGTCACTACTGTATTTTAATTTTCGCCACAAATGTCAAATATTTACAAAAACATGACGATTGTGTCACATTTTGCAATTATTAAGAAGCCAAAAGTTACGCTTTTTGTGTAGGTATGTAATGGATATCCTTAGATATCTTTAGACAGCTTTAGATGTTCTTAGATATCTTTAGACAGCTTTAGATATTTTTAGACATCATTAAATAAAAAATTTATGTCTATTCTGCCGCTGGGGGAGTCCATGCCGAACCTATTATGTTTAATTTTTACGGAAATTCCTCATCGACTTCTGTTTTATCCCAGGATTACTGTTTTTTGATTTAAAAAATGAAACATACCGTAATCATATAAAATGACGAAAGTAGAAATATTTTGAACAACATGAAGTCAGACATCTGGATCAGATAAACTCGTATTCTCACGTTCCGGCGGAATGACCAGTTTGGGCCTTGAGGGCATCTTCAAAATTGAGAATTCTGTTTGAACAAAGGACAAACAATCCAAAAAATCCAATTTTAAACATTTTTTTCGAATTTGTACTTCCTGAATTTTTAAATTTTATTTTTTTAGGTTTTTTAAAATTAATTTTTTATTTAAAATTAAATTAATATTTGATTAAACATCACTTGACCCAAATTCGATGATGACCTTTGAAGTCTTTCAGTCAACAAAACTCATTTCAAAAATAAACAAATGTTCAACTGGATTTTCAAAATAGAATTTTGGACAAATTTGACAAAAAAAATTAAATTAAAAGTTATTCAATTTTTTAAAAATCAAATTTAAAAAACTAAAAAATTAGAAAATTTTTTTAAAAATTAAAAAAAAGAAAAAAATTCTTAAAAATTTAAAAAATTAAGAAAAAAATTTAAAAAAAAGAGAAAAAAAAATTTTTTTTAAATATAAAAAATTTAATAAAAAAAAGAAAAAAAAATTAAAAAAGTTCACATGATCGGAGTCTGATAAAAAATCAGTTTTTTGATGTGATTGAGATCGTTACAAAGATCAATGAAAACCAGACAAGAGTGAAAGTGAAAAAGGACAAAGTTCGATTTAATTTGGATTTGACGAATAATCTAATCAAAGATCAGTCAATTCTTTCTTACAAAAGGCGACCAGTGAAGAGATCAGTCAGATCAAAAAAAGTAAAAAAAATTAAAAAAGTGGAAATTTCAAATATCAAATTTGACCAAAAAAATTACTTTACAGACCAGTCAGTCCGTTTCTATCAATTCCATCGTTACTGCAGAGATCAGCGCGAGAGAGAAGGACAGGCGAGAGAACCAGAGAAACAAAACAAAAGGGCCTCAAAGTGGCAGAACTCAGTTTCGATAAAGGGCAGCTGCGATTGAAGAGTTCTAGCAGGACAGTTTTTCCTCGGTTTTTACCCAGTATCTCAAGGTACTAGGAATGTTCTGATCGGAGGAAACTCCGTGTCGGATTGCAATTTTTGGGTCTCGCTGAGGGGGTTCTCCCTTAGCGATTAAATTATTGAAGATGTTTGGAGTTCCTAATATGCTTTCTACAAAGTTGTTTCAATATGATTTCCCGGAACTTATGGTTACTGTAAGAGAAAGAAAAACAAGTCGCCAGATCTACCATTTTTCACATCTATCTATCACTTCTTGTAGGAATTCAAAAATACTATTTCTATATCAAAAATAAAAATTTCAAAATTGTTAAAAAATAGTCAATTTCGAAATTTTCCGTCAAATTTATTACTTTTCCAATTTTCACAACTATTTCTTCTTTCGCTTTCTGATTCACAAAATTTATTTCTTTTTTAAATAATTAATTTAATATTTCAATTAAGTAAAAAAAATCAATCTAAAAAAATTTCAAAATCAATGAAAATCGAAAAAAACAAAGAACAACTGCTCTACAGTTCCTTTCGCGCGCCAAATTCAAAACTTCCTCAATTTTAAACAACTATTATTTTAAAAATATTGTTTATTCACCAGACAAAGGATACGATTCAGGATTATTAGTAGTTTTCGTGACCGATTTTCTTTTTTTTCCTCCGGAAGGGACAGGACTCTTCGGAACGGGACTTTTGGAATGAATACGATTCCCGTGATGTTCATGAATATGTTCATTCAACCAATAAGTATTAACAGAACCTTTTCCTTTCACATTTACGATTCCTCTTTTCGTCAATTTATATTCATTAATAGCCATCAGCATCAGGGCCGTCGATTCCGACATTTGAATTTGATTCGGCGGACAATTTGATTGCATTCTAGAGGCAAAATTTACAGTATCTCCAAATAGACAAAATCTAGGCGCTTTTAATCCAATGACCCCTGCGGCAATAGGACCACAATGGTACCCGATTCTGATCTGGAGCTTCCAATCAGGCAGAGCCACTACTTTATAGGTATACGACGCCTAAAATTCCATCATTTAACGAAATTATTACAAAAATAAAAAACCAATTTTCTTAAAAAAATTAAAATTCCCAAAAAAAAAACTAAAATTTGTAAAAATTTTTACAAATCTTAAAAACAGTTAGGTTTAAATAATTTTAAAAATCTTAAAAATTCTGAAAAATTGTAATTAAAAACAATATAAAAGTCAAACCTCTCTAAATTTCAATGCGATTTCGCTGATTTCAAAAACATGTCTGTTTTCGTTTTCATTAGGGACTCCACTGGCGACCATATAAGTTTCCCCGGTGGTTTCGACCTTGTAAGCATCATGTTGACTTATGACTCGATCGAACATAGTAAAAACATCGTTCAAAAAACTCACAACTTGATCTGGTTTTGTTTGAGTCAAAATAACCATAAAATCCACCAATTGACAAAATAATACTGTAGCTGCATCATATGATCTAGGTTCAATAACTTCACCTGTTTTTAATTTTTCTGCAATTGATGGAGGCAAAATTTCACATAATAATCTATCTGTTTGTTCTTGAGCTTCAACAAGTAAAGCTCCACGTTCAGCAACAATTTGTTCCAAATTTTGTGCATGTTTTTCATTCATTCTTATCATTTGATCAACCAAATTTCCTTTTGTTGATTGAAATGCTGAACCAATAACTTGAGCCAAATTTCTTACTTTTGGCCGTTCTTGAGGATTCGTTTTCCAACATTGTTCCATCGCATCGACTAATGGTTTTTCTTCTGGAGTATATTCCTCAATTTGAGGTCGAAGTCCTTCTTTTACGATTTTATTTAAAAGTTCTGAAATTTCATATTACAAAAATAAAAATTTTTAAAAATTCTCATGCAAAAATGAATAAAAATAAAAATAGTAAATTTAGTAAATTATTCCAAAACCGATTTCCTTTTTGTTTAAATTTTAGAATTTCATACAAATTTGAATCAAAAAATTCATAAAAATACTCATGTTTAAAAAAAACAACCTTTATGTCCATATGTCATTTTCTCGAAAGGTCCGAGTCTGAAGAGGATCTGGTAGAGGATCATACCGAAGCTGTAGATGTCTCCTTGTTGATCTCCTGCCGGATAGGTTCTCCCGATCTGGACGTCCTTGAGGAACTCAGGAGCTACATTATTGTAGACTGAAATTGTTAAATTACTAAATACAGTAACCAGAAAATAAAAGAAATAGTAAAAAAATTCCCAAAAAAAGTACATAAAAGACACAAAATCACGTTGAATAATTTCAAAGTAATTTAAAATCTCCCGGGATTATTTCTAGGAAGTTTCAATCTGGTTGAGTTAAAATTTTTTCTGAAAATTCTAATCAGATTTCATATGGATCTTCTTAGAAGCCTGTTATCTGGTTTAGTACAACATGGATCTTTCAAGAAAATTCTAGTTTAATTTAGCACAAGTTTTTTAAAAATATTCCAATCCAGCCTAAAATGAGCTTTTCTAAAGGATTCCAGTCTGCTCTAATGAGACCTAAATCACATTTTTCTGAAAACAACTACTCTAGAACCCATTTCGTTCCAGAATTTTCTAAGACTATCTAATAGAATAGAAGGAACCAAAGGACTTACGATCGAAGGGGACGTTTTCGATAACCCTCAGGTTGTTATTATTAATCAATCTGTTCAGGAGATTGCAGATCCCGAAATTGGTCAACTTGAGGACCCAGTTAGCGTCAATCAAGCAATTAGAAAGACTCAACAATCCATGATACCCAACGGGGGATTTGTGGAGGTACATCAGACCTTTCAGAATGTCCCTCAGAAAGGCGGACCTGAATGTTTCGTCCAACTTGAAGTCCATATCGTAAACGTAATCCTCCAATGAAGCCCTTTCGACCAAGTTGTGCAGGATGTAAAATTTGTCTCCGTCGTTGTAGCAGATTCCGATGAAGTTAATCAAGTTGTCGTGGTTGACTCTTTTCAATTCCATCAGAAACTGAAGGTCTTCTTTCGTCCATCTGATGTGGTACATGTGCTTCATGGCGATAAATTCCGCCTTTGTCGTGTCCAATAAAGCATAGGCTTGAATCTGCCTTCTTTTGCTCGACAACGTGGCTCCTTCCGTAGCAGTTCCTTTTCCTTTGACAGATGATTGCTTATTTTCGATAACCTTTAGAGCTGCTCGTGGGATCTTCCAATGCATCCGATAAGCATCCAGACGTTTTCTAAACAACTGTATATTAGTATGAGAAATTAAAGCAAAAAATTACTGTAAAGTTGTGTGGAGATGGGATTTTAGGATTGCAGGAAAGAAACGAGGAGAGAGGGCGCGCGAGGACCGGGCGAGTTGGTAGATTTGCCAGAATTACCACTTTTTACTCTCACTCGCTCCTGCGCGGGAATTCAAAAATTCCCCAAAAATTACACTTTTGTGAAAATTAAAAATCAAAATTTAACAATTTTTAGGAAACTTTAAGATTATTGTTAAAAGTAAGAAAAAAGTAAATCAATTTAGGTGAAAATTGTCAGATTTGCCACTTTTTCCACTTCTGCGAAAACCCAGAAAACTATGTCGCTTTCTTAAAACGATAGTTTTTTCATATAAAATTCATATCGAGGAATTTCAAACTTACTGTCTTCGGTAGAAAAAGAAAAATACAATCAGTCCAATGAGTATTGCGAGAACGCCTGCGGCGATGAAGTAGGGGACGTAGCTGATGCATCCGCCGGTGTAGACGCAGGGATTCAGAGGGACTCCCAGACGTCCTGTCCATACAGCAGTGTTATGGGAAACCAACGTCAAATTAAAACACGGAATGCTGTCGCTACAGCCACTGATAGCTCTACTCGACGCAGAATACGCGGTCGTCAGATTAGAGTTAGATTCCGAAAGCCAAGAAAAAGTAAAACTCGGAAGTCTTTTCGCCACAGAGTCGAAAGCAACAGTCCCAAAGTAGTCTCCGAAAAATTTCGCCGAGTCCTTGAACCTCTGCGTTATCGCGTTCCCCGTCGTTTGACCAGCTTCCTTGTATCCAAGACAGAATCCATAGCAAGCCAGATATGTCAAGTAATAATATTGAAATTTTTTCTGGAAAAAATCATAAATCCAAAAAACTAAAAAACTTACAACATCGTAGTTTCCTTGAAGTTTCTGAGAAAACGCTGAATTCAAAGTGTCGAAGTTGGGATAGGAAGGAGCCAACTGAAATACATATATAAACAAAAAATATAAAAAACAAAAGTGCATATATGGACGCAAAAGTACATCTGAATACTAACGCAGGGCACGAACTAGATCCTGCCACGAAAATCCCTGCAAGGTACGGTAGCAGTGCACGCGCTGTTGTTGTACTTTTTCGACTTTATTGTTACCAGTTGTTATTGTTTTCTTTAGGGTTTTCATGTATCTCTTGGACTAAAGAAACCCAGTAAGTGAACCTCTTCTAGATCCTGACTGCTATTATAGCAAATACATGCATATATAAACATGCATTTATATATAAATATGCATATACCAATGTTCATGTACGTATGCATATGTAAACTCATGCACTTATATATAACGTGTAAGCATATTAACCACGTACATATATAAGTATATATTTAAATGCACGTATATATGTATATATGTATCTGGACTACTTTTTGGTTTAACCGATAAACTTACCATTAGAAGAGAGGATTCGTAAGCGATACTTTGGATTCCGTCGATGCAGACTTGAGTAGCTTCGGAACAAAGCAGAACAACCATATATAGATCCCGACTGAGCCCGATCACGTCCAGTCTCTCGAGTGCTTGTCGGATGTCCGTGAAATTCCCGTCGATGATTATCACTAAATTATTAATTTTAATTAACTTTTAACCGAACTTGACGTATGACAGGAATTAACTCCTATCACGAAGGTTCCTGCCGAGAGTACGGTAGGACTGTGCGTGTCGTGTTTGAATTGCGCGAAAGTTGCTTCTTTTTATTTCGCGCAGTTTATCTTTTTTCTTTCGTTTTTATATTAATTTTTCCGTAATTGAGTTAACTCAACATACCAGGTAAGTAAAAGATTAATTTAAAAAGAGAAGAATACGAAACCACCGCGAGTCGAAGGGAGCAATTGTCGCATAGCCTCTTTTTAGCTTTGTTATTGTTTTTTTTGGAAGTTTGATATATCGCTTTTTAGGATAAAGAAGCTCAAAGTGAACCTCTCAAGAGTCTGATCGGTGCCGTAGCAGTTAACTTACATTTAGTTGGTGATCGCAGTTTTTCGATGGTTTCTTTCATTTTTCCCCAGTCCTGTTCGTTGATTTCGTAAACTCCGGTGACGTTCATCTGCGGCATTGTTTCCTTGATAAAACTCGAAACAGAGATAAATATAGGCGGATTTTTGTTGTTTATAGCTTTGGGACCGACAAAAACGAGGTTTTTTTCATTTATGTTTTCCGCCAGTTGACTTATGGCCAAAGCGACGGCGACGGAAGTTGTGTCGTCGAATTGGACCGTATAGGGATAAAGGTTGTTGTCGAACAACTTTAATCCATTCCCGGATCTCAGCATGACTGGGATGTTCCAGAATTTCGCCAATCTGGCTATTTCTGCATTTTCATCAGTGCAGTCGTCCACGACCAAAGCTGTAACTTTCTGGACGTTGACCATCTCCGCCGCCATCGCCGTTCCCACTGACTTGAATCCTGGCTCGCATCCTGAGGCGTTCACCAACCTGAATTTCGGTGATTAATAATTAAATATAAAAAGTTAGAATATTACAAAAACTAGGTTTTTAGTGAATTTTAGAAAATTCTAGATTCTGGAATTTTCTGCTAAATTTAATGGGATTTTAGGTTTCAGAAGTCTCAATAAAATTTCAAGAGTTTCTACGGTATTCTGAAATCTTGAAGTTGATTTTTGAATGTTGTTCGGGATTTTCCAGAAACTAATGATTCTAGAAGCTTTGATGGAATTCTAGAAAATTTCAGAATCGTTTTAGAAAGTCCGAGATCTTCTGGAATCTCGTAGGAACTTCTGGAAGATTTTAGAATCTTCAGGTGGACTCCTGAATGTTCCTTGAAGAGGTCTCATTAAATTCTGGGATTTTCCAGCTTTAGTGAGATTTTAGGAGATTTGAAAAACTTTAAAAATTTAATTTCAAATTAACTCACGACACTTGGGACGGACAATTTCCTTGTGAAAAAGCGTCTGACAGAGCGATTCGACAGACATCAATCAGCACCGGATTCGTCTCCAACATCCCGATCGAAACTTGTCCGGAAGAATACTGTACAAGTATTGAAATAATTAAAATTAACATCTCTAGCGAAATCGATAAAATGACAAAGATTCACCGGGAGGATTACCTGGCCTCGAAGAAGTCAACCGGCCGCCTGAGTTGCCTCTGGCAACCGAGATTACTCGAGATGAACCTTGTCATTTTTTGCGTTGAGAACTTGGATTAAAATTCAATAAGAAATTAAGGAAAAAATTTTGAAAAAAAAATTCTTTTAATTTCCAGAATTCAATTTTGTTAATTTAGTTGGCTTACGGTAGGTAGGGCAGTAGACTCGGAAGTAGATGGTAAACAAGAAGTTTGAAATAATAAATTCAGGCTCAAATTGCAAAAATTTTAAAATCCGAAAAATAAATATCCTAAAAATTAAAACTTCCATATATCAATTTCTGCATATCTGTTTTGAAAATTGTTAAAAAAGACTTTAGAATATGGATTTTGAATATTTAATTCGTAATTACTTGAAAATTAAAAAATCCGAAAAATAAAGATCCTAAAAATTAAAACTTCCATATATCAATTTCTTAATATCTGTTCTGGAAAAGGCTTTAAAATATTGATTATTGTTTTTTACTTTATAATTACTTCAAAATAAAAAAAACTGACAAAAATTTTAAAAATTATAATTCTTATATATCGATTCCGACTTGCAGATTCTGAAAATCTTCCACAAATGTTCTTATATATGGTTTTTGATCATTCGTTGCTTCACATATATTTAAAAAAAGTAATCTAGAAGATAAAAATCATAAAAATCAGAATTTTTACATATCGATTCTGAATTGCAGATTCTGGAGATCTTCCACAAATATTTTTATATATGATTTTTGATTATTCGTTACTTCACATATATTTAAAAAAAGTAATCTAGAAGATAAAAATCAGAATTTTTACATATCGATTCTGACTTGGAGATTCTGGAAATCCTCCACAAATGTTCTCATATATGATTTTTGATCATTCGTTACTTCACATATATTTTTAAAAAAAAGTAATCTAGAAGATAAAAACCCTAAAAATCACAATTTTTATATATCGATTCTGACTTGGAGATTCTGAAAATCCTCCATAAATGTTCTCATATATGATTTTTGATCATTTGCTCCATAATTAATTCGAAAGAAAAAATTTGGAAAATAAAAATCCTGAAAATTACAATTTTCATGTATTAATTCATTATGTTAGAGATTATTTTCAACTACTTCAACATATACTGTCTAATCCCAAAATCTGTCTACAAGAAGTTAATTGTAATCACTATTGAAATTTTACTGGCATTAAAACCCCCAGAGGCGATGTTTTGTCATTCATAAAAAACCAAATTTCTCGGTTCATTGAAGAATTTTGGATTCTGGATTTCTCAGGTAATCCGCTTACTTCGAAGTCGCTTTATCTGTTAAAGGATAAATAAGACTAATTTTTTCATTTTTTTCATTTTTAAAAAATTTTATATTTTTTTAGAAATTTAAAAAAAATTTTTTATTTTTTTAGAAATTTTTTTTATTTTTGCTTAATTTGAACGAATAAAGTTGTTAAAAAATGTTGAACATCGTTGAGGACGGAATTATGCTTTTTTCGCTCTGTCTGTGCTGCTTCAACATGCTCGGGATCTTGATCCAGGTCATAGTCAACATCACTCTCAAGTCCTTCCACGTAAATCTCAGGTAACTTTTTTTTTTAAATTTGAAATTTTTCTGAAATTTATGTCAAAATTATTTCGTAATAATTTTTAATTTTGATTTTGGAAATTTTTACAAGATTCTGAAAACCTACAAAAATTACTAACAGATTCTAGAAATTTTCTTTAAATTTAAAAAAAATTAATTTTGGTGAAATGTGATCGAATGCCAAATTCGAATTTTTGGCGACATGTAACCAAATGCCAAATTCGAATTCTTTGGCGAAATGTGACTGAATGCCAAATTCGTATCTTTGGCAAGATGCGACCGAATGCCAAATGCGAATCTTTGGCGAAATGTGACCGAATTCCAAATTCGAATTCTTTGGCGAAATGTGACCGAATTCCAAATTCGCATCTTTGGCGAAATGTGACTGAATGCCAAATTTTATTTTTTCAGTATTTTAAAAATTAAAATAACTTTTTTTGCATCATTGTCCCGACATGAATTTTTAGAATTTTATAAAACTACTTTTTAGAAGAAAAAATTTCAATTATATTTCAAAAATAATGATTATTTTAATTTTCAGAATTGTGTATTTGAATTTTCTGCTGGCTTTGACTTTGATTTCCTTTGGATTTTTCATTTCGATCATTTTTATGTTCATCGAGGACAGCTCCAGCCCCTTAGGCAAGTACTACAGTATCTTCTCTTACGTCCAAGCCGGGACCCAGTACGGTAACTACATGATGAGGACGATTTTCACCGGGATTTTCATCGAGAGGATGTTCGCGACGATTTTGAGGAAAAATTACGAAAAAAGCCATTTTTTCTTCGTCGCGATTTTCGTGATTTTGCTCGTCCATGGTTCTACAGTATCCCTCATGATCATGTGGTACTATGTGAAGGTCAGAACGACGGTCTTCATCCAGCAGACCATTTTGGTTCTTCTTGATGCTCTGGCCATTACGGTAATTTTTTAAATAATCCGTTTTCAATGGGATACTGTAGGATTGTAATTCCGCAAATACTTGTTATTTAAGACGCAAGCACTATCCCCTGAGGGCATGGAGGAGGTCGTGCACCTCTTGTGGGCTAAATTCAGAAATTTCAAGATTCACCAATTACGGAGAACTGCGAAAAATCGGTCGGCTTGCTCGAACGTTGCGAGCATATTGCAAATTTTATTTTGATTTCGAAATCGATTTGTGTTGTTTTTTCAATTCCTACAATAATCTCAAAATTTCCTAAAAATTGTTAAATTTTGATTTTTAATTTTCACAAAAGTGTAATTTTTGGGGAATTTTTGAATTCCCGCGCAGGAGCGAGTGAGAGTAAAAAGTGGTAATTCTGGCAAATCTATCGAAACCGACTCGCTCGGTCCTCGCGCGCGCTCTCTCCTCGTTTCTTTCCTGCGATCCTAAAATCCCATCTCCACACAACTTTACAGTAATTTTTAGCTTTATTTTTTTCTAAATATTTAACTTTTTAAAAATTTTTTAATTTTCTGAATAATAATTTTCTAATTTTTAATGATGATTTAAAAATTTTTAAATTTTAGTGCATTTTGGTTCTGAAGCAGTTCAACAAACGCCTGAGGAGGATCCAGAATCAAACAGGGATCGATCTGTCTCAAAGATACCAAATATCCGAAAATATCCGGGCCATCCAGGTGATCGGACCGATATCCCTGGCTTGTGGATTGATAAATCTCATCACGAGCGTGACGAGCGCCGTGATTCAGATGACGGAGTTCCGGAAGTACCGTCAGATAACCTTCAATCTGATGATGAATTTGAACGTTTTTGTGGCTGTTATTTTAACTCTAAAATCCAGTACTGTAAAACAAAAAATTTCAAATTTAATTCCATGGTTCAAAAACTCCGAAGAAAACAAAAATTTAAAAATTACGTTTCAAACAACAGATTTTAAAGCTGAAAAAGGACAAAATCTTCATTTTGAAGAACTTAAAAAAATATGGAAATAAATTTTTTAAAATTATTTTTTGTACAAAAAAAAATAAAATTATTTCCTCGTTGAAAAACGGATTAATTCAAGCGGAAAAACCGGCATTTGTAAAGTCCCAAGTTGTTCAATTTTCCGTTTTCGTCTGTTCTCGAAATGCCGACGAAGCCCACGAAAGTCCCAATGACCCTCTTCCCCAGACCCCCGTCCCCCGTCAAGAGTAAGAAAAGGTCGAAATCGAAGGATTATCATGGGAGTAAAGCCGAAGGTAAGAAGATCAACGAAATCAAGAAGGTCAAGGAAGTCAAGGAACCTAAGAAAGTCAATGAGGTCAAGGAGGTGAAGGGATCTAAGAAGGTCAAGGAGGTCAAAGAAATCTATCAAGCCAAAGAAGTCAATGAGGTCAAGGAGCTCTATCAAGTCAAGGAGGTGAAGGGATCTAAGAAGGCCAAGGAAGTCAATGAAGTCAAAGAACTCTATCAAATCAAGGAGGCGAAGGAACCTAAGAAAATCAAGATGACTAAAAAGGCCAAGAAGGTCAATGAGGTCAAGGAACTCTATCAAGTGAAAGGATCGAAAGAACCGAAGAAACTCAAAAACTCTAAGGACTCCAAGCAACCCACAGAGACCATAGAAGTCAAGAAGGCCCCAGACCAGTCCTCTTCTGTGTTCGAGGAACCAGAAATCGATGAACAAGAAACTTCTCAAATGTGGATTCTAAGACATTTACGACTTCAACTAGAAGACGTCGAAGACAGCATTTTAGCAAATTTCATTCATCAACAGGTTCTTTTTAAAATTAATAAAATTCAAAAAAAATTAAAATTCGAAAAAATTCCAAAATTTTTTAAATTAAAAAAAAATAAATTTCGAAATTTTTTAAATTTTAAAAAATAAATTTCGAAATTTTTTAAATTTTAAAAAATAAATTTAAAAAATGAATTTTTAGGATGTAACACCTTTTCGAAATTTCATGATGGATTTTTCCACAGAATTCCGATGTATTTTTATCGTAATCTGCCGGAATGTTCCCCAGCTGATCTGTCTTCCTGAAAACACCTTCATTTCTGACTTTGAGTCCTCCAGAATCCAGACAGTTCCGGATTCTCAGAGAACTCAGGATACTGTACCTCCGATTTCTAATTTATTAAAAAAAGAAAAAAAATCAACGAAATTCGGAAAAAAATCGAAAAAAAAAGAAAAATTGGAAGAATCAGAAAAAAAAAAAGAAGAAGTCAAAAAACAAATTTTCGAAGAAATTTTTGAAGATCAACTGTCTTCTGAAGACGCCGGACCCCAACTGAAGTGGTCTTCAACGAGGAGAATCCCGGACGAATCTGACGAGTTCGTTTTTATAGTTTCGAGATTGGAGGAAAAAGAATCAGAAAAAAGCGAATTGGACAAAAGTTACTTCGTCGGATACGTCAGGAATTCCCAGCCTTTCAAAAAAGTCATCGAAATCGGTGAGTTTTTACTTTTTTACTTTACTTTTTACTTTACTTTTTATTTTTTTATTTTACTTTTTATTTTTATTTTTTTACTTTACTTTTTTATTTTTATTCCTATTTTGCACTATATCAAGTTTACAAAAAATACAATTTCAAATTTAAACAAATTAAATTTTTCGATTTTGTTTGCTTCTTTGATCCATCTGTTCGGTGAGTTTTTATTTTTTAATTGCGGTATCAATCAGGATTTAGAGTAAGTTCGTTTATTGGATTTCTTTAATCCAAAAAAATAAATTTAACAAAATTGCGATTTTTCGAAAGCATGAGTGACACTAGGTCGTCTTTTGTGGAGTGATATTCAGTTGTTTGTGGTTTGTTAAGGATTATTGCTGGATCGGGCACTATCCATTTGAGTGGAAGCTTGTACAACTTTGGTCCCGAAGGGAAGTACCCTGAGGATCAACGAAAGGGGTACGATTGTGCGTTGGCGGGGATTTAGGGAGATTGCGCAATTTTTTAGAGTTGTTTTTGTCTCGTGCCTGTGGCTCTATAAAGTTATTTTATACGTTTCTCGTCTATCCGCGGATCAGGAACCCCTAGCTGCGATCCGGCAATTATTAATATACTTCCGGCTCCTGTCCCGAAAGTTGCCTGTCGTTACTTAAGCGAAACTCACGTGAAACGTTGGTTCTAAAAAGAATACCCCGTGCATCGGCCAGTGGTCCGTTTTATCAAAGTTGGAACTCAGAGTTCGAGGTCGAAATTTGGACTTTTTGTGTTAAAACACGACTTATAGGTCATGTTTGAACTTTAAAAATCTAGTTAAATCCCAACTATCAATTCAGATAAAGCAAATTTTTTTATTTAAAAAAACTAGAATTTCCAAAATATTTAAATATTAACAAATAAAAATTTTTAGAAATATTTAAATTTAAAAAAATTAGAATTTTTAGAAATATTTAAATTCAAAAAAATTAGAATTTTTAGAAATATTTAAATTCAAAAAAATTAAATTTTTAGAAAAATTTAAATTTCGAAAAGTACCAGTGCGATTTGAAACTTTGCTTTTGAACGCGGTCCAAATTTCTCTCAGGAGTTCATAACTAACAGCTTTTGATGTAATTAAACCTGTGGATTTTCGTAATTTTTGAATTTGTATTTTAAAATTAGAATTAATTCAAAATTTCGAAATCGACAAAAGTAGTCTCAACCGCGACCACTTCTTTTCAAAAAAGAAGAAAGACATTTCTCTCGCCGTCTGCCCAACGCGCGCTCTGCGTCCTCTTCGAACCGACCCCAACGCATTTAGGCCGCAGCAAACGCGACTCAGTATCGCTTCTCGGCCTATTGGCTAAGATCAAAGTGTAGTATCTGTTCTACGAACCATAATAGGTTCGTTGTCACTATTGTGACATACCTATTATCAATTTTTGGGACCTGGTGGGTTGCAGGAGCTTGCTCCTCTCCTACCGCGGGTCGACCCGGTATTGCACCTACCGCCGGGAACGGCCCATCCCCCTGTGGGGGGAGAGTGATCGAGAACTGAGAGGAGGTTTTTCAGCCAAGTCGGTTGTGGGGGAGAAGATGACGTTCGAAAGACAGGTGGACGTACTTCTTTACGGAGTCAATGCTCAAGCAGGGAACCAGATAAGCACGCGAGAAAAATGGCAAAACAAAATTGAGAGATTCGAGAATTTCATCATCGATTCCATCTGCCATGCCTACTGGCAACCCCCCGCAGGGCCTGGAAGGTCGGAATCCATTCTCTCCTTGACAGACCAAAGATCCGCAGTAGAGTCGGTGGAGAGTCTTCTCCGGCCGAGGATCTATGCCTTCGTCAAAGATCCCGTAAGTTGGTTGGTTCCAAAAGAGGAAAAGCTGGTCTAGAGGCATTCTGATCTCTGTGTGACACTCGGTCCCCTATGTCGTGAACTAATCTTTCATTTTTATATCGGTTTTTTGGTAGTTAAAGTAATATCTCAATTTAAAAAGAAACAACTTCGAAACTAAAGCAAATCAAAGGGGAACAACAGCCATTTGTTCTCGATTTCGTGAGATCGGCCTCGTCCTTAGACCAGTCTTCTCGTGGTTGGACTGGCCTGGAATGGCAATCAAGACCGATTTGAGGCTATACGAGAGTTATTTCCAGCGATCTTTGTTTTCCGTTTTTTTCGATTTTCACTGATTTCGAAATTCTTTTTAGATTAATTTTTTACTTAATCGAGATATTAAGTTAATTATTAAAAATGAATATAAAAATGAGATGGATCTTGCGAAACAGAGAGAGCAAACGTCGCTGGGAGATAACTGTCGTAGAGCCATCTAAAAAGGAAAAACAGGCAGTTGATTTTTTGCGGCTTTTGTTCCCCGATTTCGTAAGATTATTTTTTTCGTTTTTAGACCAATCGTTTTTGGCACTTAGATTAGTCTGAAATGGCAACTAAGTCATTAAGAAAGTTTATATAAAAAAAATTTCGAAATCAATGTGAGTTGAGGAGGAATGATTTTTGTACAGCCATTTTTGGGACTTCCACTCGCACTGGCAAACGAACAGTTCGTCGTGATTGTTAGACTTCATGACAAGAGTTCTCATTTCATAATCACTGTCTTTTCTTATTACTATTATCGTAATAAATTGAAAAAAGTATTTACTACTGTATTTAAGGACTTTCGTGGTGAGATTCCACTTTTTATAACTTTTTATTACTGTAGTGGATTAAGAAATATTATTTTTACTTTTTTGGGCATTTTCGTCTTGAGAGTTGGCTTTATAAAAGAATAACTTTTTCTTACTATTATTACTGTAATAAATTCAAAAGTGTTTATTACTGTATTTAGGGACTTTTATAATAAGATTCCGCTTTTTATTACTGTAGTGAATTTAGAAATATTATTTTTACTTTTTTGGGAACTTTCGTCTTGAGAGTTGGCTTTATAAAAGAATAACTTTTTCTTACTATTATTACTGTAATAAATTCAAAAGTGTTTATTACTGTATTTAGGGACTTTTATAATAAGATTCTACTTTTTATAACGACTTTTTATTACTGTAGTGGATTTAGAAATATTATTTTCACTTTTTTGGGAACTTTCGTCTTGAGAGTTGGTTCTTTTTTAAATTTTTGTAATTTACAGTAATTTAGAATACAAAGACACGGATTCAACTGTGGCTTGAGATGTCACTTTATGAACTCAAATTTGTGTCTCCAGAAGACCCTGCGGAAGTCACAGCAGAAAAAATGAACAGAATTTTGACGATTTTTCAGACGCTTGATCTTCTGATTTCTGAATCTGAATCTCTATCAGCAAAAGAATGGCTTCAGAAGGCTCTTTTTTACACCGTAGAATTGGCTGCTAGGATCATTGGAATGAATCTGAAGGATACTGTAGATTATTTTACTTGTGGATTATTTGAGGAAAATTCTGACGAAATCGACGAAGAAATTCGAAAAAAATTAAAACCGACATTTTTGAAATTAATCGAAATTGGAAATAATTCTGTTTTTCCACAGACGAGCGAAGAATACGGTGTTTTGGAGAACATTAAGCAATGTTTCAGAATCTTCGAGTACATCGAAGAAGAAGTCGAGGTACTGTAATTTATTAATTTTGTTCAGTAATTCGAAAAGTTCCAAAAACAAATGATTTCAAAAATTTTTTATCACGAGTAATGGAGCCCATTTCTGGAGAGTTCTTTGGTTGTAGGATAACATTACGAAACAACTGTTACGTAAGATCAATGCGCAGGTTACTGTAGTTCTTGTGAAATCTCTGACATTCGCGTCGAGATAATCCCATATTAACGCGCAGATTACTGTAGTCCTCATGAGATCTCTGACATTCGTGTCGAGACTATCCCATATTAACGTGTAGGTTACTGTAGTCCTTATGAGATCTCTGACATTCTTGTCGAGACTATTCCATATTAACGCGCAGATTACTGTAGTCCTTGTGAAATTTCTGGCATTCTTGTCGAGACTATTCGATATCAATGTCCATTTCCGCTTTTTTATAATTTAAGATTTTTATTCAAAAATGGATCAACAGCTTAGGTTTTTTTGGATCTGGTCGCAATATTATGGAATTATTTAAATTAGATGAGAATCTTCGAAAATTATTCATACGAAATCATACAAGAACTTTCTAGAAAAATTCGTACCGTATTAAATTAAAAAAGAACTTTTTAGAAAATAATGAATTACAATTTTCTAAAAAAGATAAAAGGGATTAAAAAAGAACTTTCTAGAAAAATCTGTACCGTATTAAATTAAAAAAGAATTTTCTAGAAAATAATGAATTACAATTTTTTAAAAAAGATAAAAGGGATTAAAAAAGAACTCTCTAGAAAGATCTGTACCGTATTAGATTAAATAAGAACTTTCGAGAAAAAACAAAATTCGATCGAAATTTCCCAGAAATAGCCCAACGAGATCGGATGGGGACGTTCTAGAAGGGCCCAAATCAGGTCAGACAAGAACTTTCTAGAAGAGTCTATACCGTATTAAATTAAATAAGAACTTTCAAGAAAAAACAAAATTCGACCAAGATTTCCCAAAGAGATATAATTCAGATCAGACGAGAACTTTGTAGAAGGATCTACAGTAATCTGAAAAACATCTTCCGGAAAAATTTAATCTGGATTAGGATTTTCCAGAAAGATTCACATAACATTAGATTATTCTAAAATGACCGAAATTGGATGAAAATTTTCGAAAATGATCCATATCAGGCCGTACAAAATTATCTTAAAAATTTTTACCGTAATTTAGAAAATTTATTTTTTAAATTTTTATAAAATTTATTTTTTTCAATTTTTATAAAATTTATTTTTTTAATTTTTAGAAAATTTCGAAACTTGCGGATTACTTGAGGTCTCCAGAACACGACATGCTGGTGGATAGAACCCCGATTAACGATTCATTCGAGATTCTGGACGAAATCAGAAACCTCTTCCAGGAGACCTATTTCGAATCCGCCCTCGAAAGCGGAAACATCGAAACCATGAAGACCGTTTGTCTCAAATTGTCTTCAGACAGCGAAAAATTGAAAGAAACCATTAATAATCTACAGTATCCCAAAAATGAGTGATTTACAGTAATCTAAAAATAAATATTTTACAGTATCCAAAATGAATAATCTACAGTAATCTGAAAATGATTATTTTACAGTATCCAAAAATGAATAATCTACAGTAATCTGAAAATGATTATTTTACAGTATTCAAAATGAATAACCTACAGTAATCTAAAAATGAATATTTTACAGTAATCTAAAAATAAATATTTTACAGTATCCAAAATGAATAATCTACAGTAATCAAAAATAAATAGCCTACAGTAATCTAAAGATAATTATTTTACAGTATCCAAAAATAAATAGCCTACAGTAATCTAAAAATAAATATTTTACAGTATCCAAAAATAAATAATCTACAGTAATCTAAAAATGAATATTTTATAGTATCCAAAATGAATAATCTACAGTGTCCAAAAACTTAAAAAAATTAACTTTTATTATTTGTTTTATTACAGTTATTTGGTATTGTTCCTTTTTTAAAGTATTTTTGATAAAGATAATTTTTTAAAATAATGAAAAAAAATCTCTGGATATGGTAACAAATAGCAACATGGATTACGGACAAAAAAATCGTTCCAAAAATTAAATAAAAACAAACAAATAGGGTCTGAGCCATGTTCTTCGTTTCGGGGGATATGTCTCCGAATCCGATCATGGATATCGCCATGTAGATGAAGTAGAGGGACTTCACAACCCCCATGTCGGCCAGGTACCCGTTGAAGAGGACGAATCCGGCCAGGAGATGGGCTACCAAGAAACTCAAAGCTTTGAAGACGGGGAAAGAGAGGATAGTGTCCTTCGTTCCTGGATAGTGTCTAAGTACAGCAGAATTCAGAATCCAGTCAATTGTGAAATCAGGAAAAATAAGTTTTCCGAGTCTCGTTAGGGTTGTCAAAGCCAGGGGGATTCCCACAGTGGCGTAGAAGATACAGAACAGTCTGCCTTCAGAAGTCAAGACCGGCAAGTTGCCCCAGCCTATCGTAACCGACGTCTGGAAGGGCAGAAGGAAGACTTCGTGGTAGCTTCTGTTCCCCAAAGACGGATCCAGATACTGGAAAACTAAAGCCCCGAAGACCACGTAGGCAGAACACAGGAAAAATAAAACAAAGTACGGTATTATCTTCGCGTAGAGAGGAATTACGGTATTCTGGACTTCTGGAGGATTGCCTTCGGTTCCGACGGATAGTTGCGTTGAAATGGATTTCCTTCTGGAGACAGGTTCGGAGCAGAGAATCATGGAATCGAAGTAGGGTTCGTTGGTGAGAGTGGACTTCCGGATTCTCTTGAAGAAGCCAGTGCCGGTCTTGGCAGTGACGGTGTGGGGAGGACTCCGGTCTTGTACGTGCATTTCGCCGTCCATCTTCGCCAGCAAGTCCGTCAGGTTGTTCACCAACTTGAGGGTGTCCGGGTCCCTGGCCTTCAGCCTCAGATGCTCCAAGGTCCCCTGGATCCTAGTCCTCGTCTGGATGTCCGAAAGCATCTTAGAGGGTACCTGGGACCGCGGCCAGGTGACGGTGGACAGCTCCATCTCCTCTTCCTCCGACATCAGGCCCTGCAAAGTCCAGCCAATTCATCAAATCACAGCCCCCAACTCCCCCAAGTTCTCCCACGTCAAATTACCCCACTCGGAATTTCAGATATTTCCAGAAATTTATATTAGGTTCTAAAAGGAATATTTTTAAATAAATTCTAAAATTTTTATAGATTCTAGAATTCTCGGTAAAAAATTAGAAATTCAAAAGATTCTATGATATTCTGGAAATTATAAAATTTCTTAATAAATTCTAAAAATTTTAATCAAAATTAGAAAAATTCAAAAAGTTCTATTAGATTCTAGAAATATCAACAAAAATTAGAAAATTTTGAATTTTTCTATTAGATTCTAGAAATTATAAAATTTCTTAATTTTAAAATTTTTGATAAAAATTAGGAGAATCCAAAAATTTTTAAGAAATTTTGGAAATTATAAAATTTCTTAATAAATTTCAAAATTTTTGATCAAAATTAGAAAAATCCAAAAATTTCTAAGAAATTCTGAAAAAATTTAAAAATATTTTAATAAATTCCAAAATTTTCTATTAAAATTCAGATTTACTAAAAAATTTACAATCATTGTCGAATTATATTTTAAAAATATTTTTTTTCTGAAATCAGTACTTCAAAAACGAAAATAACGTATTTGAAATAATCGAACAAAAGTTCAAAAATTCAAAAACAAATTAAAAAATTAAAAAAGAACTTTTTTTTTCAAAGATCTTTCAAAATAAATTTTTTAAATTTTTCGAGTTTTTAGAATTTTTTGAAAATTTAAAATTTAAAAAAAATAAAATTTAAAAAAAAATTAAAATTTTAAAAAAAATTTAAAATAATAAAAATCAATAAAAAATTGATCAATCCGAACCTGTTTGAAACTGATCGATGAAAATTGTTTTCGAATCTGAAATGATAAAAAAAAAGAAATTTATCAAAAAATCGTAAAATTTAAGTTTTGGTCTCATGTGATTTTTTTTCAATTTTCTTAATTTTAATCGTTTTTGAATAAGATATTGGAAAAAATAAAATTTTCGAATTTTGTCAAGTCCAAATTTTAGGCCTGTTAAAATTTTTTCAGTTATCCTGCGATGACTGAAATCTGATGGAAAATTTTTGAAATCTGATGACGAATGCTGAAAATTTCTAAAATACTGTAGAATTTTTAAAGTTTCCGAAATTTCGAAAATTTTTAGAATCTAATAAAAAATTCCGAAGACAGAGAATCTCGAAGATTCTTGAAGTTTCGAAAATTAGGTAGAAGATTCTCAAAATTTTAAAAATATTAGGAAAATTTTTGAAATCTGATGACGAATTCTGAAAATTTCTAAAATACTGTAGAATTTTTAAAGTTTTCTAAATTTCGAAAATTTTTAGAATCTAGTAAAAAATTCCGGAAATAGAATCTCGAAGATTCTTGAAGTTTCGAAAATTAGGTAGAAGATTCTCAAAATTTTAAAAATATTGTAGGATTTTTGAAATCTGATGACGAATTCTAAAAATTTCTAAAATACTGTAGAATTTTTAAAGTTTCCGAAATTTCGAAAATTTTTAGAATATTATAAAAGTTTTTGAAGTTTTTATAGAAACTTCCGAAATTTAGTAGATGATTCTGAAACTTTTGAGAATTTCATAGGATTTTGAAATTTTTAACAACTTTTTAGTGATTTTTGAAATTTTCTGTAAGGAGTTTGCGGAGTCTATACTTGTTCTACTGGACGGGCCCAGATGTAGATAATAACGAGTCGCAGCCAAAATATATAAAAACGCCAAGCTTTATCTCTTACAAAATTGATAATAATAATTACGAAAGTTTTCCCGCCTGCGTAGTTCCTTTCGTTGCGAGACCCTGCTTTCTCCGTTTTTCCTCTTTTACGTGGGCGCGGAACACGTATTTTTTGCCCTTCTCTTTTCCTATTCCTCTTTTTTACCTTCGACTCCGTTGACACTTCGGAAGTCCAGAATAAATTTTTAAAATATTTTGTAACTTTGAATTCTGAAATTCCGAGTGGTGTAATTTGACGTGGGAGAACTTCGGGGAGTTGGGGGCTGTGATTTGATGAATTGGCTGGACTTTGCAGGGCCTGATGTCGGAGGAAGAGGAGTGGAGCTGTCCACCGTCACCTGGCCGCGGTCCCAGGTACCCTCTAAGATGCTTTCGGACATCCAGACGAGGACTAGGATCCAGGGGACCTTGGAGCATCTGAGGCTGAAGGCCAGGGACCCGACCCTCAAGTTGGTGAACAACCTGACGGACTTGCTGGCGAAGATGGACGGCGAAATGCACGTACAAGGCCGGAGTCCTCCCCACACCGTCACTGCCAAGACCGGCACTGGCTTCTTCAAGAGAATCCGGAAGTCCACTCTCACCAACGAACCCTATTTCGATTCCATGGTTACTGTAGTACAATCACCTCCGTTGACGATCATGGGGAGGTCCGGGGGTTCTATCAAGTACCTGGACGGAATCCGGGCCAGCCAGGACTTCGACAACAGGATCCTGCAGACGACCGACCAGACCCAGAACCAGGTGCCCGGAGACCTCGACGATTACCCGGTGTGCAATTTTAAATTTCCAGTTCTTTGAATATTATTTCAGATTTGGATAGACGTTGTTCCTCATTTGTGTCTGATTTCCTCCCTGATACTGTACCTGATAGGGGGTACGGTTATCTTCCAACTTCTGGATCCGGAAATCGCGTCGAGACCGTTCCACGAAGTCCTGATGTTGCCGTTCATGACCTGTGCGAACATAGGGTGGGGCCACCTGACCCCCAGACTCGAGGGCTCCCAGGCGTTCTGCATACTGTACGGTCTCCTGGGGGTGCCGCTGTGCTTCGTCATCTTCGCGAACTTGGGTCGGATGCTGGCCCAGGTATACTGTAACCAGATGACTTATTTTTCATTTTTTAAAACTTCAAAAAAATCAAAAAAATCCGAATTATCAAAACTTCCAGTTTCAACTGCCATAAATATTGTAATTTTTCATCATTTTTTATCAGTTTTTTTATTTCATATGTATTTAGACAACTTAGATGTTGTTTCTGCTTTGTATTTTAATTATGTTTCAATAGCAACCATAGGGTTCGGGGACATCTACCCCAAGCCCAGGGACGTTTTTCAAGGATTTTTAATTATTTTTTTCATTTCCATCGGAATCATCGCCCTCAGCTGTTTCGTCGTCGCCGGATGTTTGGAATTGGAAGATTTATTTTTTAACAAATTTGTGAATTTTCTGATTGAAAAAAATCCAAAAAAATTAAAATTATTCTTCAAAAAAAAGAAACTAAAATGTTCAAACAATTTCGAACAGAATTTAAATAATAAAATTTAGAAAATTTAAATTTATTGGATACAAATTATTTGAAAATTGAAATTTATTAAAATTTAAAAAAAAATAAAATTTAAAAAAATAAAATTTAAAAAAAAAATAAAATTTATTAAATTTTTAAAAAATTGGATTTTTGAGAATAAAAATATTTTTAAAAATTAAACAAAAATTTGTTAATAAAGTTTAACTTTAAATATTTTTATTTTTAAAAATGTTTAAAAAATTAAATTTATTAAAAATAAAAATATTTTAAAAAATAAACTTTAATCCGAATAGTTTTTTAATTAAGTCATATATTTTCGAAAATCTCCATTTATTTAATCAGAATTTATTTTTTTAACTAATCTTTAAATGGCAGTAGGAAGAAATATAAAAGGAAAAAATATAAGATGAAAAAAATATTAAACAAATTATAGTATCCTAAAATCTTGCATGTGTTGTTATCACCATAGCCTAGATGGCTAAGCCTAATCTTGAAAGCCGATTTCTGCACATAATTAGTAATTTATCTCATATCTTATATTTCTTCTGTCCATGTCTTCAGGCAGTAAGAAAAAATATTAAACAAATTATGGTATCCTAAAATCTTGTATAATGTTGTCATCACCATGATCTAGATGCCTAAGCCCAATTTCAAAAGCCGATTTCCGCACATAATTAGTAATTTATCTCATATTTTATATTTCTTCTGTCCATGTCTTCAGACAGTAAGAAAAAATATTAAACATATTATGATATCCCAAAATCTTGCATGTGTTGTTATCACCATGATCTAGATGTCTAAGCCTAATCCCAAAATTCGATTTCCGCACATAATTAGTAATTTATTTCATATCTCATATCTTATATTTTTTTCGTTTTTATATTTCTTCCTACTGCTTATATTTTTTCCGTTCACGTTTTCAGTTACGTGAAAATTGAAAGAAACGTGGGAAATTTTATGCATCAAAAATGGGAGAATCCTTTGAAAGCGATGTTTAAATTTTTAATCCACTTTTTTAGGTAAATTAATTTAACAAAATTTATACTTTAATTACGGGTAAATTTAGAAATAATTATTCCTCTATAATTGGTTTTCGAAAAAGTGAAAAAAATTGAAATTAATTTTTTAGAGAAATTTAAAAATTTTAATTTAAAAATTTTTTTGATTTATTTTTAAATAGATTAATTTTAATAATTTTAATTTTAATTACGAGTTAATTTCGAAATGATTATATTTAACTTTTTATTTAGAAAAATAAAAAAAATTGAAATTAATTTTTTTAGAGAAATTTAAAAATTTTTATTTAAAAATTTATTTTTTAATTCATTTATTTTTAAATAGATTAATTTTAATAATTTTTGTTTTAATTACAAATAAATTTCTATATGATTGTATTTATGTAATTTTTTTTTTAATTTTAAAAATGTTAAACTTAAATTTTTTTATAAAAGTTTAAAAAAGTTGGAAATTTGTTTTTTGAACTTCATCTTTGAACATATTTTTTTCTTTAATTGAACTGATTTCTGTCTAATTAGTTTTTCCGAAAAGTGACAAAAAATTAAATTTTTTTATTTATAAAATTTCAAAAATCTATAAAATTTCAAAAATTTATAAAATTTCAAAAATTTATAAAATTTCAAAAATTTATAAAATTTCAAAAATCTATAAAATTTCAAAAATTTATAAAATTTTAAAAAGCTTTTGAAGTTTCTAGAAAATTCTAGAAGATATTTAAAAATTCCATAAAATTCTAGAAGGATTCTGAAACTTTTATGAAATCTGGATCACATATATCGAGATCAAAATTGTCAATTTTCGAATTTATTCAATTAGTTTAAATTCGAAAATTGAAAGTCCGAATTTATTCGAATTTGAAAAATCTGAATTTGTTCAAAAATCAAAGATTCCAAATTTATTAGAATTCAAAAAATTCAAATTTATTAGAATTTAAAAATTTAAAAATTTGAATTTATTTGAATTTAAAAAATTTGAATTTATTAGAATTTAAAAAATTTGAATTTATTTGAATTTAAAAAATTCAAAAATCTGAATTTATTAGAATTCAAAAAATTTAAAAATTCAAAAATCTGAATTTATTATAATTCGAAAACTCTGAATTTATTTGAATTCAAAAATCGAAGATTCCGGAAACTCGACACTCTGGTCAAGATACTCAAGATGGTACATGGATAATTTTGGAAGGTCTCTTTGATTCAAGTTGATTCCCTTGCGGAAGAAAATCGGACTTGATGGCAGCTGTCCTGTTGCGTAACTGTTTTTCCGAAGGCCGGCCTCTTTTATTAGTCGAGCCGAATCCTCCCGGGAGATCCCCAAATCTCGGCCAATAATTCCACTTGACATTTTTTAAAAATTTTATTTTTTTAAAATTTTTTGATTTTTTTAAATTTTTTTTTAAATTTTGTTTTTTTTTTAAATTTTTTAAAATTTTTTTAAAATTTTATTTTTTTAAATTTTGTTTTTTTTTAGATTTTTTTTAAAATTTTTTTGATTTTTTAAATTTTGTTTTTTTAAAATTTTTTTAAAATTTTGTTTTTTTTTTAAATTCTTTTGATTTTTTAAAAAAATTCGATTATTTTAAAATTTTTGCATGAATGGATAAATTTTGCGTTGTTGCCAAGGTTTTTCGGAAAACGGAAACTGTAGGTCGGATTGTTTTCACTTTTCGACTTCAAAAACGGCCCGATGAATATATTTAATAAAATTCCGTCAAAAAATAAAATAATTTTAAAAATTCGAATTTTTGAAAAAATTTTAAAATTGTTTTAACGTGGATTTTTTGACTTTCCACCCAGGACCTAAAATTGAAGAATTTTAATTTTATGTGATTTTAAAAAATTTACGATTTTATAAAAATTCGAATTTTTTAATTATAAAATTTTAAAAATTGTCTCAACACGAATTTTTAAATTTTCCACTCAGGACCTAAAATTAAAGAATTTTAATTTTGTATGATTTTAAAAAATTTACGATTTTATAAAAATTCGAATTTTTTAATTATAAAATTTTAAAAATTGTCTCAACACGAATTTTTAAATTTTCTACCCAGGACCAAAAATTAAAAATTAATTTTTACGTATTTTTGTAAAATTTCAAATTATATTATTTTAAAAGTTAAAAACCACGAAATTTAAAAAATTAATTTTGAGGCGATTTTTAAATTTTCTTCTTGAGACCGAAACGTGCAAAATTTTGCGCGTACGTGTTGTTACGAAATCCGAAAAGCATTCAATAAATATTATTATTATAAAAACGGAAATGTTTGTCACCAACTTCCGAAAAATGTCCCAACACGGATCTTGAGAATTTTCCGGTTAAGACCAAAAAACACAAAATTTTGCATTTAAATTTTTTTTAAATTTCGAATTTTTGGAAAAATTTTCTCAAAACGAAAATTTGGAATTTTCTAGTTAAGACCAAAAATTAGAAAATTTTGTTTTTTAGATTTTTAAATTACTGTTATTTTGGAAAATTGACGTTAATAAAAATTTTTCAATGGTCCTGACACGAAAATTTGGAATTTTTCAATTGAGACCAAAAATGTAAAATTTGTTTTTATTTTTTTTGGAAATTTTAAAAGATTATTTAAAAAAATAAAAATTTAGAATTTTCCAATCGAGACCAAAAATGCAAAATTTGCTATTTTTTGAGGACTAAAATATTATTTTAAAAAATTAAAATTTAGAATTTTCGAATTAAGACAAAAAATGTAAAATAAGAAAAATTTTTTCCTTAAATTTTAAAACATTATTTTAAAAAATAAAAATTTAGAATTTTCGAATTAAGACAAAAAATGTAAAATAAGAAAAATTTTTTTCTTAAATTTTAAAACATTATTTAAAAAATAAAAATTTAGAATTTTCCAATCGAGACCGAAAATGCAAAATTTGTTTTTATTTTTCCGGAGATTCTAAAACATTGGATAAATCCCAAAAATTCCCAGACTTTCATATGATGTTCTGGAATTTTATTAAAAAATTCAATAAGGAAGTTATTTAAAAAAATAATTTTGTTCGTTTCCAAAAAACCGAATTTTGACCTTTTTCTACGTCAAAGACCTAGCCGACTTCTTAACTTCTCAAGTAACCATTAATCGGTTTTTCGAGAGTAATTTGCCCTCGGCGGTTTCTGTCATGCTTAATGGATTGGTCATCGAGCCGACTTCAAGTGGTTTCAATGGCCGAAATTTACCCAGGCTCTATCCCAAGAAACAAATTAATTCCCCGCACAACGGCATTTCTCATTTTTGGACAACCTCATGTTTCAAATCATACTTGTGTAAAAATTAAAAATTGATTTTATTCCAAAATAATTTTTTTTAATTTTCCAAAATTTAAAGTCATACTTGTATAAAAATAAAAAATTGATTTTATTCCAAAATTACTTTTTCAAATTTTCCAAAATTTAAAGTCATATTTGTGTAAAAATTAAAAATTGATTTTATTCCAAAATTACTTTTTCAAATTTTCCAAAATTCAAAAATCGTATAAAAATTAAAAATTGATTTTATTCCAAAATTTAAAGTCATACTTGTGTAAAAATTAAAAATTGATTTTACTTCAAAATTACTTTTTTAATTTTCTAAAATTTAAAAAGTCATACTTATTTAAAAATTAAAAATTGATTTTGCTCCAAAATAATTTTTTCTAATTTTCTAAGAATTTAAAAAGTCATACTTGTGTAAGAATTAAAAATTGATTTTGTTTTAAAATTGTCTTAAAATAAATTTTAAAACTTTCGAAAATTGTTAGTTTTGGATATTAATTTTGAATTTTATGAGATTCTATAAAATTCCAAAATTCTCTATTTAATTTTGAAATATTTATAAAATTTTGGAGATTTTCTAAATTTTTTATTTAATTTTGGAATTTTCTAATTTTTCTATTTAATTTTGAAATATTTATAGAATTTTAAAAATTTTCTTTAAAAATTACAGTAAAATTTCTAAAATTTTAAGATTCCAGAAATTTTCAGAAAATTTTTAAATTTTTTAAAGTTTTTCACAAATTTAAAAATTTTTTATTTAATTTTGGAATATTTATAGAATTTTAAAAATTTTCATAAAATCTCAAAAATTTTACTGTAATTTTTTAACATTTCAGAAAATTCTAAAATTTTCTAAAGTTTTTATTTAATTTTGGAATTTTCCAACTTTTCTACGAAATTCTATTCAAAAATTGTTTTATTTTTAAAGTTATCTTTTTCCGTATTCTGACATAACGGACACTTTCCCACATATGTCAATGAATTTATTTGGGAAAATTTTAAAAATAAGTAATATTATTTTTTTTATTTTTAAAATCAAAAATGTTTTCAGAATGACCGCCCCCGGCTGTCAACCGTACTTTTCGGAGTTTCGCTTTTCAAATTTACTTTTAATTTTTGACTTTCATGCATTTTGCCGGAGGGTTCCTTTCATGTACTGACTTTATATAAAACGGAATTTCTCATTAGTAAAAGTCCGAGTTAATCCACGAGTCAGATTTCCAAAAAAGTTCCGCAACTTGACTCCGTTATTTTCGAGATTAAAAATCTTAAAAAATATCCATTTATTAATTTTTAAAAATCACTTTTATTAAAAAATAAATTTAATAAAAAACCACTTTTATTAAAAAATAAATTTTTAAAAATCACTTTTATTAAAAAATAAATTTTTAAAAACCACTTTTATTAAAAAATAAATTTTTAAAAATCAATTTTATTTAAGAAAATTAGAATTTAATAAAAAATCACTTTTATTAAAAAATAAATTTATTAAAAATTACTTTTATTTAAAAAAATAAATTTTTAAAAATCACTTTTATTAAAAATTAATTTTTTTTAAAATCATTTTCGTTTGAAAGAAATTTGAATTTTTAATTTTTATTTATTAAAAAATAAATTTTTAAAAATAAGAAAATTTTATTTTTTGTTTTTGGCGCAAATTTTCACTTGCACTGGTGATGGACGTGTCCAACTTGTTCTTCAGGAACTTTCGTGGCGAGAGTTTATTTCTTTTTGGATTGTTTCTTACGTTGAATTCTATCTGCATTAATAAATGATCGACTTTGTCGTAATTTTCCAGAACTTTCGTGATGGGAATTTCTTTTTTTAAATTGCTCTTTGCACTGAATTCTATCTTCACTAATAAATTGTTAATTTTCTTGATTTTCAGGAACTTTCGTGGCGAGAGTTTTTAAAAAATTTTTTAAACTAATTTTCATTTTTACCTAAAATAGAAAAAAATTCACAATGATCTTCAAGAAATTAATTTAAAAAAATTTTTGTGTTAAATTCCATTTTCACTGGTAAACAAATGAAGTCATTATAATTATTATACAATTTTTCATTCATATTTTATTTTTGTTTTTGCAGAATTTTCACATGTCTAAAAAAACACAAGTTAGTTGAAATTGTTTGAAACTTTCGTGTTGGGATTTATTTTTTAATTAATTTTCATTTTTAAAATGAAAAAATTCATTTAATTTTTATAAACTTTTTTGTCGAAAATTTAATTTTTAAATTTATTTTTTTAATTAATTTTGACTTTTAAAATAAAAACAAATTTAATTTTTATAAACTTTCGTGTCAAAAGTTCATTTTTCTTTTAAATTTGATTTTTTAATTAATTTTTACTTTTAAATAAACTACATTGACTCATTTTAACTTTTAGAAACTTTCATGTCGAGATTTAATTGTCTTAAAGTTTATTTTTTAATTAATTTTCACTTTTAAATAAAAACAAACTTATTATAATTTTTAGAGACTTTCGTGTCGAGAATCAATTTTTTTCGAAGATAATTTTCACTTTTACCTAAACTACAGTATCTTCTTAATTTTTTGGAACTTTCGTTTCGAGAATCAATTTTTTTTCGAAGATAACTTTTACTTTTACCTAAGCTACAGTATTTCCTTAATTTTTAGGGACTTTCGTTTCGAGAATCAATTTTTTTTCGAAGATAACTTTTTAACTAATTTGTATTTTCGAAAATAGTTAAATTTACTATAATTTAAAAAATTTCCGTGTTGAGAATCAATTTTTTTCAAAGATAACTTTTACTTTTACCTAAACTACAGTATCTCCTTAATTTTTTGGAATTTTCGTGTCGAGAATCAATTTTTTTCGAAGATAACTTTTACTTTTACCTAAACTACAGTATTTCCTTAATTTTTTGGAATTTTCGTTTCGAGAGTCAATTTTTTTTCGAAGATAATTTTTGAATTAATTTTCTTTTTTAAAAATAGTTAAATTTACTGTAATTTAAAAAATTTCCGTGTTGAGAATCCATTTTTTCGAATTACTTTTTAGTGTCGATTACCATTTGCACTTTAAAGCAGTAAATTCATCATCATTATCAGGCTTTCGTGTCGAGAATCCAGTCCGTGACGAAGTTGGAGGTTTGGTTTTCGGTCTCTTTTGTTTTTTGTTTTCGGCCAAACCTTCCTTTCGAGTCCAGGACCGCCTCCGACGGCAGTTGTGCCAGTTTTATCGTTTTTCGTTTTTCAGGTTCACAAATGAAAATTTTTTGAAAAAATTTCAAAAATGAAGAAAATTATTATTTTTTATTTTATTTCTTCAATATGTTGTTTAAATTTCGAAATTAATTTTACAAATTTTTTATTCGAACCGATTACTGTAGATTTTCGAAATTCGAAAAACGACAGTAATGGTTTTGTAAATTCTACAGTAATTTTCGTCGATTTTCGGCCGTTTACTGTAATTCCGAAAAAGGAAAATCTGTGGGAGAGGATATTCCAGAAGACCCTTGATGGAGAGGATACTGTAGAATTGGACTGTGATTTGTTCGTTCACAAAGGAGTCTACAGAATCAGTCTCGATGGAAGTAATGAGACAAAAGTAAGATTACTGTACTTTTATTAAATTTTGATTAATTTCAATTTTGTTGAAAATTCAAAAATTTTAAATTTTTAGGATTTTTACAAAAATAAAATTTTTAGGATTTTTACAAAAATAAAATTTTTAGGATTTTTTTGATTTTTATAATAATTTTAAATTTTTAGGGTTATTTTTGATTTTTATAAAGTAAAATTTTTAGGATTTTTATAAAATAAAATTTTTAGGATTTTTTTGATTTTTATAACAATTTTAAATTTTTAGGATTTTTTTTGATTTTTATAATAATTTTAAATTTTTAGGATTTTTTTGATTTTTATAAAAATAAAATTTTTACAGGAACTTCATCTGAATTCCTCCAGGACCCCGATTACGGTCAATTTTCGGGAAGACAGTATTTTTCCTCATTGTTCCGGAGACTTCTCTTTCACGTGGTCCTTGCCGTCTTGTGGATTCCTCCAGAATCAATCTGCTCAATTCAGAATCCGTGTTTTGGCAGTTTTGGATTCTCCAGAAGGCCTCCCGGAAGAATACAACTACATGGAAGAATTTTCTCTTTTTCCGAATTCTTCGATGATGACGATTCCTTGTTCTTTATTCGATATAATTTATAAAAAATATTGTTTCGAACTCGTGGTCGTCGATGACCGGACTCATCGAGTGGACGACTGGGATCGACGATGTGTTTCTTCTGAACCAGGTAAGTCTCATTTTTTAAATTCAAACTTCTTTTAAAAATTTGAATTTCTTTAAAAAAATAAACTCCTTTAAAAAATTCAAACTTTTTTTAAAAATTTGAATTTCTTTAAAAAAAATAAACTTTTTTAAAAAATTCAAACTTTTTTAAAGAAATAAAAATTTACTTTTTACTAAAATAAGCTATATTGTTTATTTTTAAAAATGAATTTTTGGCGTTAGGAATAAAACGCCAAACGATAATATTCGAATTTTTAATGTGATTTTACTTTTAACTAACTAAATTTTGGCATTAGGGATAAAACGCCAAACGATGAAATTTAAAATTTTAGAATGATCCTATTTTTAACCAACTAAATTTTGGCATTAGGAACAGAACGCCAAACGATAAAATTCGAATTTTTAATGCAATTAAGTTTGATGAAAAATATGAACGTTTATTTTGTTTTTGCCAAAGTGGGTTAAATGTCCTTTTTTGTCCATCTGCCGTGCAGAAGGGCCATTTTGGGAGAAGCTGACCTTTTTGCCCTTCTTGGTTATTCAGCATTGTTTCAATTATGATAATTATTCTCTCAACAGAATTATTCCGAAAAAAAAATTGTTTTGATCCTAAAAAGCGGCTATTTATGGACCCATTTTTGACCACCAAATTCCGAATCCATCATCCATCAGAACCAGTTTTTCCATTTGTTGACAAAGGCCAAAAATGAACTGCAAGGGTTAATTAAAAAACAAAATGGAGACTGGCACTGTCCTCTAGACCCGTTGGATCCAGGGAAATTATCCGAAAAACCTCATTTTTTATTCTTTTCAAAAAGGACCAAGTAGTTCACCTTCGACCGTCTATTTGCTTACGGTTTCTAGAATCTATTAACAAATTGGGACCTTACAGAATCACATAAAAATGAAATTTCGCAGTTTATGGTCTCAAGTGGAAAATTCTAAAAATTCGCTTCGAGACTGTTTTTGAAGTTTTTTTGGTATATATTTCTTATTTCTATAATAGTTTGATTTAGAGTCTTATTAAACTACATAAAAATTAAATTTTACACTTTGTGGTCTCAAGTGGAAAATTCTAAAAATTCGCTTCGAGACCATTTTTGAAGTTTTTTTGGTATATATTTCTTATTTCTATAATAGTATGATTTAGAGTCTTATTAAAATACATAAAAATTAAATTTTACACTTTGTGGTCTCAAGTGGAAAATCCTAAAAATTCGCTTCGAGACTATTTTTGAAGTTTTTTTGATAAATATTTCTTATTTCTATAATAGTGTGATTTAGAGTCTTATTAAACTACATAAAAATTAAATTTTACACTTTGTGGTCTCAAGTGGAAAATTCTAAAAATTCGCTTCGAGACCATTTTTGAAATTTTTGAACAACCTGAATGAACAAAACAAAAATGACTTTCATATCGGATTTCATCTATTTGCAAATGTGTTCAAGATTTTCATCTAAATCTCGTTAAGGGTTTAGATTATAACCGGAATTTGAGCCTAGATAAAGCTCGGAATCGAGTGTTTCCCCGCAACTAACAAAGCTCATTAGAAAACCCGAACCTGCGCGAGAAATGGCCGGTCGTAAACAGGCCGAAACACGGGGGACTCGAAACAGTCATAATAATGAAAATTAGACATATGCTTTGTTGCAAAATTGTCTCAACACGAATTTTAAGGATTTTTATTTTCGAATAATTTTAAATTGATATTCAATTTTGAAAGATCTTAATTCAGAAAAATCAGATTTTAGCATAGAGTGAATATTGCCAAATTGGGATTGTTGGCGAAAAGAGAACGAATGCCAATTGAGATTTCAGATTTTAAAAATAAGCTTATAAAATTCTCTCGAAAAAACTTTTATTTTTAAACAATTGTAAATTTCTATGAGATTCTGAAACTTCTGTAAACTCTGAAAATTTCAGAATTTTTTTTTGTAAATTATGCAAAATTTTTATTTTTGTGGAATTTTAAGAATGAAAAGAAGAGAAAAATTAAGATTCTCGAGGTGGAAGACGTGACTTGAGTTTTCAGTCCACAAAATCGACGGAAGTTGGGCCAGTTGGGGGTCGTGGACGAGCTGCTCGGGTTCCTGTGGGGAGGGGCTCCGGAAGAGGGTCAGGACCTGCTCCGAACCCCCTCCGAACGAAAGTGGAAAATTTTGTTCAGGATCTTCCATTGAAACAAAAACTTGTTTTTTGGGAAATTGTACAATTGGTAAGTATACTGTAAATAAAAATAAACATTATTCATGAGATTTTTAGAATCAGATTTTTCTTTCCCTGAGGCTCTAATTTCAAATTCAACTCAGAACGATTCCTGTCGATGCGGATGCCATCTTCACCACCACCACAACGGGATAATTTTCGCTTCGAGAGAACTAAATTGCGAAAATAAAACTTTACTGTGGACGATCCCGAGACAGGAATCCACCAAAGCCCAGATCCAGATTCTGAAGGAAAAAGAAACCCACGGAGACGTGCTCAGGATCCTCCAAGGCCAATCCATGGTTAGTTCATTTTAAAAAAAATTATTATAATATACCGTATTTCTCGGGGGTCTTTAGGGCAAGAGGGAGAGGAATTCTATGCATACAAAAAAAATATATGAATCGTCTTAATGCATCGATATCAAGTTAATATATCGGCACGTGAATTACAATGTATCTGACACATTGAAATCGTTTTAGTGTATCGATACGTTGAATATTATATATTTGATACATCAGAATCGTTTTAATGTATCAGATACATTACATACTTTGTATCAATATCGAGTTAATATATATATATGCGTTGAATATAATGCATTTCATACATCAGAAGTGTTTTAGTGCACCGATATCGAATTAATGTATATATATGCGTTGAATATAATGCATTTCATACATCAGAATCGTTTTAGTGCACCGATATCGAGTTAATGTATATATATACGTTGAATATCATATATTTGATACATCAGAAGCGTTTTAGTGCATCGATATCGAGTTAATGTATATATATACGTTGAATATCATATATTTGATACATCAGAAGCGTTTTAGTGCATCGATATCGAGTTAATGTATATATATACGTTGAATATAATCTATTCTATACATCAGAATCGTTTTAATATATCCATACATTATATATTATTTACCGATATCAAGTTAATATATCGATATGTTGAATATCATATATTTGATACATCAGAAGCGTTTTAATGTATCAGATATATTATATACTATATACTCTTTTTGTGTGTAAAAATCAAATAAAACATAAAAAGCAAAATCTACCTTGATTGACTTCAAGATGGGGATTTTGTACTTTTTAGGATTAGTTTTAAAAAGTTGAAGTTTGGCTTCTCATAGATCTTTCTAGAAAATCCTTGTCTAGTCTGGATCAGATCCTTCTAGAAGATCCCAATTCAGTTCGATCTGGATATTTCTAGAGCGTTAAAATTTGAAATAAATCATTTTAGAAAATTTTAGTCCGATCGATTTTGGAAAAATCTTCCTAGAAAATTTTTATCTTGTTCGTTATGGATTTTTCTGGAAGATTCTGGTCCAGATTGAAATAGATTTTTCTGGAAGAGTTACATCCAGATTGAAGTGGGTTTTTCTGGAAGATTCTAATCCAGATTGAAATAGATTTTTTTGGAAAATTTACATTCAGATTGAAGTGAATTTTTCTGGAAGATTCTAATCCAGGTCGAGGTAGATCCTTTTGAAAAACCCTAGGTAGACCCAGAATGAATATTTTTGGAATTTTTCCGCTTTGTTTAACCTCGACTTTTAAAAAATCCTAATTTGTTTGAATTTTATAATATTTTTTACATAGGATTCCCAGATATTCTAGAAGTTATTCATTTTTAAAATTATCTAATTTTAAATAATTGTTAAATCACTGTAAACCAATGCGATTAAATGAGATATGAAGGAGATGAAGGTTTCTTGTTTATCTAAACAACAATAAGATTAAACAGAAGAAAAATATACATTAACTAGTCAAAACTCGGTCCTTTATATATACAGTATGCCTATTGTCTGATAAGTAGGATATTTCTCTTCGAGACTTGGTTTTTTGTCTAGTAGCTAGTTAATTTATTGATTTAACAAAGATTAAGTATAATAATGATATACATTAACTAGTCAAAACTCGGTCCTTTATGTATACAGTATATCTATTGTCAGATATGTAAGATATTTCTTTTCGAGACCGTGTATCTTGGCTTGTTACCTAATAGTCAGTTAATTTATTCATTTAACAAAGATCAAGCAGAAGAACAATATACATTAACTAGTCAACACTCGGTTCTTTATATATACAGTATGCTTATTGTCTAATAAGTGGAATATTTCTTTTCAAGATCTGGCTTGTTTACCTAATAGTCAGTCAATTCATCGATTTAACAAAGATCAAGCAGAAGAACAATATACATTAAGTAGTCAACACTTGGTCCTTTATATATACGGTATGCCTATTGTCTAATAAGTGGAATATTTCTTTTCGAGATCTGGCTTGCTTATACAGCAGCCAGTTAACACACCGATTTAACAATTTTATTAATCTTAACTATTCAGGAGATAGCGTGGTCGAGCGACAAATCCCGACAGCGGAATCTGGAGCTTTCCCTGGATGACGATGTTTTTATTTTATTCGAAATTTCAAACAGAAAAAATACCAGATTTTCTGGTTTTTACGTGGAATTCAAAATCGTCAAAGATCTTCCAAAATTGGTTTCACTTTCAAGAGAGTACTCGGCGCAGTTGGGGTTGTCCTGGGCTTTCGGACACTGTGGATCTTCTGCTTGTCAAAATACCGTAGTCCTCGTCCTTGTAGTGGCTGTAGTTCTTGTGTTGATGTCATTGATCGCGATTCCTCCTTTGGTCTGCACTTACGCGACCCGGAAGTACGGTCAGCGGAGGGACACGGGCTCGAGTCAGATGAGTGAAGCTCTGTTGGCTTCACTTTCTCAAAGGTTTGTAAAAAATTATAAAAAAAAATTATAAAAAAAAATTATAAAAAAAAATTATAAAAAAAAATTATAAAAAAATTATAAAAAAGAAATTTTTTAAAAACATTTAAAAAAATTATAAAAAAAATTTTTAAAGACATTTGTAAAAAATAAAAAAAATTATTAAAAAAGAAATTTTTTTAAAAACATTTTTTAAAAAATTTTAAAAAAATTATAAAAAAAAATTTTTAAAAACATTTGTAAAAAGATTTTTAAAAAATTATAAAAAGAATTATAAATAAAATTTTTTTTTTTATTTTGAAGGAAAATTTTTAAAAAGATTTTAAAAAAAATTTTTTTTATATGAATTTCGAAATTTTAGAATAGAAACGGACATGTATCGGTCGAACGAAACAGAAAGCACCGGATTGAATGGAAATTCGCCCCCGTTGGAACCGTATTCTGTGGCAAAACGGTCCGTTGGGATTCAATTAAGCGTCCAATCGAGTCCCAGGACCTCCAGAAGTCCCGCCAGAAATTCCTCCATAATCTCGATGGACGAACTGGAATACGACTATTATGATCCCGTGGTGCCCGGATCTCTCTTGAGACCGTATCCGGCCAGCGACATAGACATCGACCGGATCGTCGACAGGGAGACTTCTGGATGGCTGAAGTCAGGTCCGGATTCTGAAGACAAACATCACATCGGAACCCAAGTGGATTCTGTTTAATTTTTTCACGGGTGTTCATTTTCAAAGATTTCAAAAATAAACTTTTTATTCTCATTACGACGTCCGGATCCCCTGAGGGCATGTTGTACAAAAAAACCAACAAAATTTCTTCGAATTTTCTTTTCTAAGAGAATCATGTGGTTCTATTTCTTAATTTTCGAAAAAAAATTTAATTTTATTCAACAAAATTCGAATTTTTGGAATTTTTTAAAATACAGTAGGATATTTCGAGATTTTTTTGAATTTTAAAAATTTTCCAAAATAAAAAAAACTTCGAAATTTTTTAAAACTTTAAAATTTTCGGAATTCTAAAATTTTAAGAATTTTTGAAATTTTCCAAAATACAAAAAAATTTCGGAATTTTTTAAAACTTTATGCAAATTTTCGAAATTTTAAAATTTAAAAAATTTTGAGGCTTCTAAAATCTCCCAAAATACAGTAAGAAATTTCGAAATTTTCTGGAACTTTAAAATTTTTGGAATTTTTTTATTTTTGAAATTTTAAAGTTTTTAAAATCTCCCAAAATACAGTAAGAAATTTCAAAATTTTATGCAAATTTCTTAGAATTTTAAGAATTTTTATAAAAATTTCCAGAATTTTCCGAAATTTTATAAAAATTTCTTTAACTATTTACTATTTTAAATTCAGAAATTTTTTTTAAATTAAAAAATTATTAAATAAATTTCTAATTTTAAAATTTTTTATAAAAGATAAAAATTTAAGTTTTTTAATTTTCTTGCAAAATTAAATATTTATAATTAGCTTTAAATTTGTATTTAATTGAAATAGGATTTTTTAAACCGGTGTATTTAAAAAAGAACAAAAGTGAAATAAAAATTGAATTTCAACAATTTTTCACTTTTGTTGAAATTTTAAAAAATTAAATTTTACTGTTTTTAAAATTTTTCAGAAAACTAATTACATAAGGATAATTAATGTTAAATTTAGTTATAATTAAAATTTTCTAAATTAGTATGTTTAAAAAAAATAAATTTAAAAAATTCAAAAGTTATATTTTTTTCATAAAAAAATTAAACTTTTTTAGAATTATTAATTATATAAAAATAATTATTTTGGAATTTTCTAAATTAGTATATTTAAAAAAATAAATTTAAAAAATTCAAAAATAATATTTTTTTCATAAAAAAATTAAACTTTTTTAGAATTATTAATTATATAAAAATAATGATTTTGAAATTCATTTTCAACTAAAATTAAAACTTTCTAAATTAGTGTATTTAAAAAAAATAAATTTAAAAAATTCAAAAATAATATTTTTTTTCATAAAAAAATTAAACTTTTTTATAATTTTTTGAAATTATTAATTATATAAAAACAATGATTTTGAAGTTTTCTCTTGATTAAAATTAAAATTGTTTAAATTAGTATATTTAAAAAAAATAAATTTCTAAAAAACGAAATTCAGAAATCGGTCTCCTTTTAGCCTCCCTCGTGCATACCATATTTTTCAATTTTTATATTTTCCATATTTTCTATATTTTTCAATTTTTATATTTTCCATATTTTTCAATTTCTATATTTTCCATATTTTCCATATTTTCTATATTTTCTATATTTTTCAATTTTTATATTTTCCATATTTTCCATATTTTCTATATTTTCTATATTTTTCAATTTTTATATTTTCCATATTTTCCATATTTTTCAATTTTTATATTTTCGAAGATTATTCTACAGAAAAAAACGGATTCTGAATACACATTCGAAAATTTTTAAAATTACATAACTCAAAAAATCCCTTAAATCAAAGTTTATTTTTTTTTTAAAAAACTAATTTTTTTTGTAAACTTTTTTTTCGAACAGCACCAAAACTGAATTATTGTGTTCGAAAATTTCAAAAAACTGATTTTTAATTTTTTTAGGATATTTAAAATCCAAAAATATTAATTATTTAATTTTAAAATTAATAAAAAATAAAAAAATAAAAAAAAATTATTTTTCTACAATATTCCAAAATTTAAAAAAAATATTTTTTTAAAGTTTTTTATTTTTTTAAAAATATTGTTTATTTTTTTTTATTTTTGAATTTTTAAAAAAATAATTTTTTTTATTTTTGAATTTTTTAAAAATATTTATTTTCGAATTTTTTAATATTTTTCTGGATTTAAAAAAAATATTTTTGAATTTTGGAATTTTTAAAATAATATTTGATCTTTAAAAAAGTTAAAAAATAAATAATTTTTCTGGCCCGTTTGGTGGACGGAATACTTTTGTCCTCGAATTTTGTGTTCCGTAAAATCCGACTTTTAAGGAAAAATGACAACTCGGAAGTTCAAAAAATCCGAAAATAGAACCAATTTCCAATTCTTATTTTTCTTTGTTTTTTGGATTTTTTCGACAATATCCAATTTCGTTTAAATTTTTATTTTTAGTTTCTCGGGCAGAATTATACAAAAAATTCTCACAGAATTCAAATTTAATCTTTTCAAACTTGGACAATTTTTTATTCCTTGAGAATGATGTTGGTCATTGTTGGGACGGAAACTAGACTATATAGAGCGCTAGAGGCGACTGTTTAAATATCAGGGAACGATGGATACTGTAGGAATTAAATGAGGTTCTCCGTTACGTGTTGAGATTTGTCATATATGAGTGGACTCTCTCTCACTCGCCTGTTTATGGATGCGAGTGGATTCTCTCTCGCGTCTGTTCATGGATGCGAGTGAACTCTCTCTCGCGCGTTCATTTACAAATGCGAGTGGATTCTCTCGCTCGTTCGTTTACAAATGCGAGTGAACTCTCTCTCGCGCGTTCATTTACAAATGCGAGTGGATTCTCTCGCGCGTTCATTTACAAATGCGAGAGAACTCACTCGTTCGTTTACAAATGCGAGTGAACTCTCTCGCGCGTTCGTTGACTGTCAGTACATAAGTGAAATGGTAAATCTGGCCAATCAGAATTCCTGTTGGCTAACGCTAAATGGATTTTTTGCAATTAAAAATCACGTAAAGTGCATATGTGGATTGTGTCCTTGTCTCATTGTTCAGTAAAGGCTTATATTACTTCTGTTTCCATTTTAGCAGTCGTGGAATTGAAAGTTAAAATTGCCTTATTTGTCTTGACTAAGCGAATACAATATTCTGCAATTAAAAAACCAACAGTTTGAGTTATTTTCGAAAACAGAATTAGAGATAATTCGTGATGAGACAAAAGAATATTTTTATTTTTGGATTTCCTTAGTCTTCAATTTCATGGAAAATCACAAGGGTCCTAACACGAAAAATTATTTTTAATTGAGAATTTATGATTTTTTAATATTCTTCGTGACGGGACCAACTGAGTTTTGAATATTTTTTTTCTTTATTCTTATGAAAAATTTTAAAAATCCTAACACGAAAAATTTTTTCGGTTGAGAACTTATTTATGGTTTTTTAATATTCTTCGTGACGGGACCAACTAAGTTTGTTTCGAATATTTTTTATCTTTATTCTTATGAAAAATCCCAAGGGTCCTAACGCAAAAAATTTTTTTGGTTTAGAACTTATTTATGATTTTTTAATATTCTTCGTGACGGGACCAACTAAATTTTAAATATTTTTTATCTTTATTCTTATGAAAAATCCCAAGGGTCCTAACACGAAAAATTTTTTTGGTTTAGAACTTATTTATGGTTTTTTAATATTCTTCGTGACGGGACCAACTGAGTTTGTTTCGAATATTTTTTTTCCTTTATTCTTATGAAAAATTTTAAAAATCCTAACGCGAAAATTATTTTTTTTGGTTCAGAACTTGTCGATGGTTTTTTGAACATCGTTTGTGACGGGACCAATGGTTTTTTATTCTTAAAATTCTCCGGTTTTAATTTTTATGAAAAGCCTTAAGTAGTGGTCTTGACACGAACAATGTTTCATTCGTTTTTTTGACAAAGGACTTAATCCTTCTTAAGTACCATTCATAATGGAATCAGTAGTTCCTTCGGTCCTAAATTTTTACAAGAAACCCCAAGTTGTGGTCCCAACACGAATATTTCCGAAACCATAAACAAGTCAGACTTTTTAAAAATCATTCGTGGTGAGACCAAAATTTTTTTAAAAATTAAATAATTTTCTTTTAATTTTTATTTTTAAAAATTAAATTTCAATCGTTGATCCCAACGCAAGTATTTTTAAAACTGCCAAATAAGTCACAGACTTTTTAAAAATCATTCGTGATGAGACCAAAATTTTTTAAAATTCAATAATTATCTTTTAATTTTTTAAATTAAACTTCAATCGATGATCTCAAGACGAATATTTCTGAAACCATAAACAAGTCAGAAAATTTTTAAAAATCATTCGTGGTGAGACCAAAACTTTAAAATTTAATAATTATCTTTTAATTTTTATTTTTTAAAATTGAATTCCAGCCAACAATCCTAGAACGGATAATAATTAATCAGTTTGTAAATCATAAAATTTCCAGTCTCTTTAAATCCGAATAGTTAAAAATTCCAAAAACTTCCGGTTTCGTTTTCTGAAGATGATGCCGACGTGGAAGTAAACACCAAACTTGCCCTATTTGTCTCAATAAAGTGGCCGCAATATTCTATATTTAATGAAAAAATTTTGTCCATTTTTACAAGGTCAAAGATGGTTTTGGCCAATTTTTACATTTCGAAAATTTTAAAAACGAATTTTTGAGGAAAATTTATTTTTAAATTTCTTTATTTAAGAAATTTTTTATTTTTTTATTTTAAAAATTTTAAATTTCTCTATTTAAGGAATTTTTTACTTTTTTATTTAAAAAATTCTTTATTTTTAAAATTTAAAAATTTTTTTATTTTTAAAATTTTTTATTTAAAAAATTTTAGATTTCTTTATTTTTAAAATTTCTAAATTTTTTTATTTTAAAATTTTTTTATTTTTTTTTAAATTTAAAAATTTATAAAATTTGGAAATCAATTATTTTAAAAAAATAAATCCTCCAAGGAACCGATTATTGTAAATTTTTATTTTTGTATTTAAATTAATAAATAAACTTTGTTTGTTTTTTGCCATCTATGGCTGATTTGCGACCGTAAAAGCCCTCTTAATCCAAAAATGATGTTATTGGAAATTTAAAATTATCTCGACGCGAATTTCCGGGATTTATAAAAATCGGAAATTCAAAAGTTCAGATGTTCGTTTTTAAGTTTTGGAAAATTATTGAAAGTTTTAAATATTCCAAAAGGATTCTGGAAGACTGATGTTTTACAACATTTCAGAATCTCTCTTGGATTCTGGAGAGTTTTCGAATTTCTCAATTCGAGGAATTTAAAAAATAAAATTTTTAATGAAACATGAAAGAACGTCAAATTTGAATCTTTGGTAAAATGTGAACGAATGCCAAATTTGGATTTTTGGCAAAATGTGAACAAATGCCAAATTTGAATCTTTGGTAAAATGTGAACAAATGTCAAATTCGGATTTTTGGCAAAATGTGAACAAATGCCAAACTTGAATTTTTAACGAAACGTAAACAAATGCCAATTTTAAATTCTTGGTAAAGTGTGAACAAATGCCAAACTTGAATCTTTGGTGAAGTGTGAACAAATGCCAATTTTAATTTTTTGGCAAAGTATGAACAAATGCCAAACTTGAATCTTTGGTGAAGTGTGAACAAATACCAATTTTAAATTTTTGGCGAAGTATGAACAAATGCCAATTTTTAATTTTTGGCGAAGTGTGAACAAATGCCAATTTTAAATTTTTGGCAAAGTATGAACAAATACCAATTTTAAATTTTTGGCAAAGTGTGAACAAATGCCAATTTTTAAGTTTTGGCAAAGTGTGAACAAATTCCAAATTTAAATTTTCGACGAAATGGGAACAAATGCTAAATTTGAATTCAGTATTATTTTAAAAATTAATTTTCTGTGAAATTATCTCACCGTGAATTCCCACACCCTTGGAAATTTTCGAAACTTTTGGTTTGCGATAATTTAAAAATTTTGAATAGTTTGAAAAATATTAAAAATTCCCAGAAAATTCCAAAGTTTTGGAAGTTTCCATGAGTCTTTGGAAATTTTAAAACCTTATATTCCATTCTGTAAGGTTTTATAAAATTCTGAAAATTTGCAGAATTTCTAAAATTTTCTAAAATTTTTAAATATTTCAAAATTTTACAAAAAATTTAGAATTTATCGAATTTTAAAAATTTCAAAATAAATTTTTTTTGGAATTTTTATAAAAATATAAATCTACATAAAATTCTGAAATTTTCAATTGGATTCTGGAAAATTCTAAAAATTTACTTTGAAATTTTTATAATTGTGTTTTAGATCCTGAAAAAATTTTAAATTTTTTAAGAATTTCGTAATTTTTATATTTTAGTTTTTTTTATTTTTTAAATTTTTATAATTGTGTTCTGGATCCTAAAAAATCCTAAATTTTTTTAATTTTAAAAATTATGAATTTTTTTATTATTGAAATTTTTTTAATTTTCGAAATTTTTGCAATTATGTTCTGGGTTCTAAAAAAATTTTTAATTTTTTAAAAATTTCGTAATTTTTATCGTATTTTAGTTTTTTTTATTTTTGAAATTTTTATAATTGTGTTCTGGATCCTAAAGAATTTTAAATTTTTTTAATTTTCGAAATTTTTATAATTGTGTTTTAGATCCTAAAAAAACTTTAAATTTTTTAAGGATTTCGTAATTTTTATCATATTTTTAGATTTTTTTATTTTTGAAATTTTTACAATTGTGTTCTGGATCCTGAAAAGTTCTAAATTTTTATCATATTTTTAAATCTCTTTTATTTTGAAATTTTTGCAATTGTGTTCTGGATCCTAAAAAAATTTTAAATTTCTTAAGAATTTCATAATATTTATTGTATTTTAAAGTTTTTTTAATTTCCGAAATTTTTGCAATTGTGTTCTGGATCCTGAAAAATCCTAAATTTTTTCATTTTAAAAATTATGAATTTTTTAATTTTAGAAATTATGAATTTTTTAATTTTAGAAATTATGAGTTTTTTTAATTTTAAAAATTATGAGTTTTTTGATTTTAAAAATCCTAAATTTTTTAAATTTTGAAAATCCTAAACTTTTTAATTTTAAAAATTATGAATTTTTTTAATTTTCGAAATTTTTACAATTGTGTTCTGGATCCTGAAAACTAAAAGTTTCTTCGGAATTCTAGCAGCAGTAATTTCATAAAGAACTTGAAAGCCCATTCTTTTGTTGCATCATTTTTCCGACTTTTCCCAAAGGCATTTTTTATAAGTCCCAGTTTAAAAAATAATATCGGTTTTCAATTTTGTCATTTTTTCGAGAAGTTGTAAAACAAAAAATATTCTTTCATTTCGGATTCCCTGAGGGAATTTTTTTTCGAAAGTCAAAACAAGCCTGATTTTTGGCGTTTTGAATGTTCAAAAATTCGAAGTCGGACGTTTAGGCCAGTCAGCCACTCAAAAAAGGAACAAAACTGGCCAACGTGAATCACGAGGTGCCGTCCTCATTTCAAGTACTTTCCAAAAAATAAAGATGTTTTTTTTCCAATATTTTCGTTTTTAAATATTTATAAAATTAAATTAAAACCATATTTCCGTGAAAATTTTAAAAATTAAAAAATTAAATAAAATTATTTTTTCCAAATTTTAAAAAATAAATAATTTTTTTTATTTTAAAAATTAAAAAATTAAATAAAATTATTTTTTTTTATTTTAAAAATAAAATTATTTTTTCCAAATTTTAAAAATTAAATAAAATTACTTTTTTTTTAATTTTTAAAAATTAAATAAAATTACTTTTTTCCAAATTTTAAAAAATAAATAAAATTTTAAAAATCGAATAAAATTATTTTTTATAATTTTATAAAATAAATAAAATTTTTCAAATTAAATAGATTTTTTTTAATTTTTAAATTTTCAAATTGAATAAAATTAAAAATTTTAAAAATTAAATGAGATTATTTTTTTTAATTTCGAGGAATTCTGAAACTTTTTGGAATTACTTAGAAGCTTTTGAAATTATTTTAAGTTTCAAATTCTGTTAGTTTCTAAAAAATTTTGAAATTTCGTGTCGAGACCTAAAGTTGTGGAATTTTCCATTTACATGATTTTTAGGATTGTTTAATTATATAATTATGCAAAATTATAAATTCAGAACGAAATTTATGAAGATAATTTTGACGTGAATTTTCAAAATTTTCCAATCGAGACCAAAAAAGTTAAAGATTTCATTTTTTTTTGTTTTTACAAAATTTTAAATCAAAAATACTTTTTTAAAATGTTTGAAAAGTCTCGAAATTAAAATTCCGGAATTTTCCAACTGAGACCAAAAAAGTTCAAAATTTCACTTTTTTTTGTTTTTACAAAATTTTAAATTAAAAATACTTTTTTTAAATCTCAAAAGTCTCGAAACTAAAATTTCGAAATTTTCCAGTCGGGATCAAAAAAATTCAAAATTTCATTTTTTTTATTTTTAAAAAGTTTTAAAACTTTCGAAACTTTCCAGTCGAGACAAGAAACTTAATTTCCTGTATTTACGTGATTCACTAAAATTTCGAAAACATCTAGTAACTTTGAAATCACATTAGTGTAAAAAAAAGGAAGCATTTATAATCAAATTTTGAAAAATTATTTTGATACAAATGCTCGAAGTTTTCCATTTGAGACCAGAAATTCTGAAATTTAACATTATTTTGATTTTCGAAAATTTTTAATCATAAATTTAAAAAATAAAAAATTTTTATAATGAAAATCTAAAAAACTCCTAAAACGAAAGTTTTGAATTTTCCAGTCGAGACCAAAAATTATTTTATTTTATTTTCAGATTTTTTAAATTATGTTATTTAAAAAATAAAAATTTTTATAATGAAAATCTAAAAAAAACCTCTCGAAACGAAAGTTTTGAATTTTTCAGTTAGGAGCAAAAATTATGTTATTTAATTTTCAGATTTTTTAAATTATATTATTTAAAAAATAAAAATTTTTATAATGAAAATCTAAAAAAACCTCTCGAAACGAAAGTTTTGAATTTTCCAGTTAGGACCAAAAATTATGTTATTTAATTTTTAAAAGTTTGAAAAACATTAAATTCCAAAATCATCTAATTATAAAAAGGAAATGTTTGCCGAAAAATTCCGAAAAAATTAACATGAATTTTTATATTTCTTCGAATAAGGTGCACAATTTTCAACTTTTTGTTTACACGATTTTCAAAATCTTAAATCATATTATTATAAGAAATAAAAATATTTTTTTAAAAATCCCAAAAACCTCGAAACGAAAATTTCGAAATTTTCCAGTTGGGACCAAAAAAGTTAAATTTTTTTTAATTTTGAAATTTTTCTAGTTGGACCAAAAAGTTCAAAATTTTGTTTTTAGAAAATTTTAAATTAAAAATACTTTTTTAAATATTTTGAAAACTTTCGAAACAAAAATTTTGGAGTTTTCCAATCGAGACCAAAAAGTTCAAAATTTTCCAATTGAGACCGAAAACTAAAATTTTCCAGTCGAGACCCAAAAGTTCAAAATTTTCCAACTGAAACCAAAAAGTTCAAAACTTTCCAATCGAGACCCAAAACTTCAAAATTTTGTTTTTTTAAATTGGAAAAAATCGAAAAAGTTGCAAAAAAGGTGAAGGAAAAACTGACCGAAGATGAGCCATTTTTTCACAGTGCTAAATTTGGACCAAAGTCTGATTTTAAAGATTTCGAAATTGTCTGTTTCCTGTCGTATATTCTCTAATTAGAGTTTTTGAAGTTCATCATTGACTTGTCTGAAACTGGAAATTCAAACAAAAATTTGGAACTACTCGGGGTTAATCCGATCTGTAGACACGATTTCGAAGTTCTTTATTTTTTTTTTTGACTCGATCGGGAATTATAGGTTTCTTTTTATTTAATTTTGTTTTTATCGGAATTTTCTGGAATTTAATACAATTTTGGAGGATTCTGAATTCTTCAAAAATTTTTCTAGAATATTCAAAAATTTCTTAAAATATTAAAAAATTTCCTAGAATCTATTTCGAGGATTCTGAAGTCTTAAAATTTTTCTAGAATATTCAAAAATTTCCTAAAATCTATTTCGAGGATTCTGAATTCTTAAAAATTTTTCTAGAATATTTTGAAAACTTTCTAGAATTAATTTCGAGGATTCTGAAATCTTAAAAAATTTCCTAAAATCTATTTCGAGGATTTTGAATTTTTCAAAAATTTTTCTAGAATATTCAAAAATTTCCTAAAATCTATTTCGAGGATTCTGAATTCTTCGAAAATTTTCTAGAATATTCTTAAAATTTTTAGAATTTATTTCAAGAATGCAGAAACCTTTAAAAAGTCTACAGAATCTTCCAGAATCCATCGAAATCAAAAATCCTAAATTTATTAAAAATTCTAAAAATTCGTGTCAGGACCATTTTTCAAAAATTTTCATTTTTATAATTATTTAATTTTTCATTTTTCTTCTATTGATGAAAAACAACTTTTCTGTCTCGTTCGAGGACTTCCTGAAATCTTTTATCGGGGTCTGGATTGGATGTTGTCTGAAAAAAAAACCTCTCAAAAAAGGTCCGAATGACACATTGACCAGTCCTCGAGGACAAAACTGGTCCCGCTATCCCGAACAAGCGTGGTGGAACATTTCTGTCTCGGCCATTCATGTTCCAATTTTTACAATTTTAATTTAAAAATTTAAAAATATTTTAAATAATTTTACACTTTTTATATTTTTAAAATCATTTTAGTTAAATTTCCATTTTTTATATAAAATTTTAAATATTTTTAAAATTCGAAATCAGTTTTCAGAATTTTAGATTTTTAAGATTAATTTTAGATTTAGAATCTGTGGGTTTTACTACAGTATTACAAATGTTTTTTTGTTTAATTTTAAAAATATTTAAAAATTCTGAAATCAAAATTAAAATCGGTTTTCAGAATCCTAGATTTTCAAGATTAATTTTTGTTTTTGATTTTAGATTCAAAATCTGTGGGTTTTACTAGAGTATTACAAATATTTTTTGTTTAATTTTAAAAATATTTAAAAATTCTGAAATAAAAATTAAAATCGGTCTTTAATCTTAAAAATCTAAAATTCTAATTTTTGATTTTGATTTTAGATTCAAAATCTGTGGGTTTTACTAGAGTATTACAAATATTTTTTGTTTAATTTTAAAAATATTTAAAAATTCTGAAATCAAAATTAAAATCGGTCTTCAGAATCCTAGATTTTCAAGATTAATTTTTAATTTTAATTTTAGATTCAGAACCTATGAGTTTTATTCTTATATTTAGGTCCTTTTTGTAGATTTTTAACTTTAAAATTGAAATATAAATGTTCGGGACAGAAACGTGACTTAAATTGGACAAGTTGATGAATTTTTGGATTTAGATGTTCGATCCCAGATGGCAGTTGCCTAGCCTTAGTTACTCTCCTCCAGGACTTACAGTAACCAGAAGACCAAGTCATAATTTCCTCAGCCATCGGGCTCATCAAGAACAATTAAAATCCAAAATTCGAGAAAGACGAAAATTTTCCGATCCGGTCAAACTCAAGGCTACTCACAAAGAATTCATTAAAAAATGGAACGGTAAGTTTAAATTTATTATTTACAATCATCAAAATTTCAGAACATTAAAGTTTATTTTCTTGAGATTTTTGAATTCCCGCGTAAAAAGAGAGAGGTTTGTGAGAGTAGAGAAAGTGGTAAATCTGGCAACTTTACCTAATTCGACTCGTTGTCCTCTCTCTCGCGCTTTCCCTCTCGCATTCTCTCTCTCGCATTCTCTCTCTCTCGCTTTCCCTCTCGCATTCTCTCTCTCTCGCATCTTCTCTCTCTCACATCCTCTCTCTCTCTATTTTCTCTTTTACCTAAATTCCAGAATTTTCTTTAAAATTCCAAATTTTTGTATTCAGCAATTTTACGTTTTAATTTATGTTTTCTATGATTTTTTTTGGAATTTTCCAATTCCAAGGTGAGGGGAGAGGTTTATGAAAATTGAAAAACGATAAATCTGGCAACTACTGGAGTCAAATCGATCTTTTTTTCTATCTTATCAGTTCTGAAAATAAAAAAAAACAATTTCCATAGTTGCCAAATTTACTGACTTTTATATAAATTTAATTTTTTGGAATTTTCTGGAAGTTCGTCTTGAGATTATTTCGTCCCAAAATTCATTTTTATTTTTTTATGATTATTAAAGTTTTAAAAAGTCCAAAAACCGATGACTTCGGATATTTGAAAATCCACAATCATACTGTAGATTCAGGATTTTGTTAAACTCGATTAGGATCTTTTAAAAAATCCGTATTAAATTTTAATTTTCTAAAAAATTTAAACCAATGTTGAAATTTATAAAAAAACTCAAAATTGAATTTTTGCACAATTGGATAAGTCAGCCTAATTTTGCAAGCAAACTGCAAATTTTGATTTTTATAAATTGAGAATTTCGATTTTTATGAATTGAAAATTTTGATTTTTATAAATTGAAAATTTTGATTTTTATAAATTGAGAATTTCGATTTTTATGAATTGAGAATTTCGATTTTTATAAATTGAAAATTTTGATTTTTATAAATTGAGAATTTTGATTTTTATAAATTGAGAATTTCGATTTTTATAAATTGAGAATTTAAAAAATCCATGAGATCAAAGCATGACTATCCCGAAAGATCTCTCCGAGACCGAACAAGAACCACTTAGAAAGTTCCGTACAAGACCAGACTGGACTTTTCTCGAATGATCGATGACGGACCGGCCGGGGACTTTGGATGGATCAGACAAGGACTTTCTAAAAAATTCTGTTTTAACCTGGATTAGAAATTTTCAAATTTGTTCTGAGCTGAAGTCGATGTTGAAATCAAATTTGCATTTTAATTGAAACATTGGACCAGTGTCGAAGTCTGTAAAAAAGTCAACATCAATTTTTGATTTCGATGCTGAATTTCTGCATAAAAATCAGATAAGCCGGCTCGCGCAAATGTTGCGAGCAAAGTGCATATTTAATTTCGATTTCGTAATTTTTATAAAAAATAAATATAAATTTGAATCGATTTGCACGAATGTTGCGAGCAAAGTGCATATTTAATTTCGATTTCGTAATTTTTATAAAAAACAAATATAAATTTGAACCGATTTGCACGAATGTTGCGAGCAAAGTGCAGATTTTATTTCGATTTCGTAATTTTTATAAATATAAATAAAAATAAAAATTTGAACCGATTTTCACGAATGTTGCGAGCAAAGTGCAGATTTAACTTCGATTTTGATGTCGATTTTTTATAGACCTTGTTACTTTTATAGTTGCATTTGTGAAAATTTCGAAATTAAAATAAAATTCAGTTTGCTCGCTACATTGGGATAGATAGGTTCATGTAACTACTGTAGAAAATTTGTTTTCATTTTGACCATTTGGTAAATTTCAACATTGGGAGTTTTTAGAAAAGTACAGACCAAACTAGGACGTTCAAAAAGGATTTGTGCTAGATTGGTTGCTGTGGTACAGACAAGGTTCTTCAAAGTTCAGTTTTTTGAACTTTTTTATTCCAAAAAATACAAACTTTTAAGAAAAACAACAATAATAGTAATTTTTCCAAAATAATCAACTTTATAAAACGACGATTGTTCTTCTACCGTAACTTCAGGGACTGTCGCGGTGGAAACTAGTTAATTTCCCGTGTCAATTGTTGTTTTTGGATCATTTTTTTTAAATTTTATATTTTTTTTGAATAAAAAAAGTTCAAAAAAATGAACTTTGAAGAACTTAGTCCATATCACAATAATAGTAATTTCCCCAAAATAATCAACTTCGTAAAACGACGATTGTTCTTCTACCGTAACTTCAGGGACTATCGCGGTGGGAACTAGTTGATTTTCTGTGTCAATAACTTTAGAAAAACCTCTAAAATGGACATAGCCTCAGGGAATGCATGAAAAGATTATGAAAATCTCAAATTTATTAAAATCTCTTTGGGAATTTTTAGGGATAACCTCAAGAAATCACAAACATCAAATTTTCAATAATTTTTATATAACTTTTTTAGCATTATGTTTAATTTTAAATTTTATAAATTTTTAAAATTGTTTAATTTTTTGATTTTATTAATTCTTATATTTTAGATTTTTAAATTTTTAAAATTGTTTAATTTTCAAAATTATTTAATTTTTTCAGATTTTAAAATTTTTAAAATTGCTTAATTTTTAAACTTTAATTTTCTCAGATTTTAAAATTTCCAAAATTATTTAATTTTTAAACTTTAATTTTCTCAGATTTTTTAATTTTTAAAATTGTTTAATTTTTAAAGTTTAATTTTTTCAGATATCGTTCCCATTCCCCGGATAGACCCCATCTGTGTCCTCCAGGCCCGGTCCTCGGCGGCCACGGATTTCGAAGAAGTCAGAAAAGTCAACTGGGCCTTTTCGCCAAAGAAATCCCGGCTTAATCATCTTTTAATTGATCCAGAATTGATAAAACTTCGTCAAAAATACGAAAGAAAAATAGAAAGAAGAAGATCACTTTCTGTCGCGAATTCTTCACTTTTGGCCGAACCAGGAAATCCTCAAAAAAGCGCAATTATAGATAAATGTAATAATTTTTTTTTAAATTAAGAAATTTCAGAATTTTCTACTTTTTTAAAAATTATATTAATTTTATTTTTTTTTTTACTTTTTTAAAAATTATATTAATTTTATTTTTTTTTTACTTTTTTTAAAATTTTATTAATTTTATTTTAATTTTATTAATTTCTTTTTTTTAATTTAAAAAAGTGAAAAATTTGAATTCTATTTAATTTTTATTTATTTTAGATTTTTAAATTTTTTACTATCTTAATTTTTAAAATTTTATTAATTTATATTTTTAAAATTTTTATTTTTAAAATTTTTTTAATTCATTTTTTTTCAATTTTTATTTTTTAAATTTTTTTAATTCATTTTTTTTCAATTTTTATTTTTTAAATTTTTTTAATTCATTTTTTTTCAATTTTTATTTTTTAAATTTTTTTAATTTAAATTTTTTAAATTTTATTAATTTATTTTTTTTTAATTTAAATTTTTAAAATTTTTTTAATTCATTTTTTTTCAATTTTTATTTTTTAAATTTTATTAATTTTTATTTTTAAAATTTAATTTTTAGATGATCGTGTTCTTCCTTTTGGACGTCGGTCGTTGTCGGATACTACTTTGATGGTTATGAGTGAAGTCGAAATTGACGTTGATCTTTTCGGGATCAAACACCACAAGAGAGTCTCTTTCAGCGCCCCCAGTGCAAAAAGGAAATCCGTGGTTAGTTTCATTTTAATTTTCGAAATTAAGCATTTTCAAATTTTTTAGAATTTTTAGAATTTTCCAGAATCCAAAATTCTGAAATCTTTTAAATTTTAAAATACAAGATTTTCAAAGTTTTATAATTTTCTAGAATGTTCAAAAAATTTTAAAAATTATTCTTCAAATATTTTCACAATAATATTCAATTTTAAATTTTCTAAAATACTTAATTTTAATTTTTCTAAAATATTTAATTTCAATTTTTCTATAATATTTAATTTTTTCAAAATATTTTTTTAATTTTTTTTTGAAAATTAAAAATTTTCTACATTAAATTTTTTTCAATTTGTCTACAATGATGTTTATTTTTAATTTTTCTAAAATATTAAATTTTAATTTTTCTATAATATTTAATTTTTAATTTTTCTAAAATATTTAATTTTCTAAAATTTATTCTTCAATTTTCTAATATACTTTTTCCAGTGTCCGGATATCCAAAAACCAGCCCCAATTCTGCTGAAAGAACCAAAAAAACTCGACACCGAATATCCCCTCTCCCACATGGATTACGCCACATTCCGAGCCTGGAGAAACGGCGAAACATTCAAGCAATCCATAGATTCCGATCCCCCTTCTGAATCCGAGGACAAGAAGAAACCTCACGAAACAGCTCTCCAACTTCTGAAATACGTCATTCTCAGTTGTTTAAAAAGGTAAAAAACATGGCAAACTACGGTAAATCTGGCAAGAAAAATTTATTCCATAAACATTTCAAAAATACCTAAAAAACTAAAAAATTAAAACTCGAAGGAGATCTGACGAGATTGAGATCAAAGAAGGCACGTACTCATTGCACTTGTAATTTCGTAATTTCTTTCTCCAGTAAAGTTATCAATTTCGCTCCGGACATTCCTCTCGCGACTTCTAGGGCTTTTTGATATATCGCTTTCTTGTCGTTCTTGTTCAATCCATCCGTAAGGCCGGATATCTTATTCAAAATCAGGTCACTCGAAGTCCTGATAAGCGATTTCACCAACACCGTCGCTTCTGTTTTCTTCTGAGAAATCTGGACATAATTCAAGCCTCCAGAAGCTCCTATTGATTCCCTTCGTTTTTTAATCGCTGGACTTTCGTCTTGAGAATCATCTTCGACATCGGAAAACGACACAGTTCTCTTGACCGTCATTCCTGCTATACCGTTAATCAACGAGGGAGTTGGACTCGATTCCCTCCCGTTCCCGTTGGTTTCCGAGTACCCATTAGGGGTGTCTGGGCCGTTCTGATACTTGGAAAATATATCCTCATCCGGAACCGGCGAAGTCTGTCTAGAAGTCATCACAGAACTGACACCAGAATTCCGATAAGTCCGATATCTGAAAATTAAAACATAACAAATGTTTAAAAGCCAAACAACCTAAGTTTCGAGAACGAACTCAAACTGATTTTTCTACTTTCGTCCTTTAGCGACTTCTGAATCGGAGCTGGAGAATTCAATCTTTGCATGTTTCCTTCTTCTTCACCAATCTCATCAACAGATCCCTTCTTGTCCTGTTTGAACGGATTTCCAAAGGTTTCTGCTCTTCCCGCCGTCGGCATCACCTCTCTCATCTTGACGTATCCACACGCCTCTTTCTGTCTGTCGTACATCCTATACTCCCCCATTTCCTTAACCGGACGAGAGTGGAGATCCTCTGAAAACAATTTTAAGACCAAAATAAACACAAAACTTCACTTTTCGTAGAAAAATTTTAGAATTTAACCATCTTTCGAAAATTCCACAACCTAAAGTCCGGAACTTTGTAGATTTTAAAGAAAATTCCAATCTCAAAAAGTCAAAACTTGATATAATTATGTTGAAAATTCGCGATTTTTTAATTCGCAAAGATTAAAGTTTAAAATTCTTCGTAAATATCGAGAATTTCGCAGATTTTCGAGAATTAAATTCTGTAAACTTGAAAAACCAACCTGCATCGGCGAGATTAATCTTCTTTCCGACCATGCCGCCTTCTAACACGTGCAAATCGTGATCCCTATCGAACAAATTGTAGTTTACCCGCATTTTAGTGATATACTCGAATAAGGCAGTTCTTGCTATGAAAACCGAATGGAAAAAAAGACGAGACGGATTCAGATCTTTCGAAGGATAGAGATCGAGATAAACTTTTTCTGGCAATTCAGTCATGTACTCCTCTCGTTTGAACGGCGTACCTGGGTATTCTTTCGACAACAACGCTTCTTTCACGATTATTTCGTCATATTGTGGCTGAAAAAAACCATTATTCTTTTTAATTTCGGAATTCTCACGATGAAATATCGATCCTTGATTTCCAGCGTTGCTTGATTGAATTCCGTAGCTTCTGATTTCGTGTTTTGAAGGAACTTCACAAGAGTGTCCATCACGATTTTATTATACGGCTTAGAAACAATCATCTGCTGAACAAACGGGAACTCGTTCTGGATCAATAACACGAGCGCACTCTTATTCTGAAAACAAAAAATCCACAAAATTTAAAAAATATTTAAAAACTCATATATCAACTTTTCGGCAAAAATCGTCCCGACAAGAATATGCGACTTTTTCGAATCATAGAACCTAACCCGAGTTTGGGAAATTGAAAATTTCAGAGAACTTCAAAATTTTGATCAGATTTTTAGAAATGATCAAAAAATCTGATTAAAGTGATATAAAATTTCGGGATATTCTGTAATTTTGAATTAAACGTTGAAAATTTCTAATAAAATTCGTAAATAACTGAAAATTTCCAACTGGATTATACGATCATAAAAGTTCATTTGAAACCCTGGAGCTTTCAGTGATAATCTAACATAATAAGATTTTCGAAGATTTCAGGATTTATATATATTTTAACTCTGAGATTTTCAAAGATTTCAATAACTCCAGAAATCCTCCAAAACTTTTAATATTCCCAACAAAATAGCAGATTGCACGTTTCCCGAAACATTGCAAGTCTCAAGAAACCTCAAAACATTTAATTTTCGAAGATGTTTCGGTTCTAAAATTCTCCCGGCGGTTTCCCGAAACTCTCAAGTACGGAGACTAAAAAACTCACATATAAATAATAAGGAGGAACGCCCTTCAGGTACTCGATCAAGGCGTTCTTTGTACTGTTCGACTTCTGAGATAAGGCTTGTTCGTAGAGATCGGCGAATTTCAGATAGTTGTAAGTAGAAACGTAAAGCATGACTACCAGTTTCGGCGCGCATTCCCCGTTTTTCCCTATTTGTTCGACTCTGAAGTATCCCACAGGCAGTCCGGGTCCTTTGGAGCTTCCAGGCACGCAGATGGGGTAGCAACCCCCGCACTTGGTGCTCACTTCTCTGTCGATCATGAATCTGGTCAATTCGCAGTGCTCTATGTCGAATCGACTTCTGCATCTGGAGTCTCTGAAGGCCGGCGGCGGATTCGGAGAGTAAGTCAGCTGGATCTGGGGCATCGCCGACCTCAGAGGCACGGCTTCAACCACGTTCTCCGGCCAGAACGCCTCGGGCAAGCCCCATTCGAGACTTCCATTTTCTCTTCCAACAGCATGTACCACCACAGTACCCGACTTCCAAGGAGCAGACTTGTCGGCTGAAAAACCAATATAACAATAAAACTACTTCAAAACTAAAAACTGAAAATTGCACGAGGAAAATCGATTTTTGAAAAAATGCGGTTTTCGGGCGTTTCGTTCTTTTCGCAAATGAACGCGCACTCGTTTGCAATGGAAAAACTGACAATGTCTCGGATCCAACTCAGGACCAATGTAGACGTAATTAATCCTCATTCCGATGGCGTTCGTTTTGCTCAGGATGTTATCAGCCGTCACCATCAACTGCCTCGGGTTGGACACCACGTACGAGAATCCTGAAAACAAGTGTTTTGAACCTTTAAACGTGTCTAAACGCACCACCGGTAGCTTGGGAAAACTGGAGGAATCGGCCTGGATCTGATTCCGGGATCTGGGTTGAATGAGGAGCGCCGGACAACCTGGAGGGGAATCTCAAGGTGACGGAGAAGAACCGTTGGTCGCCCTTCCAGACATCCGTGTAAAAACTGTTGATAGCACAGTGGATCCTATCGGGTACGAACGGCTGATCCCCTAGACCTCCATCCGTGAGCAAAATAACAACACCAGGATCGGCGATTAACCTTCTGCCTAGAGCGATGTTGTCTGCTCCTTTTCTGTTCACAGCCAGGATCCAGAAGGCACGACCGACGGCGGATTCGACGGATTGACTCCCGGTGGGTCTGATCTGCTTGATTTCCTCGAGAAAACTGTTTGCATCTCTGTGCTGAAAAACCGGCATCAAACCAGACCGTTGAGCAGTAGTTCCACGCGCAGCAAGCTCAACTCTCTTTTCAAAGTTTGTTTTGCCGTTGTGCGTGTACGTACGTGCTTGTTACCCTCTCCCCCACCATATAACAAACATACTCTAATAACGCAATAAGGATACTCGTCACACGTAACAACATCAAACTTGTCAGGTCCCCGATCCTTGACACGTTGCTAAAAGATATAACATTAAATTTTTAAAAAACTCAAATCGCGCCAAACCTTATAGAAATAATCGACAAAGTTCTTTGCATGGTCAAGCACCATGGTGCCTGTGTGGGATACCTGCACCATGGAGGCGCTGTTATCAATAACGAAAACATAGTAGGTCATCTGGAGTTCATTCAGTCTAATTCTCGACCCGGATCTGAAAGCAACGGCAGCCTCCTCGAAGGCTGAGAGCGAGCGCCGGGCACCAGTCAAGACAGGGAAACTGGGAAGTGAATGGACAAAACGACCGCCTTTTATTTGGTCGCTTCGCTCGAAAGGGGCGGACGTTTGGGTTTCGTTCCGAGACCCGTGTTCCGTCCTGTTTCCCTTTCTAACTACTCCCCTCCAATTTTAACACATTTAAAAATTTTTAAATTTAACAAAATAAAAATATGTTTTTATCTTTGTTTTTTGCGTGTTTTGTGGTTTTCGGAGGATTCTGATATATGAAGAGGGAGTTTCAGGGTTTCGAAACCAGAAATGGACACTGCTGTCGCTTCGAACTCGATGATGACTCAAATGTCACCTGCAGCGTCCGAGGATTCAGATGTCGGACAACTACTGCCGGCAGTTCCTCAAGGATACGGTCCTCCACCGATCTCGCTAGCGATACTCATGGATTTCGCAATCCAGCAGACACTTCACGAGCTGACTATCCTCGCTGAAATGCTGCCTATCAAGGACCAGCCGGAAAGGAAGAAGGCCATTGTTCAATTCGCCCATGCTTCTAGACTGATGTTTGTCAAACTTCTGGCGATAGTCAAATGGTTAAGAACGTCGAAGAAGTTCGAGCCCTTGTCGTCCATCAGCTACTTCCTCGATGTCCAATCAAATCAGTTCGTCGAAACAGCCGACAGATTATACGAATTGTCACGAGTTGAGCTCCAGAAAGCAAGGCAAGTTTGGTTTCCTACAGTATGCTGCATATTCCGGAGGCATTGGTTCTGATTTGTTCCAGATGTCATAGCTTCTGATTCCGAAGTTTCAGAGCTACTCTTAACTGTTCAAATTGCAGAACGTATTGTGGAAATTCTAACGATATATAACACTTTTGTTTTAGTGTCTAGTGTAGCAAATCACAATCAAGAGTTCCGAAATTACGGACCATTTTTGTAGTTTTTTGGGTTATTTTTAAAATACTGTAGCAGCATGTGCCCTAGGTTAGGTGTAATTCTAGTTCAAATTTAATATTAGTTCTTTCTGAAGGCTTACTACTGTGTATTCCACAATTCCGAACTTTGTTGTGTTCCAGATGCCATAACCACTAAAAACTAAAAATATCGCCAAGTACTTTGAATTGTAGAATATATTCTCAGAGTCTCGGAAATACACAGTACCTTCATCTTGTTATGCACTGGAACAAATGACAACCAATAGCTCCGAAATATAACTCATATTGTGCGTGATTTTTATGTAAACTCTTTCCAGATTACCGTTATTCCAAATTTCAACGGCAATTGATGTCTTGACGACGGGTACATTCCCTAGATTGCCGATGGTCATAAAGGACGCATTCGTGCCGGAGGAAAAACTTACTCCATATGAAACTAGACAAGCAATTTTGTTACTGAATGAAAGACTGGTTTTTTACATGATTCAAGCAGCTCCAACTCTGCCGAAACGGGTTTCGATTTTCCGGGTCCACAATGGCACCATCGTCATGCGAGTCAAAGGGGAATTCCAGCTCAGGATGACTGTACTACCCAGGAAGAAACCAGAATTCATTTTGCTGAGTGTGGCAGTTCTTGTGAGAGACTACGATATCGGAGCGGGAATGGAGTTGGTTCATCCTCTTCAGTTGAACGCGCTTCATGAAGCTATCCAAGCTAGAATCGCTCTTTCTAATGAGCCCTTCCTTGAGGCTTACAGAATCATGCATAGTTTTGCTTTATCGCTTCAGCTGGACGTTCTGGAGTGCCAAACAAGGAAGTTGTCCTCTGAAATTGCGCCAAATTACGTGAAAGTGGAATCCTATAATCCTCATGCTGGTGTCTTGGTTATTCGGTACTGGATCAACGACAAACCCAGCTCTTCGACTCAAACAAGGATTCAGAAATTACTAGCAAACTCTGTTCAATATAAAATGAAGATTTACATTGACAAAGAAGATCAGGATTCTGGAATTCTCATCCGTCATGAACCTCCATCTGCTGTCAAGATGATTTCCAAGGTTCCATCGGACAGGCAGCTTTCAATCGGAAGACTGCTCAGTGAGGTGATTGAGATTAGAATTCGAGAAAGATTGCTGATGGTACGGCAGTTGTTGAATCAAGTTCCACCGGGAGTGAAAGTCCACTTGGCTGGAGATGCAGCTCCTACTTTGATATATGAATTGCTTGTACATGAAAAGAAAAGTCATCTGGATGAGCAATTGATTGTTTCTGTGAATGCTTTCTTCGGACATGTCGTTTGTCAAGTGCATTGTATAGGCCAACATGAGGAATTAAGGAATCTGGAGAAAGAATTAAATGGAGCATGTCAACTTGCAGAAGTAACGAGAATAATCAAACGATTAAGAGTACTGTTGATGATTAATCGATATCTAAGAGCAGTTTCGTGTTTGCCGATGATTCAGGTTATTTCAGAAGCTCAATTGCCTGTTGTGGATAAACTGAAAGGATTACCGAAAGACAGGATATTTATGCGATTTACAAGAGAACCAAATCATTACTTAGTTGTTGGATTTATTCCTAATGGTCCAGATGGTTTAGAAGTTAAGTTTAGAATTATTACAGTAAATGATGACAAGAAACTATCATCGATGGAATTGGACCCAATGATTGCTCTTTCTCAATTGAAAGTTCCGAAATTTTACGAACCGGTTAAATCGGTTACTCCAAACGAACCAGAAGCGATGGAAGTTGATAATTCAAAATTTCAAGAAGTTGTACGTGATCAAGCTAGAATAATCGACAATGACAGAAGAGACAAGGTTTGGTTTTTTGCATTTAGTAAGTTTATTTATTTATTTTAGGATACTTGTTGGAACGGAGAAGAAGGCCAAGTCAAGTTGATTATTGCCTCTATTGAAGATAGAATTGCTTTCTTGAGAATAGCAGAAGAGTTAGAAAAGAAAAATATCGGTTTTGAACCAGTTCAAATCGACAAAGTTACATGCGGACCTTATTTGAAGATTACAGAGTTTGTTTTTGCAATAATAATTTCTTGTAATTCTGCTTTTTTAGTCTGAGTTCAATTGGAGCATCGGATTGCGAAGATTTCTTTGAAACCGTGTGTTCGGCTGTCATTAGAATGGATACCAGAAGGAATATTGTGTGGCCTTTTGCATACACATTGAAGGATCCCCCGTTAGTTCCGAACTTTTATCAAAATAGAATCATGTCGAAACTGAAAGTTGTGCCTGAGAACACCCTAATTGCTAAGATGATAGAATATGAAAATGAAAAATCAGCAGTATCTCATGTTTATAGAACGATTGTTCAAGAAATTTCAACAATGACAGACCAATCATTGGGAGGAAGTATTGTCACTAATATTATTGACAAGGTTGCTATTTTTTCTCATCTATATGGTCCTGTGAAGAGATTTTCATTGGCCTATAGTTATTTTGAAAATGCCGTGGATGTTATATCGTATACATATCATAAGTTAATTTTGGCCTATGGACCGCATAGGAATTTTACTGTTAATATTTCATGGAGACCACAACAAGAAGGAATATTTTCCATTAATTTAGGCCAGTTTTATTATCAACCCATGCTTAAACCGAAATATAGGACATTCGAGAAGAAAATTAATCCGCATTTGATTGTTCAACCGTATCTTATGGAGAAATTCAATGGTGATAGGGATTTGATTGATTTGATGAATTTTTTGATTAACACGACTTTATCGATGGAATGTTTGACTAGGTTGTCGAGACTGCGAATTAGGTCATTTAAACCTTATCAAATAATGATTCAAAATGAAAATCAAAGTAGTTTTCCTGTTGATTACCAGGTCTATATTCATGCTGTGAAGGAGAACAAAATTAGAGTTCATTTTGGAGGTGTTCATTTGGAATTTTTGTTACTTGCTGAAAATGCGGTCAGTGTTAAGGATGTGACTCCGGATAAGCCGATGGCAATTGGATTAATTCCGTTCTTTAAGAGTTTTAAACCTATTTCGGAAGAATTTAATTTTATATCGTATCCTGATCTTCCGAAAGATACTAGACAATCAGTAAGTAGTCAAAATTTAAAAAATGTAAATGGTGATATGAATCCGGCAAGTGTACCATCGAATTCAGGAACAAATGGAACGAATGTCAATAATCCGAGATCGGTGCCTGATGATTACGTAACGGGAAGAAGGCCGTCGAACGAATTGGATGAATTTAATGAGATGGATCCATATATGGTTTCGAGGGAAAATATATATGTTTCAAGCAGATTATTAATGAGAGTATGTACAGACATGGATAAAGAAGGTATTCCTATTGATAATTATTTTTCTGCTATTGTATTTTTATCAAGATTTGGAAAAGCACTGGAGTTTAACAAAGAAAGTGAACAAATGTACAGTATTCCATTGAAAGAAGTGTCTATTGAATTGGATCATGTGACTATTATGACATCTACTGTGCCGTCGAAGGAACAAGGTGGATTAGTTACTGTGAATTTTTACCTATGTCCACAACAATATAGATTGAAATCAAAATTGAGCTATGGTAATATGGATCATTTGGAAATTCCAAAAGAAATAGAAACAAGAATCGCTATAAGGTATTTCAATCATTGTGTGGCTCCATTGATGAATGAATATGCTGTTTTGTCGTTTTTAAATCTCTGCAGAGTTGGTATTAATGGTGTTTTTGATTCAATAACAAGAATAATGGAAGCTCAAATGACTCCAGATAGTTCTCATTTTTGGCGAGTTTCTCTTCAATTAGCTCCCATCACTGCGCCATCAGACCCAAGCCATGTCCTTGGAGCTATGTTTAATGCCAATGAAACCAGTATGCTTCTTTCTGTGAGTTATTTGAAATTAATGATTTTTATAATTTTGTTTTTGTAGATTTGTCTAAGACCGAATAGAGCAACAGAAAAAGAAAGATTTACTGAAAGGAAGTACTATGACTTGACATATACCTTTGCTACGTGAGTTTGTTTGTGAATTTATGGGATTTTAAGGGATTTAATTTAGAAATCAAGTGTCGATTAAACCAGCATTTAAAACGGAAGAGGATCCTGTCCTGCAACCCATTGTTCAAGCTCAAGTTGAAAGTTCACGGAAATTCAACGAACCATGTCCTTTGTGGTCTTGTATTAGAATCTTACTCGAAAGAAGTTCTCTTACTGAATGAAATTTGCGAAATTGATCTCCACTTTTTTGTAAGAAATTTTGATATTGTTGCCGACTTTATTTTAGTCGAATAATTATCAAATACTCCTTTGGGAGATACAGCCCAATCGGGTAATTTGCCGTTGATTGGATATTATAAACGGCTAAAATCAATAATTAACAAATAAATAAGAAAATGAAGGTAATCAACGAGCGACATTGCCGTAGATAACACGATTTCCACGACGTCCACGGAATCCATTCATTTGACGTTTAGCGGGATCAATTCGTCGCCAAACAAATCGACGAAGATCAGCATACTTGCGTTTTGTTTCATCTTGTTCACTTTCCTTCAAAACATGGCTTTGTTTCAATTCCTTCCGAAGACGCATCAACGTTTTTCCTCCTTGATTCTCACCATCCCAGTACACCGGTTTGTTGGCTTCTTCACGAGTTTTTCTCCAGCCAGTACCAAAGTACTGAAATTAATAGAGTAAATACCATATTACCATGGAAATTATATATGAAACAATCTGAGGTTTTGCAAGAAATCATAAAATTTAGATAAAAAAGAGCGAACTGAATTTGGAGGTGGAAATTGCCAGATTTACCACTTTTCTGCTTCCACTCTCTGCGCGGGAATTCAAAAACTCAGAAAATTATGCACACTTTTTATATTCGTGGGAAATGAACTTGCCTTGTCTTGGGAAGCAACAGCGATGTAAGTCTTGTCGCTATGGATGAGAAGATTGAGGATGTTTCTGTTCTGAGTCAACTTGAGTCGTTGGCCTTCTTCCCAGTACTTCAATCGGACGTCGTTCCAGAGCTCTTCTTTGAAGTCTTTGATGTCCTTCATAGCTTCTTCAGCGGATTGGAAATCAGGAGCTTCTTGAATACCTTTCATAGCTTCGGAATCCTTGAAAAATTCAGCCATCTTGTACCAGAAATAACGTTCAGCGGACTTGTGCTCGATTCCGTTGGCATCAGTCAAGGGAGCTTCGTAACGGAGGCTGAATGGGTCATGGATGCCTCCAACGAGGAGGAAGTCACGGCCAATTTCGTCATAGTCTTGTTCAATCTCAGCGCTGGAGTCTTCGTCTTGTCCATCTCCAAGCTTCACTTGGATGTTCTTGTATTTCTTCTTCAAGTGCTCATTCTCGAGCTGAAAACAAAGTTTTACATAAAAACTGAAATTAAAAACAAATTTCATATAAAAGCTCTACATAATGACCGAAAACAAGGTTTATGGAAGGTTTTTACACAAGAATTAGAGTCGAAAACGAGTTTCGTATAAAAACCTTACATAAAAACTGAAAGCAGACATTATATAGGATTTTCATATAAAAATTGTACCTAAAACTGAGATTCGTAGGAAAATTTTATATAAACACCGAGAAGGAAGTGTATAGGGGGTTTTTATATAAAGACTGGTGTTAAAAATGAGTTTCATATGAAATATCGATATATAAACTGAAAACAACGTTTATATATGATTTCCATATAAAATTCATAAAGAAAACAGTATTTTATGTAAAAAACCTATATAAACACCGAAAATGAGGTGTATAGAGGGTTTTTATATAGGAATTAAAATTGGAAATGAGTTTCATATAAAAATTTATAAAAACCCACTTTGAGCTTGCGAATAGCCTTTCTCAAGCTGTCCTTCTCTTGTTCGAGCATCATGATCGCGTTCCGCATCTGGGCCAGGTCCTGCTTGATGGTGGATATCTCATTCTGGACGGAGAATTGGGATCCGCCAGAATTGTTGATGTTTCTAGCGTTGCCGTTGGGTTTGTGACCAGAGCGGGGGTGAGCACCCTCATCCATCTTCGTCGAGGCAGTATTTTTTATTTTTACCTGAAATCGATAGAGAATTAATCATCAAAAGTCCACGTTTTTCGTCGATAAATAATCTAACATAAAGCGAGACAGATAAACCCGAATTTTAACGTGGCAACAGGCTTGGCAACAACACCAGCGCGAGATGAAACTCACTTCGGTTGCGGAATGAATGGAAAGAAAATGTTCGAGAAACGCAAGACAAATTTGTTTTTTCTTTCGTTTTCGTTCTAAGAAAATTCTGGGAAAACTGTCATGCAAAATAGTTAGAAATTTAAAATTATAAATTCTGGTTTTAAAAATGGTTTTTGACGGTTTGTTTTCGTATATCTTCGATGAAGCATTGGTAAGATTGAACTTTCAGAACCTGTTGGTGAATATTTCTTGGATTTGACGGCGAAAGGGATTTCTAAAGGTACTTCGGGAAAGTTCGCGGTCATCGGCGGCAGTCCGCAGTACACCGGAGCCCCTTATTACGCCGCTTATACTCCTCTGAAGATCGGAGCAGATCTCTCGTATGTTTACACTCATCCAGATGCCGCTACTGTGATCAAGGGATATAGTCCGGATTTGATCGTTCATCCGGGCCATGGCTGGGAGTCGATCAAGGAGAGACTCGACTACTTCGACGGACTCGTCTTCGGTCCTGGACTTGGAAGAGATCCGATTCTGTATCCACTGCTGAAGCAACTACTTCAGGAAGTGAGGGAGAGAACTGACAGATTATCCATGGTCATCGACGCCGTAAGTTCCATATATCGAATTTCAAAATTTCCATTTCTAAAAGTTCAAAATTTCCATATATCAAGTTCCAAAAATATCCACATGAGTATCTTTAAGTTTTGCATATCAAATTTTAAAGTTTTGATATATCGATTTTTTAAAATTTTAATATATGGATTTTTTGAAGTTTTCATATATGAATTTTTCAGGACGGCTTGTTTCTTGTTCAGAAGGACCTCTCTATGCTGACTGGATGTTCCAACGTGATCTTGACCCCTAACCATAGGGAATTTGACAGATTGTGGGATGCTGTGTTTCCTTCGAAATTGCAAGATGAGAAGACTTCCGAAAACGTCAAGAAAGTCGCTAGACATCTTGGAGTCTGTATCTGTCGGAAGGGATCTTCGGACATCATATCCGATGGGGAACACGTGATAGAATGCCAGACGGACGGATCTCCTCGTCGGTGCGGAGGCCAGGGAGATCTTCTCAGTGGAGCTGTTGTTTGTTTTTCTCATTGGGCCGGATTGAGATTCAAAGATGCGGCTGTTAATCCTAAAATCAAGCTTCTTAGAGGAGCCTATACCGCCAGCAGATTCATCAGATATACCGCTTTTGCCGCTTATCGAGATCAAGGACGATCCATGACGGCAACCGACATGATTGCAAATTTAGGAAATGCCGTCAGACATTTCGAACCAAAGCTGTGATTACCTTCATTTCCAATCAAATTGATTTTATTTAATTTTTGTAGAAAATCATTAGAGTTAAATAAAAAGTAGTGTAAAACTTTGAATTCCCACGTAAAAAGAGAGAGGTTTGTGAGAGTAGAGAAAGTGGTAAATCTGGCAACTTTACCTAATCCGACTCGCTGTCCTCTCTCTCGCGTCCTCTCTCTCGCATCTTCTCTCTCGCTGTCCTCTCTCTCGCGTCTTCTCTCTCTATTTTCTCTTTTACCTAAATTCCAGAATTTCTCAGAAAGTGCTAGACTTTCTGGTAAAGTAATTTTACAAAAGTTTTAATTCATGATTTTTATAATAGGATAGCTTTGTTCGGACAGAATGAGTAGGAATTTGAAAGTTGGTAAGTCTGGCAATGTTTACTTAAATTGACCCTTTTCCTATTTTTTTTCCACCGTAATCTGAAGATATATAAAATCCTAGAAATTTGTTTTGAGATTATTTTGCAGTAATTCCACTTAAATAAGTTAATTTTTATTCGTTTTGAAAAACTTCAGCCTTTGATACAACGGCCTTGATTACGGTACCAACCAGGACAACAAAGTCGGGAATCGTGTGCGATGGTGTCTCTGTTGGTTTTTCTGTCGATGTTGATAGTCAGGAGCGATGTCGGACAATTGTAGCTGAATTTTTTCTCACAGAAATTGCCATCGGCCATTTGTTTGTTTCCATCGACGAATCTTTTTTGTCTTTCATGAGCTTCTTTCCGGATTCTCTTCAAAGTTTCGGCGTTTTTCTTTGTTTGAAGTAATTCAATTCCATGAGTTTTAGAAGTCGGATCTGCGCTTTTGGTAGTTCCAAAGTCCAATTGCTCCAGAAGATCACAAGGCATCACGAGTCTTCCTGAACATCTAGTTGTTTTATTTGGGATTTCACATGGATCTTGTCCACAAACGTCGGATTCAGCGGATTTTCCTTCGCATTTGCCGTCTCCACCGTAACAGGCCCGGACCCTGACCTTCTCGCCGCAACCCCCGCATCTGACGGAGCACTCGGACCACCCACCCCATGAACTCCATTCTGCCTTGCCGTCTGTAGTCGTAGTAGTGGCTTCTGTAGTCGTAGAAGTCGTCGTTGGACGGACAGAAGTCGTCTGGGTCGCCGGAACGGATCTGAATCTGACTTGAAACCCAGTATATCCGTTGACAATTCCCGGATCTCCTCTCAACCAAAGAAGTGCAAAATCGTCTTCAGTGATTATCGTAGATTTCGGAGGTTTACAGCATATTCTGGCTCCAGAAGTGGCCTTGTCAGCTAGATGTTTAACTTCGACGAAACTAGGACAGGCATCATGACAAGGGAAACTGGATTCAGTAAACTCCAATTCCACAGACCGTCCTTGAGGAGCCGTGATTTTCCAGAAGCAATTCATTCCCGAGGTTACTGTAGGGGAAGTAAGTGTTTGCCACTGACTCGCGGCTCTGAGTTCTCCTCCATTGCAGCTAGAAGTCGCTGAAATAGTTGATTATTAAAATATAAAAATTGAAACTTGATACTATTGTGAAATTTTCTGAAGAATTTAGAAAATTTTAGGAACTTATAGGATTTCGATTTTGGATAGTTATAAATATTCTTACTAGATTCCAAGAAATTCTAGACATTTCTACAGTATTCCAAAAAGTTGTGGAAGTTTCTATTGGATTCTGAGAAATTTTTAAAAAATCCAGAAAATTTTCGATTGTGAAAAATTCAGAGATTTTATTTTGGAAGATTCTAGAGGATTCAGAGACTTGATTTTGGAAGATTCTAAAAAGTTTTAAAAATTCCGACTCTGGAAGATTCTAGAAGATTCAGAGATTTTATTCTGGAAGATTCTAGAAGATTCAGAGATTTTATTCTGGAAGATTCTAGAGGATTCAGAGACTTTCGATTGTAGGAGATTTTAAAAAGTTTTCAAAATTTCGATTCTGGAGGATTCTACACAAAAAAGCGTAACTTTTGACTCCGTAACAATTGCGAAATGTAACAATCATATTTTTCATGAATATTTCATATTTGTGATGAAAATTAAAAAATAATAATGACGATTTCCATTTGTTACTGTACCTAAAGTTACGTTTTTTTGTGTATAGAAAATTCAGAAAATCTTAGGTTCTTCGAAATTCTAGAAACTTGTACAGAACTCAAGAATACTGTAGAAAATTCGGGAAAGTTGTTTTTATCTGAATCGAATGAACTTACGACTGTAGGCCACTTGGTCGCAGAATCTGCCCCCGAGGCCCGAGGGACATCTGCACTTGCTGCAGTCGTTGGGATCTGTGTATCCTCCGTTTTTGCAGTTTAGTTTTTTTTCGCAAACGTCTTCACAATACCGTATGTTGATCATTCTGGCGTCCTTAAATGAGATCCTTAATCTTTGTCCAATAGTGTATTGATAGTTTTCATCATTCGTAATTATCGTATTTTTTGAGTAATCCGTGCTGAAGGCCTTAGCTCCGTAGTGCATCACAGATCCGAGATCGTATTTTTGACCGTAATTTTCACTGTTTTTCGGCGTTCTTTTGGCGAAATTGTACTGTGTTCCCCGGAAGATGTAGTCGAATTCGATCTTGACGTAGTCATCCCGGTCATATCTGGCCTGCTCGTGCCACAGCCCCAGGGCATGGAGAGTTTCGTGAGCGATGATTCCTAGCTAAAATAGGATACTGTAATCAAATAATAAGATTTTAAAAACTCGAAAAAAATCTTGCTGAAAAATCTCCTCAACACAAATTTCCAGAATCCTAAGTTTCAAAAGTCAAATTTAAAATTTCTTAAATTTTAGAAACTTTTAGAAATCTTTATAAAATTCTGAAAAACTTCAGAAATTTGTAAGATTCTTAAAAGTTTCAGAATCTCCTATTGAATTCAGAAAATTTCTACTCGATTCCAGAATCTTCTATTAAATTCAGGAAATTCTTATTCGATTCCAGAATCTCCTATTGAATTCAGAAAATTTCTATTCAATTCCAGAACTTTCTATTGAATTTCAGAAAATTTCTATTTAATTCCAGAATCTCCTATTGAATTTCAGAAAATTTCTATTCAATTCCAAAATCTTCTAATCAATTAAGAGACTTTTAATTTAAAATTAACGAACAGCTTCACAACCGTAGCCGATGGAAACGGTTTGTCTTCCGCCGACTCTGCCGACATTAGACCAGCAACCCCCGGCCCTGGTGTACTCCAACCGATCTCCATCAGTTCCATTTTCGTAGAATCTCATGCAAGTTTCTTCTTCCAAATGCCTCAAAGCAGACCGGATCAAGGACTGCCACTTGTTGTCGTTGACTTTGAAGACGTAAGAAACCCTTTTGTTCTTCCACAAGTAGTTCTCTCCTGGCTGAGCTTGTCGAGGACTTCTTTCAACTCCCTTGGATTCTTTCAAGTCTTCCAAAATCGCCCTTGCTTGGGGTACTGTCAAAACGATGTCGTTTTCGAAAAGGTAATCCAGGACCGGTCTGTTGACAGAAGCTTCTGTTCCATCGTCGAAATTAACTTTTTTAATTTCTTCTCGTGTTTTTTCAGGATTCTATAACGTTAATTATTAATATTATTGTGAACACATTGTCTTCAGAATCAGGGATATCCAGAACACCCTAAATTAATCGGTTTTCTGTCTTCATCAAGAAGTATAAAAAGAATCACTAACTGACATAGTGTGTTTCCTGGGTGTTGTGATATTATAATATAAAATAATTATTGTGGACAGATAATCTCTATGACTAGGGATATCCAGAACACCCTAAATTAATCGGTTTTCTGTCTTCATCAAAAAGTATAAAAAAAATCACTAACTGACATGGTGTGTTTTCTGACTGTTGTGATATTATATCATAATATTGTTGTTGTAAATGTCTAGTCTCTATAACCAGGAATATTCAGAACACCTAAGGCTAATCAGCTTTCTCTATTTTTATTGAATATAGAATAAAACATGTTAAACGATGTTTTCTGAGAGTTGTGATATTATATCATAATATTATTGTCGCGGACATGTAATCTCTATGACTAAAGATATCCAAAACGCCTAAGGCTGATCAGTTTTCTGTCCTCACTGAGAAGTCTAAGAAGGAACACTTCAAGTCAGACAACGTTCTCCGGGTATCGCACTTATAGAATTAATATTGGTCTATTATTGTTCTATATTACTGTGTCTAGTCCTCTGAATAAGTAACAAATGCTAAATAGTCAGAAAGTTCTGGAAGTCGACAGAATTTCAAAAAAGTCGATAAAGGAACTTGTCTAAAATACATAAGGCTTACATGGTACTTTTTGAAACCCCTCCCCTCCCCCTGTAAGCCTTCCACATTTTAGGCAAGTTCCCTAATTTTATGTTTAAGTTTTACTGGACTAAGATCTTCCGTAATTTGCCCAGGGCGTTTTAGAAAGATCCATATTAAACAAGAATCTTCTAAAAAATCTAAATCAGGCCTGGATTTCCTAACTGGATCCATGACTGTTTGGGGTCTTTCTGAAAATGGCTATCCTAGATCGGAATTTCCTAGAAACAGAAATCCTCTACAAAAATCCATCCTAGACAAGAATTTTTTTTTAAATTTCTACCAGAAAGAAATTTTCCACAAAAATCGATGTTAAACAAAAACTTTTTTTTAAATTTATGCCATACAAGAATCTTCCACAAAAATCCATTACAAAAAAACTTTTAAAGTTTATCTCAGACAAGATTTTTTTTTAATTTCTACCAGAAAGAAATTTTCCACAAAAATCCATCCTAGACAAGAATTTTTTAAATTTATGCCATACAAGAATCTTCCACAAAAATCCATTAAAAAAACTTTTTTAAAGTCTCATCTCAGACAAGAATCTTCTTAGAAATCCTCAGATCGAGATTTTTCGTAACTAATTTATAAAAATCAAAAACCTAGTTATTTAGTGAATCATCATCATGTGAATTTTGTCTTGTGTTTAATTTATATAAAAAATTATTTTTTTTAATGACTCACAGGAATCAGAAATTAAAAAATTAAAAAACAACTTACATAATCCGAAAAAGATCCGAATTTTTTTAATCCTTCAATTTTTATCTCATCTAACAAAACCTGGACTTCGGCGGCGTCTTTTTGAAGTTCATTGTCCCATTGAGAATTTACCAATTTTACCAAAAATAGAACTAAAAAAACCTTCCATGAACCCATCTCGGCCAGTCAAATTTCTTCAGACTGATCACATTTCCATTTTTTCCAAATTGACCTCGTTTGTCAATGCGATAAAGTGGCCTTGGTTCACGGTCGGTCACCTTCAAACTAATTAAAATTCAAATTTCAAGAAAACAGAAAAATTTAAACTTTGTTTTTTTTAAATTCAAATTTTTAATTTTTTTCGATTTTTTAAAAATTTAAATTTTTAATTTCTTTAAAAATTCAAATTTTTTATTTTCGATTTTTTTTAAATTTAAATTTTTTGATTTCAAAGAAAATTTTTAAATTTATTTTAAAAAATGAAACTTTTGGAATTTTTTTTAACTTAAACTTTTAACTTTTAGTGTCAAGGCCAAATTAAAATTTTTTTGAAAAAAGATCATTTTTGAAGATCTATGTTCCGATTGGACAGACGAGACAAATAAAAAATGAACGGTAATCTTCAGAAAAATCAGAGATTCAAATTTTACAAAAAGTTAAAAAGTAATTTCAAAAAGATTTATTCTCGTCGATCTGGCTTCGAGTGAGGGGTTCGTCGACGTTGTCCTTGATGGACTTGCAGGTAGATGATGTCAGTGCTTCTGAATCGGCTGCTTCCTTGGAAATCCGCGAAGCTCTCCAAAGTCATTCAATTACTTTACAAAAAAACATAATTGGTAATTTACCCGCATCAGGGAGAACCCCCACGACGCTATCCAAAAATTACTAATCGGGAAAACCCAATTAGAACTTATTCGTACCTTTACGGATTACACTCCGTGATGGTGAGAAGGGAAATTCCAACGATTTGTCTAATTTGTTTAATTTTGAACAAACGCGTTTCACTTTTAATTTTTCTCTGATTCTTTGGCGTTCTTTTTTGGTTTTTCTTTACTTTTTTGACTCTAGATTTTCCAGGTCGCGGATCTTACTCCAAAGTCCGCATCGGCCATGATGAGACTCTCAAGGTCCCCATAGCAGTGAAGCAGATTGATCTCCGTCAGAAGAACGAGTACATCCGTCGATTCCTTCCTCGAGAATTGGAAATTATCGAACGCCTCAAGCACCCCAACATTATCCGTGTTTGCCGAGTTATCCGGACTTCCTTCTATGTCTGCATTGTTGAAGAATTGGCTGAAACTGGAGACCTTTTACGACTAATAAAAAAGGAAAAACGGATCGACGAAATTGAAGCGAAATTTTTTTTCCGACAATTGATCGAAGGTCTCAAGGTAAATTTTTCATATATCAATTTTTAACTTTTTTCTTTTTTACAGTACTTGAACACTTTAAACATCATCCATCGGGATCTCAAATGTGAAAATATCCTATTAGATAAACATCGAAACATAAAAATAGGAGATTTCGGATTTTCTCGTGTACTCAAAGATGACGAAATCAGCACAACGTTCTGCGGATCCAGAGCTTACGTCGCTTACGAAATCCTCCTATCCGAACCGTATTCAAGTAACACTATCGATATATGGAGTGCCGAAATAATATTATTCATAATGTTAACCGGAACAATGCCATTTAACGATCGATATATAAAATCAATGATTATCCATCAAAAAAACCAAAAAATTCCTTTCAATTCTTCAATCCAAAAATCCGCTCAAGATTTAATCACTTCCATGCTCCATCCCAAACCCCATTACCGTGCCACAATCCACAGTATTCTAACTTCAACCTGGCTCAGAGGAACCCCCTACTCCATCCGAGGCTCCATCAACTCCCCCAAAATCCCCTGCAACTCATTTGAATAAAAATCATTTAACCACTTCAAACAGACAAAAACACGTATCTTCAAAGTTACAACATAACTAAAACTAGCGACAATACTAACAAAAAATATAGCGGCTAAGTCTGGTCACTGGGGTAAAATCAGTTAAAACATACCAGAAATGAAAGATTACAAAAACCCGTCTAAAACATGAGAATCAAAAAACCAATGGCATCAAATAACAGTTGTTATTGCACAAGAATCAGGCCTTGATATAGTGCCACTCGAAGACACCGTTCCTTCTAATCCATCCGACACAAAACACGAGTCCCTAGAAGTAATAGATCCATTCTTTTTTGCTTCAAATGACGTAGTTGAATCATTATCATTAATTTTCGCTGATAAAGATGAAAAATTTGATGAAACAGATACAGAATCCCATTTTTCCGACACTGTTATAGCTTGATTTTTCTTTTTTTTCTTTTTTCTTTTCGGAGAATTACCCATCGAACAAACTTGTATCGGAACATTTAATAATTCTTTTGGTTTCTCTTCACTTTCACTATTTGATTTCCTTTCAGATTCAATTTCTCTTTTAATTTCTTCTTTAATCATCTCCCTTACATCATAATCCGATGATATCAGAACAACCCTCTCCTTAGGTGGATTTTCTCGTTTCCAAAAATACAAAAGAACAAATACAACAATAATCGTCGACAACTGCATAACAGCCAAAATAATTAACAATTGATTTGTCTAAAAAACATCATCATTAAAAAACTTAAAATCACACAACTCACTGTCCATAATCCATCACTTTCATCCAAATAAAAATCATCAAATTCTTCTCTGTCACAATTTTTGTTGTCTGCTGAACACGTTCTAACAACCAAATCATGTATATCCTTCTCATTCTTTCCATTATCAGCTCCATTCCATGCTGGAAGCGTTGAACTTACTGAAGACATTGATTTAACTATTTTAGCCAATTCTTTCATATCCTCCTTAACTGCATATAACTGCTCTAAGAATTGTTTCTTCAAAGCCAAACTTTCCTTCGATATCGCTTCTTCCATAAATTTCACATTCTTCTCTTGTTCTTTCTTACTTTCTTCAATTTGAGCAACATACCGTCGACTAAGTTCCGACAGATACTCACTACTTAGAGAAATATTCAGTTCCAATGCAGCTAGTCTCTTGTTCAATTTCAAAAAAACAGACTCCTTATGATTCGTCGGCCCTGCAGGTAATGGAATAGATGGAGGACGATCTGAAATTCCCTCTTTAATAACCACATAATTATAAAAATCACAAATAAGCATTTTTACAAATTTCTAGAAATTTCCAAAACCTACAGTAATCTACAAATTCAATCTTATTATTATGTAAATTATTTCACAATCGCACTATTACAAAAAACAAACTTTCCACAAAGTTCTCTCAAGACAAATTTCCAGAAAATACAGTAATCAACGTAACAATTTTAATTCTGCGCAATTATTTCTAAATTTTTCGCAATTCTTCCAAGTGTAGAATCCAAGTGTAGAAACTTCTAATTATGATCATTCAGGACATAAAACTATCTATTCCTACGTATTAAGGATTATATATAAAAATATAAAAAACTATCCAAAAAATTACAATATCTAAGAATTCTATTTATATTCCAAAAATATCAAACATTACCTTTAGATTTTACAATTTTCTGTTGTGGTTTTGAATCAATTACTTCTTGAGAATTTTGTTCAATTTTAATTTGTTCACTTTTCTTATTATTCTGACCGTAATCATTTCCATTTGGACCACTACCTTTAGGACACATAGGTAAAGGTTTCAAAATATTTTTCAAAAATTTAATTTGTCCATTACTTCTAATAAATACTGTTCTAGTTTTTTTCGGTATAATTTTTCTTAATTCAGAACAAATACTTGGAGAAAAAACATAACATAACCATTCTGTTGCTAATTTTTTCTTTTTTGTACATTTTTGACAATCTTTAAATTTCCATGATATATGAGAATTAATCTGATTTTGAATTATTTCATCATCTACAATTTCTTCTGAAATTTCTTTTTCAATAACGGGTTCCATTTGACTTATTTCTTCCATTTTTTCATTTTCATTTAAAATATTCGGAATCTGATGATACGATGGATTACTTTCTGCTTCAACAAGATCTATTTCATCACTTATAGATATACCATAAACCCTAAAAGCACTCAAAGTACAGTAATGTTCCTTTCCATAATGCGATAACAATTCCAATCTCAAAAATTTCGTATAAGTATTATGAGTCGGAATATTGAACGCTTGTACTTCTCTAGTATCTTGTGCCACAAATTCTCCCAAATTAATCCATTCAACAGTTGGATATCTCGGTGATCCTAAAATTCTAAATTCCTTCACAGACGATGAAAACAATTCAAAATTCGCCAATTCAACTGCTGTAGGCTGAATTGTTTCACATAACTCAATTATTAAAAACTTTTCTTCTGCTTTCTCACATGGATTTCTCATATATTCATCTTTTTCTCTATCATTCAAGATAGCTCCACGATTTTCAGATTCATCATTTCCTGCAATAATTTTTGCTCCACATTCTTTAGAACCATAATTCCTTTTAGATGCTCCAATAGGTAAAATATCAACCAATTGAGTAGTTCTCGGCGCCTCATCTTTTTTCTGTCCATCAACATTTAATACAACTGAGTTAGTTTTCTTATCACCAACATTCAGCTGTTGCGGGATCGCGTGGTCTCCTCCGTTTTCTGCTCCATTCCCAACATTAACAGTCTGAAAATAAAAAAATCACAAGATCACAAAAATACAGTATATCAAAACAAACTCTTTTCTTTTCTTGTTCCAATTTCTGTTTTGTCCATTCTTCAAAAGTTGCAATCGGAGGTTGTTCAATTGATTCATTTTTAGATTCTGAAACATTTCTAAAATTTTCAAGTTCATTTTTCTTCGATTTCTCTTTAAATAACGATGGTTTCATAGAATCAACTCCATCAAGAAGAAAAGAAGGACATTGATCTGTTAGATTCATTTCATCTTCTTGCGGGTATCCTGATGTCAAAAAATGCCTATGATAAATTTCAGGACCATACTTTCTAAAACCTTACATAATTACTTTTAAAATTTCAAAATCCTACCGATAACCAGGAATATCAATTGAATTAGGCAAAAGATCATAAAATTGCCTTGTTTTATATGCTATACAAGTATTCTCATGTGATCTTGTAAAACATATAGCAAACACACTAAAAAACTTAAATTATTCTAATTTAAAAAACAAAAACTTACCAAATTGAAAAAAAACTATTCAATAACCTCAAAATCATTTTGAAATAAAATCTATCATCTGGTTCTTAGTTGATAAAAGTATTTACATTGGCCCTAAAAACCTTCATTAATAAAAAATTTCAATCACACAAATATCAAAAACCGTAAAAATCCAACCATTTCCCAATCACTTATATCGAGACATAAAAGAGAAAACGTGACAAACATTGGGGAAGAGAAAACGCGAAAGTTCGCGAAAAAATCAAAAATTTCTCAAAAAAAATTAAAATATCAACGGATTTAAAACCGTTTAAAATTACTTAACTTCTGTATTAAATAATTTATCCACAAAGTCACGTATTAAATAATCCACATTTCATTGTGGAAGAAAAAATAACAATGAAAACCGGAAGGGTGAACCCAAATCGCTGTCAAAAATCAATCTTCTCGCAGATTAACGGTGACTTGACGGATCGGTTTTCCTGCTTCACAAATGACAACGTTAATTTTATCTCCTGTAGAGATTTCACGTTCAGCAGTCATTTTAAAAGCATCTTTAGCTAAGGCAATGGCGCGTTCAATAGTCAGTTTAGGTCGCTCTACTTTCTCGTCCAGTGTGACATGACCGACCTAAAAACATCTTATAAATCCAATGTTTAGAAAAAACTATTCTTTCGGAGGAATACGCCTCAACAATCGCCAGCGTGGAACCAGTTTTCTTCATCTTATTCTAAAAACAAAAGAATTTTACAAACCTGGTTGTCCAGGAAGGGCTGAATCAATGGTTCTCCAGCTCCAGAACAAGTGTAGGCAATTCTTTCAATGCAGCCAACAGGATCATAACTATAAACGGCGCCTTTTCCTGTAAAAATAAACATAATTAATTCATCAGATTACAAAATATACCATCTTCATCAATTCCCGCCAAAATAGCACCAGTATAATAAGGGAAAAACCGACGATAGTAGAGATTACGTGCTAATAATTCCGCACATAGATCGACGGTCATGTCGCATCGGTAATCGAATCGGTATTTATGAAGACGAGACTAAATCCACTTTTTAAATTTCTCTTACACATCAAATAAACTCACTTGAAGAACACGTTTAAGTTGCAAAACATCTCCATAAAATCCAGAGTTCGCAAGAACAATGCTCTTGTTCCTAAAAATAAAAAAAATGACAGCTAAGCCAATAAACTATCTTATGACTGCTATCTAACCCTATTCAAAAATCAAACAGTAAACAACCTACAATACGTGGATTTTTTCCGCATCACGACTCATAACATTGATCTCAAATTGCGACATACGGGTATCTGTAGCAATAACGGCAAAATTTTCACCAGCAATTGCACAAGTTGAACTAAAAAAATAAAAATCAATACAACAATTGTTTTTTCAGACAACTTTACCCTCCTTCGATAGTGTAAGGATTCCACTGTTGACGATTGATAATTTTGGACGTTTTCCAGGGAGGATTGACGAAGGCATTACGAAAGGCCTTGTCGAAATGCTTCATTTCGGTCATACCGGCTTCATGAACGGAAACATCGTAGAGCGACATTGTTTACTGAAAAATGTAAAATTTTATAAAAACTCATTTCAATTAAGCCAAATGCAAAAACACGTAAGATAAACATATTTTTGGATTTATTCCATCGTTATTTTAACGAAATCAAGGAAATACCAATAATAGGGAGTATTTTAAACCGATTAAGACTATTCCAATTACGATAAAGAAACTGAATAAAGAACAAACGTCATCAAATGTTTAAAACCACCCTATTGTTTTATCGTGCAATTATCACAATGCTAACAATAGCATTTCGAAATGGCCGAGATTATGTTAATAACAGCATAATAACAAAGATAAAATTAAACAAAAAATAGGGAATAAAAAAGCGTGGGATCTTCAAAATTATTCAATTGATTTACCGCGAACGAATTATCATCACAACAGTATCAGTAGACAGCATTTTAAAATAGATTCAGAAAATTATAAAAAATGAAAAATCATCAAATTTGTCGATCGCTTTACCGCAATGGGATTTAAGTAGGAGTAATAATAAAGGATATTCCAAAAAGAATAAAACTATGAGCGATACGATATTATAAACAAAAACGAATAAGAAACAAACCGAGAAAATATAAGTCGTCAAACTTTTAAAACTTTCCGATTATTCTGCCACGAAAGAATTAAGGTGATGATAAATATAATAAACGGTGTTTGAAAATGAATTTTAAAATTATAAAAGTGATGCAAGAATAAAAGAGAAAATAAGCAACAAAGTAGAAAAATCATCAATTTTTAAAACTCTAACTATTCCGCCGCGATAGAATTCAAGTAATAATAAATATAATAAACAGTATTTAAAAGTGAGTTTAAAAATTATAAAAATGATATAAGAACAGAGAAAACGAACGTAAAACAAATCGGAAAATATTAAGTCATCAATTTTTAAAACTCTAACTATTCCGCCGCGATAGAATTCAAGTAATAATAAATATAATAAACAGTATTTAAAAGTGAGTTTAAAAATTATAAAAATGATATAAGAACAGAGAAAACGAACGTAAAACAAATCGGAAAATATAAGTCATCAAATTTTCCGAATTATTCAATAGTTTTATCGCGAAGGAATTACCATAACGGTAATAATATTGGAGAACATTTTAAAGCAAATTTAAAAATTATAAAAGTTACATAAAAATGAACAAAAAAACGGAACAAAAAACAAACCAGAGAGAGCCAGAAGTCATCAAATCCGGTGCTGACATTTTTCCTCGCGCCTATTTTCGTGGTGGGAGCCAGGATCAATAAGCGTGGCAACCGTCAACGGCTTACTCGACAATGGACCCCGTTCCCCCGTTCCGTTTCCATGGAAATTATCTGACTTTGATTTTGTATTTCCCTACAGTACCTATTGTTCTCTTTCCTCATATCGGGTTAATATATATCTGTTTTATTCGAATTTTGCATTATTTTGTTCGAATTTTGTTTTTTGGGTCTGAATCATCTGTTTTTTTAAAATTATTTTTTTATAAAATTGACGATTTTTAGGATTATCTAAAACTTCAGACAAAATGGGAGCCGCCGCGTCTGCCCAAACCCAGATGCAGACGGAACACGACCCCAACGCAGCGTTCCCGTGGTGGGTCCGGTTCCTGGCCAAAGGTTTAGGTATCATCGGAGGCTTCATCGCCATGTTCTTCGCTATCCTCGGTCTCCTGAGTTTCAGTGCAACATGTATACTGGCCGTTCTTCTTCAATTGTAAGTACTTTGATATTGCTTTATATAACTCACCTACTTTTACCACCATATTTCATATAAAATACCCGTTTTCGTCATTTTTTACATAAATCACTCACTTTTATTATTACATTTTATGTGAAATACCTACTCCCATCATTATTCTACATCACTTATCCGCTTTTGTCACTCTATTTCGCACAAAATACTCATTTCCGTTACTACTTTACATAAAATGCTCATTTTCGTCACTAGTTCATATATAATCCTCATTTTCGTCAATGTATTTTACACAAATTATCCGTTTTCACCACTGCCTTATATAAAATACTCATCCTCATTACCGTATTTTATATAAATTGCCTGCTTTTGTCAATTTTGCATAGAATACTTATTTTTACCACTGCATAAAATACCTATTTGCAGAGCTGCTGGGTTTTTGACAATAGCTTTAGAAGCCCCTTTCTGCTGCACTTTCGTCGACTTCATTGAGAAAATCGCCGTGTTCTCTGAATCCAGGGCCTACTGGCAGAAGGCTGTTCTCTACTGTGGAATGGGATTGGTCCCGATTATTCTGTGTGCAGAATTGAACACTATCCTCGGAGCAGGCATGATCTTCGCTTCTGGTGTTGTCTATGGATTCATGGCCCTTGGCAAGAAGTAAGTTTTGCAAGTTTTTAATTTAATTTTACCGTGCATTGCAGAGCTGACAGGAACACGATGATGGGAGCTTCTGACCCTGCATGGAGCCAGCAAGTCAACCAACCCACTCCTCCTCCTGCCGGTTTCAACCTGCCATAACTTCAATGACACTGGCATTTCCAGTCTTAACATTATCACTAATTTATTATTTGTCAGTCTTCGGGTCCAGGACCCTCTGTGCTTGGTTTTCGCCATTTCCCAAGTCTATCTGAAGTGTTGTGACTTTTGAATACTCATTTCTGTAATATGTAAGTTTTGTATTTAATTATTATTCAATTCTATCGGTTCTTCTTGATATAACAATAGACATGAATTCGAGAGCATGAAATTGTGGCAATAGTTAGGAAGGCAGGATATTCTTGGCGGATCTGATTTTCTTGACAAGAAGGCAGAATTTGGAGAGAGGAACCCCGAACTTGGAGAGCTCCGTGGCTGTGACTCCCCATAGTTCGGTTGGACGTTCTAAAAGTCCATATTTAAGTTCTCCAACGTCGGTTCTGAAGATTAAATGGTCGTTGACGGAGATGCAGTTGACAGCTTCTTCCTTTTCGAGAGTCAGGACTTTGTAGCGACAAGAGGCCTCTCTTTCCATTTTCTAAACTTAATAATGAAGACAAAATAGCACAAGAAAACTTACTGTTCGGATATTTATTGCTTCTTTGTTATTGCTGGTTGTCAGAACTCCGTCAGTAGCGACGGATACGTAGTACTTCAAGGGAAGTTTGCCATTGATCTGGATGGGAACGACGGGGATATCCGGGAAAGTCCTACCAACGACTAAAGCACCTTCCATGTTGGTTCCGTTTTTTCGGATTCCAACAAAGATTTCCTTGCCAGTAAAAAGCACATCACTGCCTTCTAAAATGACGGTTTTTCCGTGTTCTGTTTCTGGTGTTTCGACAATTTGCCAAGCCAAATCCTTAAGAATCAACTTAATTTCTGGACTTCTTGTTGGATTTCCTTTTTTCGGCCTGGTTATCAAGGCTGTTCCGTTTACAGTAATGGCAGCATCGTCAGGAAAAAGTGAAAAAACTTCTGGAGTGTTTTCGTCCGGGGCAAGTTCGATTATCTCAACTCCCGCCTGAAATTCCATATATCAAAATCCTTCCTTAAGGACGGATATACATGAATAAATGCATTTTTATATATAAAACTTACTTCTCTGAGAGTTTCATTGAGATCTTCTTGTTCTTTTTTAGCAGCGATTAGGTTCACAGATTTCCCAAGTTTTTTGTCTTCAAATTTGACCTTTTCGGGAATCCGAACAACGATCGCGTGAGTATACCGCATTCTGTAAATTAAAAAATTTAAAAAAAATTAAAATTTAAAAATTAAATTAAAAAAAATTAAAAATAAACAAAATTTGTACGAATAGAAACACGACGGATGTATCGGCCAGATAAATCTGTTTACAAGGACGAACGCGCAACAGTCTTTCCACCAAAAACGACGGAATACTTGTTTTACACGTTGACATGGAAAAATAACCATAATCAAATTGACAAATTTGTCTTAGAATTTAACCGATAAACAAAAATTTTCTTATTAGATAAAAGAAAGAAATATTTTAAAAAGACAAATGTGTCCTCGGTCAAAATATCCTTTGCAACTGAGATTCGACGACCGGGTTTGTCGTTGTTGTTCCAGCTGCAGCCGTCCTCAGGCGAGAGCGAGAGAGCAGTGCCATTCTTGTCGCGTGCATAGGTCATGGCACTGAAATTACTACTCGCAATGGTTCAATAATGCGCAGCCAGAAAAGTCGTCCCAATAGATCGCGCAAATGAAACACATCCGGCGAAAACTGGCAATAAACAACGCGCGATCCGTGAAAAAAAATAAAAAAAAAAATTTTTAATTTTGTTATTTCCGACAAAACTGTTTACATTTATTTTTTATAAAAAATTGCAAAAATAAAAATTTTTACAAAATTATTTTTAAATAAATTTTCTAAAATCCGAAAGTTCAGATTTTAAGTTTGGAAATTTTTAGGGAGATTTAGGAAATTTCTAAGAGATTCTGGAAGATTCTATGAGATGATTTTGAAGGATTTTAGAGAATTTCAGAAGATTTTGGAAGGTTATAGAAGATTTTATAAGGTGATTCTAAAATTTTCTAGAGGATTCCAGAAATCTAAAATATTCTAGAAGGCTTCAGAAGATTCTAGAAACTTCTATAATGTGATTCTAAAATTTTCTAGAGGATTCCAGAAGTCTAAAAGATTCTAGAAACTTCTATAAAATGATTCTAAAATCTTCTAGGGAGCTCCAGAAATCTCTAAAATATTCTAAATGATTCTAGAAAACTCCAGAAGTCTCTAAAAGATGATTCATAAATCTTCTAGAAAGTTTCAAAAGATTCCAAACCATTCTATAAAGCTCCAGAAGACTCTAAAAGACGATTCAAAAAATTTTTAAAAAACTTGAAAATTTTCCACAAGATTGTAGAAGTTGTCAAAAATTCCTACAAAAATCATTTAATACCTCCAGAAATCTCTAAAAATTAAAATTCCACAAATTTTTAACTTTTAATTAAAAAATAAAATTGAATAATGTTACTACAGAAGAAGCCAGAATAAGTCCGATTTTGATTGTAGAAATCCCAGCGGATCCGAAAAGACTGGGATTGATGGCGATGTTGGGTCGGAAGCTGATGAGTCTTCTGTTGAGTGGCTGTACCGGTCTGGTGTTGTGTTCGATTCCGGCGTTGATTCTGAGTTTTCTGAAGGATTCAAATTGTTCCTTCGTGATGGACACAGGATCGGCCAAAACTGTCCAGATGACGGATTCTTGACATCCGGGGGTCGTCAAGGATCCTTCATATCTGTAAAAAGCTTCCGTATTTCCGGGTAAAATAATTTCCGGAACAAAACCATGAATTACGGTAGAATTTCCTGAAAAATTAAAAAATTATAAAAAATAAAAACGGTTCAGTAATCGAGTTTGACAGAACTTCCCGAATCCACAGGTATCGGGAGTCCTGGCAAACTGGTGGGTGTGGCGAAGACGGGTTGCCATTGACCCCTGGGGTCAACTATGGGGTTCACGGGTCCGCTGGGGCCAACGGCACTCGGACTCGTTTTTGGTCTTCCAGATTGAATGTGTCCCTATTTCGCTCTAAAACCCCCTGAGGGGACGGGGTAGCTTTACGACCTTGGGTTCGGGCCGACCGGGATTCGAATCTGCGCTCCGATCCGTGGCGTTTTGCATCCGTCGACTCCATATCACCATCGGTTTAAAAATTATAATAAATAAAAATTACCATTTTGACTAAATCTTCTAATATGAGAATTCAGCTTAGCCAAAGGTCTGCCGTCATCCCCCAAGGCCAAAAAAACGCCGACAACGGCCACTCCGTCAGATTCATGAAGAGCTTCTGCAAGACTATATCCATCTTTAACATGAACAAAGTGGACCTCAGCAGGATACTGTAGAGTGCCCACAGAGTGTTCCGATCCGTTAACTTGATTCTGAGCCCAATGAAAATGAAAATGATCAAGTTTGTACTTCGTGAGTCCCCCTCCGAAGACGTACGGTTGGTGTTCGTTCCAGTTACTGAATCCAGAAACGATCACTGAAATTATTTAAATTTTTAAAAATCAATTTTATAAAAATCCCTAAGATCTTCCAGAAAACAGAAATTCTTAAATAAAATCTAAGCAAAAATTCCGGAAATTTCTAGAATTTCATATGAGAGAAATTTCGTCATAAAAGTTTATTTTTTATATTTTTTGTCAGATCTCTTAATGTAATTACGTAAGAGATGAAAAATAGAAGTTTCTTGCTCATCCGAACAATAATAAAATTAAACAAAAAACATATACATTAACTAATCAACATTTCATCTATCATTTACAGTATGCCTATTGTCTGATAAGTGGAATATTTCCCTTCGAGACCGTGTATCTTGGCTTGTTACCTAATAGTCAGTTAATTTATTCATTTAACAAAGATCAAGCAGAAGAACAATATACATTAACTAGTCAACACTTGGCCCTTTATATATACAGTATGCCTATTGTCTAATATGTAAGATATTTCTTTTTGAGACCATATATCTTGGCTTGTTACCTAATAGTCAGTTAATTCACCGATTTAACAAAGATTAAGCACAATAACGGTATACATTAACTAGTCAAAACTCAGCCTTTTATATATACAGTATACTTATTGTCTAATATGTAAGATATTTCTCTTCGAGATCTGACTTGCTTATATAGTAACTAGTTAATACACTATTATAACATTTTTGATAACTAACACCAAGGTTTAAGTGATTCATGATAAATTATACCACATTTTTAGCCATTTTGAAAACCTTCGAAATACTGTTAAATCCTATCGTAGCTTATTTTTAAAATTAAATAATGACTTAAAAGATAGTGGATTTACAGTAAATTTTAGAACATGTTATTTCTAATTATTATGTTTTCTTGTTCTTGACACAAAAAAAGTATATTAAAACGACTCTAATGTATCGAATATATTATATTTAATTTACTGTCAGATTGAATACAACATAGTCTTCGGATAGTACAATGGTAGTACACGTGAATTCAAATTCACGAGACCTGGGTTTGATTCCCGACCGAAGACCGGCAACTAGAAGCCTAGCCCGCAAACTACTTGTAGGCTAAAGAAGCCTGGCCCGCAAGCTGCTTGTAGGCTAAAGAAGCCTAGCCCGCAAGCTGCTTGTAGGCTAAAGAAACAAAGCCCTCTGGATATCTCTCATTAGAGGCCCGTTTGACCAAAAACAAGCTAGATGATAAGAATGAAGAATCCCAAGGTCCTAGGAACAGAAGACTCGCACCGACGGATGAGTTGGATCAAAGGTACAAGGGTTTAACTTTAGTATTGTTTGTGAACTTTGAATGTGCGATATGGGAATAAATAGAAATAGAAATTAGATACAACATATTCGATAAATTAGAATCGTTTTAATTTATATTTTTCCGTTGACAAGTGCAATTTTCTTACTCGTTCGTTGACAGATGATTCCATGAGTGACGTAACAACTCTGGCTAAGCACTGGATTTTTATCAACAACTTGTTAGTTTTTATTTTTTTGCATTAAATATTTAAAATTACAAAGTTATAATTTTAAAATTTCTAATTAAATATAATTTCTGAAAAATTTTAAGAATATAATTTAAAAAAAATTTTTTTCTTAAATATGAATTTAGTTTTTTAAAATATGATTTTGAAAATTTTAAAAAAATATGATTTTTAGAAATTAAAAAAAAAATATGATTTTGAAAATTTAAAAAAAAATATGTTTTTGAAAATTTCAAAAAAAATATGATTTTGAAAATTTTTAAAAAATTATGTTTTTGAAAATTTTTAAAAAATATGATTTTGAAAAATTTTTTTTAAATATGTTTTTGAAAATTTTTTATTGAGTAAAATCACTCACCAGATGTTCCGGTATTTTTTACAGTAACGGATCCAGCTCTTCGATAATGAACAAAGTGGATTCTAGACAAAGAAACAATCTGGAGTTCAGAAGCCGTGAAGTCTATGGGAGATTGTCGGAATCCTTCGGCACACGTCTCTTGCCAACTGTGGGGTCCGTCGGCATTACTGTAGCCCCATTGATACCCCACAGGACCTCCAGCTTTTACTTAAAATTTAATTTATTTTTAAATCAATTTCAAAATGCTTACCAGAAATAATAAAAAATAAAAATACAGTAACATGTAATAACATTTTTCAAAAATGAAAAAATTTGTTTAATCCGGATATTTAAAAACGTTTTAAAAAATCCAAAGTTTCCGGATTTATTTTAATTTTTAAAGATTATAAAAAAATAAAATTTTTGGAATTTTTCAAAAAAAAAAAAGTAATTTTTTAAAGATGTTTGAAAAAAAATAATTTTTTAAAAGACTTTCAAAAAAGTATAATTTTTAGAATTTTTCAAAAAAAAAAATAATTTTTTAAAGATGTTCGAAAAAATTTTTTTTAAAGATGTTTGAAAAAAAATAATTTTTTTAGATTTTTCAGAAAATTAAATTTTTTAAAATTGGAAAAAATGAAAATTTCGAAAATTTTTAAAATCGATGTTCGAAATCCGATCCTTGTCTGAAGACTTGAGTGATCTTTGTTTTAAAAATCCCGCCTTTAATTATGCCACAAGAATATAACAAAGATTTTCTTTTTTGAATTATCTTGGTCCTAGATAAAAGGACGGACGATTAATCAAAAATCTCTCAGAAGAAGATCTAGTGTTAAAAAAGACCAATTGTCATTTTTTAGCTTGGCTTTGATTTTGAAAAAAAAACGATTCAAAAAATGTGAAAAATTTTGTTTTATTTTCATTTTAAAATTTTCCGGAAATGGATTTAATAAATCTCAAAAATCTCCATAAAACGCCGGATAGTGACTCCATTTTGGAGAATCCAGTCACTGTCACATGGTTGAAATTAAAGTAAAAATTATTACAAAACAATTTCGACAAACTTTTAGAACATTTCAAAATTTTTAATTTTTCCAGAATTTTCATAGGATTTCAGTTGAAAAATCGAATTTTGGCGAAAAGTGAACAAATGCCAATTTCGAATTCTTGGCGAAAAGTGGATGAATGCCAAATTTATTTTTTGGCGAAATGTGAATATTGCCAAATTTGGTTTTTTGGCGAAATGTGAACAAATGCCAATTTCGAATTCTTGGCGAAATGTGAATATTGCTAATTTTGAATTCTTGGCGAAAAGTGAACAAATGCTAATTTTGAATTCTTGGTAAAATATGAATGAATTTGAATTGTAACTTTTATATCATTTTAAATTTAAAAAATAATTTTTCTATAAAATTTTCGAAATTTTTATTTTAAAAAAATTAAATTTTAACAAAATACAAATAAATTTCGATTAAAATTTTCATATTTAAAATTATTTCGAAATTTTTTATTTTTTATAAAATTTCAAAATTCTAAGATTTTTGAAAATTTCAGAATTTTTTTTGTAATTTAGTTTAAAAAAAAATTAAACTTTTATTCGAGATCAAGACCGAATTTATGCTTTGTCTTTAACAGTAATAAAATCCTGATCAAAAACATGTGGGACTCTTCCAAGGAGTCAATAAAAACCAAACTGATACAAAATGAGTAATTATCTAATTCCAGACTCCTACTCTAATCAATGAACAACTAAACCAAAGAATATCTAAAAAACAGCTGTATAACAGTTGATCCCCTTCAGAAAATCCTCCCCTTCGAAAAATCATCCCTATTGATAATTGATCCTCTTCGAAAAATTCTATCAATAGTTGATCTCCTTCGAAAAATCTTCCCCTTCGATAGTTGATCCCCTTCGAAAAATCATCCCTATTGATAATTGATCTTCTTCGAAAAATTCTATCAATAGTTGATCCCCTTCAGAAAATCTTCCCCTTCGAAAAATCATCCTTATTGATAATTGATCCTCTTCGAAAAATTCTATCAATAGTTGATCTCCTTCGAAAAATCCTCTCCTTCGATAGTTGATCTTCTTCGAAAAGTCATCCTTATTAGTAATTGATCTTCTTCGAAAAATTCTATCAATAGTTGATCTCCTTTGAAAAATCTTTCTCTTCGGCAATTAATCCCCTTCGAAAAATCATCCCTATTGGTAATTGATCCTTTTTGAAAAATTCTATCAATAGTTGATCTCTTTCGAAAAATCCTCTCCTTCGGCAATTAGTCTCCTTCGAAAAATCATTGCTTTCGATAATTTATCCCCTTCAAAAAATCCTCCCCTTCGGCAATTGATCCCCTTTGACTCACCTTGGTTTCGAAATTCTTTCTTTTTAAATTATTTTTTTCTTGTAATATTAATTTAACTACTAAAAAAATCTGTATAAAAACGAAAAAATTTATATAAATCTTACGAAATAAGAGGAGCAACTATCACATAATCCAAAAAACAACTATAATTTCCTAATTTCTGTCTAGATCCTCTATTAATCGTTTCACTTTTTCATAAACCACATAAGTAACGATTCCACCAGGTAATTGCCTCAGGGTAGCCAGGAACATTCCTTTATAAAGACCAGATATTCCTTCTCTTTTGACAGTTCTAAAAACGACATCTCTGGAAGAGGAATAACTGGTATGTTGGTCCTGAAGTCTGGCTCTGACCACTTGGTACGGATACGTCGAAGTCGTCGCTATGACTTTAGAAATCGCAGAGAAAACAAAATAATCAAACATGGACTAAAAAAATAACATTAATTACAATATTAAAAAAATTAAATAATTACGAAATAATTTTTAGAAAATTTTAAAATCCAAAAATTCTGATTCGGGACTGTTCTAGAAACTTCAATTTTCAAAAATTTTCTACATTCTCGAAATTTCCAAAACCTTTAAAATTATAGTCTTAAATCTTAAATCTTAAATTATAAAAAAGCGAAAATAAACGTTGTTGCGAAATTCTCTCGACGCGAACATTAAGCATTTTACGAAAACTACAGTAATCTGCGTTTTGATTTTGTAACAGTTGTTTCGTAATTACTATCATACAAATCTTATATCTTAAATCCTAAATTATAAAAAAGCGAAAATAAACGTTGTTACGAAATTCTCTCGACGCGAATATTAAGCATTTTATGAAAACTACAATAACCTGCGTCTTGATTTTGTAACAGTTGTTTCGTAATTGTTATCATACAATCAAAGAACTCGCCGGAGGCAGACTCCATTACTCTTTTAACCAAATTTCAGAAATCTTACCAACTGAGAACCCTGAGGAATTTCCTCTATTCGGCACTTTCTGTCTTTGAAGAAATTATAAGCAGCAAACTGAATTCCTCCATGAAGAGTTCCGAATAGAGCAGGTCCGAATCCCTTGTAGAGACCTTTCAGTCCTTCTTCTACCGTAATCCTCTTGAGACAATGAATAAGACCTCTGTATTTCTTCGTCTTCCCTTCATACTGTAGACAGAGTCTCGTTTTAGCCACCCAAAGAGGATTCGTAATCGCAGCTACAGTAGCTCCAGCAAGACAACCCGTAATCAGATTCCGAAGTTCGAATTTTTCTGGAATAAACTCCAAATGCGGTCTCATCTTATGATAGCTAAAATTTCCATATTATGAAAATAAAAATAAAAAATATAAAAATTAAAATAAAAAATATAAAAATTAAAATATAAAAATTAAAAATTATAATTATAATTATAGAAATTAAAATTACGAAAATTAGAAATTAAAATAAAAAATATAAAAATCATGAAAATTAAAAATTATAATAATTATAAAAATTAGAAATTAAAATAAAAAATATAAAAATTATGAAAATTATAAAAATTATAAAAATAAAAATTATGAAAATTAAAAATTATAATTATAATTGTGAAAATTAAAAATAAAACTTACAAATGAAAGTACAATCCCCAGGATAACGGAGCGGCGGCGAGATTGGGCGAAAGACCTTGATAGAGTCCTCTGACGCCTTCTGCTTTGACGATGCATTTGGCTGCATGAAAGTAACTCTTATATTGTGGTCGGATATTAGTTGTATCATTAACAGCATATCTGATTTTTAACAAATCAAGGGGATGACAAACAAGAGTACTGGCTGTTCCACCAGAAAATCCTGCTATCAAACTCGAATATTGCGATATCGTCATCCTGAAACGAAATTTAAAATCATTTTTAGTAAAGTCATCAAAAATTTCACTTTTTTTAAATTATTTAAAATTGTTTTTTTTCCGGTAAAATCGTCACAATGGACATTGCCAAGGACTTAATCAAGCAAAGAGACGAAATCGACCAAAAACTCGAACATCATTTTGCCGTTCTTCGCGCCGTAAGTTTTTCAAAAATTTCATATATGAATTTTAATTTTTCCAGAACAATGTTGACATGAAGACTCCATTAGTCGACAACGAGGATTTCCCCAGAGATGACATCGATATTTACGCTGTTAGAGATGCCAGAGTCAATATTATTTGTCTCCAAAACGATCGATCAAAAATTTCAAAGGAAATCGAAGAAAAACTGGCCGAAATCCACACCAACACTACCCTAATGGATACTGAACCATCTAATAATCAACACAAAGAAGAAAAATCTGTTCATAGAACCACTAATCGCCCATTTCTCAAGATCAGCAGAGTCGAAAAGGGATCTCCAGCCCACGAAGGAGTAAGTTTATATATCGACTACAATTATTGAACCCATTCCAGGGCCTCGAAGCCAACGATCTCATTATCCAATTCGGACATTTACATGGTGACAATTACGAAAATCTCGAGCAACTTTCCGAAGTCATGAAGCAACATCTCGGAGTAAGTTCCACTAACAATCCTTTAAATCCCCCTAAATTTCCAGAAAACCCTCAAAGTCACAGTTCTCCGCGAATTTCATGTAAAAAGACTTGAATTCCATCCACATGAATGGCCTGGAAAAGGAATCTTTGGTGCCGGTTTCATTCCTTTGGATACTTCCCAGATTCTCTAAAGAACAAATATTCATTGACACGAACATCTTCGGGTAATTTCAATCATATTATTATTTACCTCCATTTTATTCCCACAGAAGAATACAGCTCAAATGGAAAAAAATAAAATAACCAACGTTTGCAGGGATTTCCAAAGATGGGAACAGTGATTCTCGAAGTAGATCAACTCGAACGATATCTGAAAATTTCTCTTTCAGTTTTTGAATATTTCGTTATCCATCGGAATAGAATTATACCAGATATAGACTCACGTTTCAAGACATACCTGAGATCAAAAGCGCTCGAATCAGAATTCTTTAAGGACTTACTTTTAAATTTCTATTAAGACTTACTTTTTGATTCTCTATCCCGCAAACAACTCTAAATTAGCGCAAAAATCGCAAAAAAACAATGCCAACCTTTGTAAGGGAGTTTCATTGAGCAAACACAAGGCTAAAAAAATTATTTTTTCACTTACCTTCATTGATATTGTTGCAAACGTTGAATCCGTTCCAAAAATAATTCTTCAAGACTAATTGTTTCATCTGGATGATAAAGTTGTGTTCTTGCAGTTCCCTTCTTTTTGGAAAGACTGGTGTCTGGTTCTTGTGGTTGTGGTGGTGGTGGTTGGTCTTCAACTGCGGTTGGGAAAGGAATTTGAGAGGGCAAGCTGACTGTGGGGCAGTTACCATACAAGGCTCCAATTGTGGCTGTTGGTGGCATTGGAGGAATAGAAGACGGTATCAAATGAGCTGGAGTTGAAATAGGTACAGCAGAATACCCAGGAACTCCATAAGGATTCGCGATTGATGTTGTTGGTCTTGGGGGATAGGAATATCCAGAATAAGCTCCGACTCCGTATCCAGAGTAAGCTCCAGGAACGCCATTCATCACAGGGGGTTGTCCATAAGGAGTCGGAATAGAAGCCACAGAAGGGGCCACAGGAGGCATTGCAGGAACAGGGATCGAAGACAGTTTCGGCGCCTTGTTGACCGGCTCATCTGGGACATCCGGGATGCCTTCCATTCCATAAACCTCGACGTCCGTAGAGTCCCTTCCTGGAATAGCTCCTGGAATCTTATCGATGGTCTCTTTATGAACTTGCATGCAATGAACCACAAGACCAGGGCCAGTAAACAGTTTTTTGTTACACGTAGGACACTTGAAATGCTTTGCCTTCTGATGTTGAATTAAAATTTTCTCGTCTTCAAATTCTCTGTTACAATACCTAAACACAGAATCATAAAATCCTCGATATATGGAATCCTAATTTTAATCATATAAAAACTAAAACTTTCGCTATATGGAATTTTAATTTTAATTACACAAAAACATTAAAATTTCGATATATGGAATTTTAATTTTAATCATATAAAAACATTAAAATTTCGCTATATGGAATCCTAATTTTAATTACACAAAAACATTAAAATCTCGATATATGAAATTCTAATTTTAATCATATAAAAACTATAAAACTTTCGATATATGAAATTCTAGTTTTAATCATATAAAAACTATAAAACTTTCGATATATGAGACTCTAATTTTAATCATATAAAAACTATAAAACTTTCGATATATGAAATTCTAGTTTTAATCATATAAAAACTATAAAACTTTCGATATATGGAACAAGGAACTCACCAACACCAAGGTTTGGCCACTCTCTTCTTCTTTCGTCCCATGGCTCAGAATTAACTCAACTATATCTGAAATTTCCTAAATTAATAAACAATTATAATATTACAACAAAATAAATTAAAATAAAAGGCAAAATTGTTAAAAAATAAATGGACAAATGAATAAATCAATAAACGAAAAAACACTCACTAATAAACCCAAATTTTTTCGTTTTTTATATTTACGAGATTTTAGAAGTTAATTTCAACAATTTACTAAAATTATTAATAAAAAAATTCCAAAAAATCCAACAAAAAAATCAGTTTCAAAATTAACTAAAACGAAAACCAACGACCCGCGAGTCGCCACTTTGGCGAAATGTTCCATTTTAAAAATTCCATATTTTTTCTACACTTGTAAAAATCCTAAAAATTAACATTTTTAACAATTTTTCCTCTAAATTATTAAAAATTACCATAAACCATGTAAAAACTATAATTTCGTGAAATATTTATCAATTTCACAAAAATTCAAAAGTAAATTCTATTGTAAAAATTCAAAAATTAATTTTTCAAAAACTTCCAAAAATTCAACCTACATAACAAACCCCATATAAAAACCATAATCAAATTTCTCAAAAACATCCCAAACCTAAAAACCCTCTATCCATCTTCAAAAACACATCAAACTAATAAAAATCACAGTCAAACAATTTATTTCCATAAAATTGATCAATCTCCAAATGAGACATGATTTTCATTGCTTTCAAGTACGTGTGATTATTATCTTGGAAGATCAAGTGAAGCATAGGAAAGCTTAAAAACGAATGGGTTTGTTTGTCCAGCGCCACTGATGACCATATTGTTACATAACATCAATGCTTCTGACGCATCTCTCACGTTTCCAAAAGTCAGAATCCCACTACAACTTGTCGAAGATTCCAAAACTTTCACATCCAAAGGAATAGGGGCGTTTTTCTGAGAAAAAAGTTTCTTCATAACTTCAGAATTCATTATCGGCGGAGCATTTTTCCAATATAATCTTTCATTCGGAAAAACGATCTTATTCAACGCCGCCATTTCCGGAGTAGAGAATCTGTGTACTGTAGAACTCGTGTAGTCCTTGAAAGCTGGGGTGCCATCTTGTAAAGAATGTGGTTCCAAAACATTATGAACAATCTGAAAAATACTACTATAAAAATCAAAAAACAATCATAAAATTATTCCAAATTTCAAATACTCATTCCAAAATCCTATAACTATAAAAATTCAAAAGCAATCATCATCGAAAAATCATCTGAATTCAAATTTTTGCAATTTCCTAGAAACCAAATAATCTTACATGGCAATTTTAATCCTACACGATTTCACAATGAATCCTATTATAAAAATCGAAAAATCACTATTACGAAATTTCGTAACACGCATTCCTAAACTTTGATAAAAAATAAGCCTGTGACAATTTTAATTTCACACGACAGTTCTTAATCCTGCACAATCCCGCAATTAATTTTCTAGACACATTCCCCTTAAATCAATCCAAAAACTTTCAAACTAAAGTCATAAAGAAAAAAACCGTCTACTTTCGAAAACTAGTAATCATATATCAAACTATCCATAAAAACCCTAAAAAAGTTGTTCATTTTCAAAAAATTACTCACATCTTGCTTTGACGGCCTGAAAGTCAAGGTTTTCCCAAACATTTGCAATTCATGGCAATGCTCTATTACACTTGCAGCTTCTTGAGGTGATCCCATTTGTACCATACAGGTATCTGGTTTCGACCTCATAATTTTGATCTTCAGACAGTTGCCATAACAACAAAGCAAATTAAACAGCCTATCACAATTGAATTTCTCTCCATCTACTCCATAAATCATGACAACAGCCCCGTTGAACCCAGGTCCATGATCTCGTTCTGGCTGATTGGATTCTCGGTATTCTCTTTTATCTTCAGCGTACTTGTCTGAATGATATCTATCATCATGACTGTATCTATCTTCATAGTAATCATGATGTCGATCTCTATCGTAATCCCCTAAAAAGCAAATCAAATTAATATATATAAAACCAAAAATTACTGTCAAATCTTTCAGGTCTCTCGTTGAATCCACCTCTATAGGACGATCCTCCCCGTCCTCTGTCGGTGTATCCGCCTCTGTGATAACCGTATTCCTCATTTCTGCCTTCGACCCAGCTGCCACCTCTGGGGGCTCCTCTGCCTCTATAGGTGCCTCCTCTGGGGGGTCCATATCCAACCTCATATCCACTAGACCTCTCATCAAAGAATCCTTGTCTCCTTTCATCAGGGATATACGTTCCTCCTCGACTCACGCCTCGTCCTCCTAAACAACTAATAAACCATAAAAACCCATTCCTCTCTTACTGTATCCACCTCTTCCACGAGGTCCATCACCAGACGGGAAATACCCACCCCCACTGGCATAACTGTTCGGCTGCATAAAACTAGGATCTGGTTCATGTCTTCTCGGCGGTGGTCGCCAACTAGATTCACCTTCTTCCTTTCCATTGCCTTCTGCTTGATTCTCTGGTTTTGTTGCTAAAATTTTCATTTTTCAAATTGCTTGGATCAGTGGTTTCAAGGTGAGTTCTCAAGTTCCAAATGCTTGCACCCTAACGTTTCAATTTTAAACTTTTTTCAATTTCCAAAATTTCCTTTAATTCTTAATTTTTATAAAATTTCTTTCAATTCTCAACTTCTAAACTTTTCAATTTCCAATAAAACTTTCCTTCAACTTTGAATTTATAAAATTTCCTTTAATTTTTAATTTATACAAAAACTTCCTTTAATTTTTATAAATTTCCTTTTAATTTTGCGTTTTTACAAAACTTTTTCGGTCTTAATTTCCATAAAGTCCTTTAATTTTAAATTTTTTACAAAACTTGTTTTCAATTTTGAATTTTTATAAAATTGTGCTTTCAAAAATGTTCCAATCTGTTGCTTTGTTGTTTACCATGTTCAAAAAACACTGTTACTGTAATTTTCTTTCATTTTCATTGTTTTACTTGTTTCGTTCCCTGGGTATGTCTGTTCCTTGCTCTCAAGTTATCATAAAAACCCCTTTCTAATGCGCAGTTTGCTAGATAAAGTGCTCCTTTCACTCTCTGTAAACTACAAAACTTGTTTGTGAACCAATTGCGTGCTTATCATTTGCAGGCCACTTATCAATGCTATTCATTTTATATGAGACCACCACAGATGGCAAACCATTACGGCTAAGGGATCTAAAGAAAGGATCTAAAAACAACAAACCAGGGTCACAAGTGTAATCCCACTGATCGGCATTGTTAGCAGTAACTTTGACTGTATCCATCTGGAATAGTACTATTTAAGGAAAGCAGTTAAGTGTTGTTCACCTTGCCAAACTCGACCTTCAGCGTGCAGGCGTTGTCGTAGATATCGGCTCCGTTCAGCCCGTACTTGGCTTTCGTGGCTTCTTCCGCATTATCGAACTCGACGAGGGCTTGCAGGACTCCCGGACGTTTTATCAAAGCAATCCTGTTCACGTTACCGTGTTCGGAGCAGATCTGGAAATGCCTCATAATCAACGACTATATAAAAAACCAACTTCTTTCAAAGTTTCGACAGTGATAGGGTATGTCACATTTGAGATCGTCAAAACGATGACTTTGTTCGGGTCCTCCCCCTCGAGTCCTCCTCGTTGAATCTTCTCGGAAGTGGAGTAATTAATAAGTACAGGATGATTTCTGACCATTATTTGGTGGTTCTTGGAGTAGGCAATACACGCCCGGGCCTCGTCCATCGTGACAAACTCTGCCAAAGCCTAAAAGCACCATTCAGGATCGATAAAACAAGAACTATTACCATATGACCATTTGCCATAAGCGTAGTGTAGGCAACATTTCCAAAGTGAGATAATGCGGTCAGCAAATCGGCTTCTGTGGTTTCCGGAGTGAGATTCCGAACGTGCAAGACTCTTGACGGGGTCGGATTCACGGGATCCACATCCTCGCGACGGTACTTCTTGAATCCAGGAGGATACTGTCCATGAGGATGATTCCCACGATACCCACTAGTATATGTATCGTAACCTCGCTTCATTGAAGCGATTCTAGTCTGAAAAAAACGTCAAAAATAAAGTAGGGAAAGGTTGCAATCAATCAAGGCCAAAATATGGACAATACTCGAAAATTCTTCAAATTTCCTAAATGCAAAATTTAGATTATCAAATAATGCATCGGTAAATTTCTTGTTCAAGTGATTAAAAAATCTCGAGAGATCAAAACGATAAAGACGAGGAATGAAACAAACAAATCGATATTGATTCGCGCGAAAGAACGACAGACTTTCGTTTCGGGACATTTCCTGATTTGCAATGACGCTTTATTTTTTCATTTTATCCAAAAATCCAAAAATCGAACAAAATTCGTTTTATTTACTCGTATTTTTTAATATTCAGTGTTGCTTCATCCCAAGGACCGTGAATTGTGCTAAAAAACAATTTTTAAAAATTTATTTTCAATGTTTTTTTACCTTTTTAAATGCTGCATCGCGACGAGGAGACCAGGACAGATGAACAATATAAAAATCTGTTCCAAAATGTGAAGTCCAGCAAGAGGCATCGATATAAAACTGACTGCAAGTACCGAAGCTGGAGTTAAAACCACAGTAAGCACCCAACAGGTAAGATTCGGGATCGCGTTGGATATCTGATTCCTCAAATTCGGCCAAAAACAGAAGCCACAGAGGGCTAACGAGAGAAAACAAAAAGCTGTACCATCAGAATCCAGTCTAGAGATCAAGCAAATCGACGCCGCCAAAGCCAGATTAAGTGAAAAAGCACTATTAACCCTGAAAAAACTTCATATAAAAAATCAAAAATCCACATACAGAAAATAAAAAAATTCCCTGTATAAAAGAATTAGAAAATTCATACATAAAAAACCTAAAAGCTTAAAGATAAAAAATTTCGAAAATTCATATATAAAAAAATTTAAAAATTCATATACAAAAAAATTTCAAAAATTCATATATGAAAAAATTCCAGAAATTCATATATAATAAAATTTCGAAAACTCATATATGAAAAAATTCAAAAATTCATATATGAGAAAATTCAAAAAATTCATATATAAAAAAATTTCGGAAATTCATATATAAAAAAATTTCGGAAATTCATATATGAAAAATTTAAAAACTTACAAAGGTGCATTCATGCCGTAATTATGGAATACTAAAGACACCATGAACAGTACACTGGCCATAATGTAGATGGAATCGGTGCTGATTGTGGTTGTGAGGGTTCTGAATATAGGAGTGAATCCGTACCCGAGACAGACGAGGGTAACCAGCGTTTGGAGATCTTTTTTCATCGAATCTTTTGAAAAAACATTTCCCAAATTCAACAACAGATAACAGATAAAACAAAATCCAGAGACAGCCAAAGTCGTCATCAGAAGCCAACGGAAGGAAACTAGACTCATCTGGACGAGTTCAAAGAGACCGAAGTAGAGGACGCAGACGTTCACTTGGGACGCCAGATAACTCGCTCCAGAAATCGCTTCATAGAGGGTATAATGAATAACATTCACTGAAATAAATAACCATAACCATATTGCAAAAATTAAAAACAAATAGTTGTGAATTATTTCGAAATGAATTTTTAAAATTTCGGATCTTATTAGAATTTTTTAAATGAATTCTGGAGTTTTAAAAACTTCTAAGATATTCTAGAAGCTTTTAGAAAATTTGAAAAATCCTAAAAAATTCCAGAATCTTCCATGCATTATAGAAAATTCTAGAAATTTTCTCAGATTGTGAATAATTTTAGAAAATTTGAAAAATTCTAAAAAATCCCAGAATTTTCCAAGGGTACTGTAGAATCTTCTACGCATCATAGAAAATCCTAAAAATTGCCTAATTCTGGACAATTTTAGGAACTTTTAAAACATTCTGGAAGCTTCTATGGAATTTTAAGAGCTTTCAGAATTTTCCAAGGGTACTGTAGAATCTTCTACGCATCATAGAAAATCCTAAAAATTGCCTAATTCTGGACAATTTTAGGAACTTTTAAAACATTCTGGAAGCTTCTATGGAATTTTAAGAGCTTTTGAAAAATTCTAAAAAATTCCAGAATCTTTCATGCATTATAGAAAACTCTAAAAATTGCCTAATTCTGGATAATTTTAGGAACTTTTGAAACATTCTCAGAACTTTTAGCAGTTTTTACTGTATTTTGTAAGTTTCTGTAAAATTTTATAAAATTGAAAAAATTCGGACTAGATTCTGAAATGTTCCAGCACTATTTTCAAAACTCTAGAAAATTGCAGAATTTTCCATCAAATTCTAGAAATTTTTAAAGAATTCCAGTGAAAATTAATTTAAAATTTGAATTTTACCGTTAGTTTGAAGTCCTTTGAGAAATTCACTGGGTTCATAGTAGTTGTCCGGGTACCCTGAGTGCTCATACAGTACCTTCTTCCATCTGGTCCTTTTCATTCCTGCAAAAAAACTGAAAAAAACAAAAATAAATAAAAAAAACTAAAAACAAAAAAATTTAAAATAAAAAAAATAAAAATAAATATTTAAAAAAATCAAATTTTAAAAATAAATATTTTAAAAAATAAACGTATTTTAAAAAATTGAAATAAAGTTATTTAAAAAAATAAAAATTATTAAAATAAATATTAAAAAAAATTAAAATTATTAAAATAAATATTTAAAAAAATTAAAATTATTAAAATAAATAATTGGTTTTTAACCAAAAAATACAAAATTCAAAAATAACGAATTATTTTATTCAATTTTTTATTACGAATAATCCGCAACAAGACAGGGATTTTCATAAAAATCGAAATTTCCGGATTCGAAGACAAATGTGGTCGAATTGTTTCTGCTCATCAGAACGCAGTTCATGTGTCCGATGGAAGGTACTGTAGGATCGAAGGCGAAACTGGTACATGCAGATCCGTAATGATGTAAACCACAGAAAATTTGACAATGATCTTTGTTAATTGTCGAAATTTTTTTTAAATTTAAATTTTTTGTTGAAATTCCACTTTTTAACAAATTAAAAAAACAAAATTGAAATTGACTTTTTTTAGAATTTTGATTTTGACAATTCACGTCCGTGATCGAATATGTCGAACCTGATTTTTTGTTAATTTTGAATTTATCGATTTTTCCATGGAGAACACAGTAGGACCCCGGACCCCCGAAGGTGTAAGCCGAGCATTTGAACAAAGTCTCAGAAGCGCATTCAGAAGCACAATCATCTACAATGCCCCTGACTTCAAAGGCTTCTGAAGACGGCGAAGAATTCGGGTCGATTTCAGAAATAACACAACTTTCATCTAAAAAATCAAAAAATTTAAAAATTTCAAAAATTTAAAAATTTCAAAAATCAAAAAATTTAAAAATTTAAAATCAAAAAATTTCAAAATTTTAAAATTTTAAAATCAAAAAATTTTAAAATTTTCGAAAATTAAAAATTCTAAAATACACTAGAAACTTCTTAAAAATCATAAAAAAACATTTAAAAATCAAAGTATTTTTAAAATATTGAAAAATTCAAATTTGAAAACTTACAGAATAATTCAGAAGGTGGAATACTAATCAAATCTTCAGAAGCCATAATCTCAGAATCTTCTTCAATTTCGTTTTCATAATTATTATCTTCTAAAATATCATCTCCAGAAGCCATAATCTCAGAATCTTTTTCAATTTCGTTTCCATAATCATTATCTTCTAAAATATCATCTCCAGAAGTCATAATCTCAGAATCTTTTTCAATTTCGTTTTCATTATCTTCTAAAACTTCATCTCCAGAAGTCATGACTTCAGAATCTTTTGTATTTTCATTTCCATAATCAATATCTTCTAAAATATCATCTCCAGAAGTCATAATATCAGAATCTTCTTCAATTTCGTTTTCAAATACTGGTCCTTGATAGAATTCCACCACACTTTCAGTTACGGTATTTTCATTATTAAAATCAGAAGTTCCAGTCAAAATTTCGACTTCCTTATGATCAACTACAGTACCGACCGGAACCAGAGTTATCAACAACACCGGTTCTCCCCCAACTACTATAGCTTCATCCCCGGAAAAACGCTCATCAGAATTCCCGAATACAAGTCCGAAAAAAAATAAAAAAACGAAAAACGAGAATTCCCGATTCATTCCGTGGCGAAATGGGGGACTTGCAACCGCGATCTGGCTCGTTTGTCTAATCCGACAAATCCGGTCAATTTAGTAAAATACTCAACAAAATAAAATTAAAATTAAGTACAATGTAAAACAAACCAAAAAATGCTTTAATCTTTTGATTTTTTGGAATCTATTAATGTCCTGAATCTCTGCATTACTGTTTCTTCTTTTTTCTGTCGTTGTTCCACCGTAAACCCTGACAGTAATCTTTTTTCCTCCGCTGTCATGACTTGATTTTCTTTTCTCAACCGCGTCGCTTCCATGGCTTTATGTCGTGTTCCACTCATGACGTAACCAACCTTCTCGAAGGAAGAAATTTCTTCAGATGACAGACCGATCTCACCTCGTCGAGGAATCCTCTTCCCTTGAGCAATATAAGCGGCCATCGCTGCGGCTTCTCCTCGTAACATATCCTTCTTAATGCTAAAACCATTGCGAAAATCAGAAACAACATTATAAAATTTTTCCGACAAAAACTTCGAACAAATTTTAATTTTTGGATGATTTTAGAAATCTTGACAAGATTCAGGAGGGGGTTCTACAACTTCTAAGATATTCTAAAAACTTTCAGAAATTCTCAAATTTTCGACGATTTCTGAACTTTTCAATTAATTTCAAAAACTTCTGGAGAATTTTATAAAAATCTTGAAAAAATTCCAGAAGATTTAGAATTTGTCATTAAATTCCGGAAATTTCTGTAAAATTGAAAAATACCAAGAAATTCTCTAAGGTACTAAAACCTATCACTACATTCTGGGAACTTCTACAGAATTGCAGTAAATGAAAAATTTAGAGGAGTAAAATTCACATACCTTGGATCCTTTGTAATGTCCCAATCAGGAAGAACCATGGGTTCGTCTTTCTTGAGCAAGTGTTCTGGAATGGCCGGTCCAATGATGGCCTCTTCTTTTTCTTCTTCAACTTTCTTGACTTCCTTCTTGTCGTCAGAGGATTCAGGGGATTCCGACTTTCTTTTTTTCTTCTTTCTTTCGTATTCAGAATCCTCACTCGAAGAAGAACGACGTCGTTTTTTCTTCTTTTTGTGTTTTTTCTCTTTTTTGTGTTTTTTCGACTTCTTTTTCTTCTTCTTTTTTCTGTCAGAATCGCTGGAATCAGACGGAGAGGAATCTGAATCGTATTTTGAAGTGATTTTGGGATTTCCATCGGATTTCCCTTTTCTGGCCGCTTTTTCCCTGGCTTGTTTTCGTTTTTTCTCTTCCAAAGCCATTCTTTTCTGCTCAGTCTTCATTTCTTTTTCGGCTATTTCGTGTCTGAAAAGATTAGGTTACGTGAGCGAGGTAAAATTGCATATAAAAATTACTCTTTGTAGATTTTGACCAAGTCGGCAGCACTAGGGGAGCTCGTCCAGATCCTGTCGATGCCGTTGATGGCGATTTCCTCTCTGTCCTTCCTGACCTTCTCCCATAGTTTGTCCTCTGCCAGATTCCTGTCATATCGGCTTCTGCTCTCGTCGAAAGAAGGCGATCTTCGTTTTCTGAAATATGCAAACTTGTCCGGTTTCCTGTCTTCAACAGAATTCGATCTGGAACGTCTTCTTCTTCTTTCAGGACTTCTATGACGCCGACTTCTGTCTCGACTCCGGGATCTGGACCTAGAACGTCTTCGTCTATAGCGATCTTCAGAATGCTTTCGTCGTCTAGAACCCGAGTAATCAGAATCATCCGAACTCCTACCAAACGACGGACTTCTGCGAGATCTCCTGGGGGACCGATCTCTTCTTCTAGGAGACCTCCTGGAATAATGTCTTTCCGAAGACCTGGAGCGTTTTCTTCTGGAATTTCGTTCCCTGGAATTCCGGTCTTCTGATCTCGAGGAAATTTCGCGTTTTATATCCATTTCTGATCTGAAATTTCGTTTTCATATATTAAAATCTTACAAAAATTATAAACCAACAGTTCTTTACGTAGATTTCCGTTTAAATTGGGATTTTCGCCGTTGAATTTCTTCCCGGTGTTTATATGAGATCCGTTTTGATTCCTCGGGGGCGAATCGACTTCCATTTCCTCGTCATCGCTTCCGTCTTCTGAAAAGCTCAATTGTGGACCGTTCATGGCCCATTTTGGACTGAAAATTGTCAATTTCGAAATAAATATAAAAATTCAAAAAAAACTTACATTTCTTTCGGAGATCCCGAGTCCGACGAACCCCTCGATTGGGGATAGTAATCTTCCGGAAGACCATCGATATCTTCATCCATAACAAAAAATAAAATTAAAATTAAAAAATTCTGGAGGAGAACGGAATTCTGAAACGTTTTCGGAATTCGCCTCGCGGGAGTGGCATTTCGCGGCGGGAAAACCTGGCTTCATTTTGTTTTGTTTGGCTCGACTTTGAGATTTCCGAAATTTCGAAATTTCGGATTTTCTGATTCCTCGTTTAATCTGAATCATGTCAGGACCTCTCGGGCCTTCTGTGTTGATCACAGGCTCCAACAGAGGATTAGGATTAGGAATTGTGAAGGAACTCGTAAAAGTGAAGGAAATCGAGCACATTTTCGCCGGTTGCAGGAACCCCACTCAAGCCAAGGTTCGTTTTTTTAATAAAAAATTTTTATAAAAAATTTTATAAAAACTTTTGAAATTCTCCAGAACCTCATCGAAGCTTCTGAAATGCATTAGGATGTTCCAGAAGCTTTGGGGATTGAGTAGAAGGTTCTGAAATTTTGGAGCATTTCGTAACCGCTTCTGAAGTCTTCCAGAATCTTCTGAAACCAAAAATTTTCTGAAAGCTTCTGATACTGTAGAACTTTATGGGAATTCTTAGAATTTTATATAAATTTCCGAAGCTCAGTGGGAAATTTCGAAATTCTTGGAGACTTTTTAGAAGCTTTTGTTTTTTCCAGAATTTCCAAAAATCTTTAAAATTAAAATTTAAGTCCGAAAATTTAGGAATTTTCCGATTTTATGTTTTGAACTTTTTTATATTTTAATTATTGAAATTTCCAGGAACTGAATGACTTGGCAAATACGCACGAATCTGTCCATGTGGTAAAGTTCGATGTTGAAAGTGATGCAGACATAAAAGAAGCCGTCAAGCACGTCGAGAAGACCGTTGGAAACAAAGGACTGAATGTGCTGATCAACAACGCCGCTATTTTGACTGTAGGTGTTTTATTTTTAAAATTTTGTTTTTTCACATCCAAATACCTTCATTTATCCAGATATTAGACAACTTTCGTTTACTTTTACATTTAAAAACTCATTTTTATATATAAAAGTACTTTTTTACGGTTAAAAAAGTTATTTTTGTATTTAAAAATTTCTCGGTTTTTGTGTTTAAAATTGTTTATTTTTGTATATTTGTAATATTTTTGTGACTTTTTAGGAAAATGGAGCTGGTTACAAGCATCCAGATCGGGAGATTATGGATCGGCACATGAGCGTCAATGTCGTTTCTCCCTTCATGATTACCAGTGTAGGTTTTGGATTTTCATATATCGATTTTGATTAATAATCAATTTTAGGCCTTTTTGCCTCTTCTTCAGAAAAATTCGTCTGCCGATAAACCTTCCTTGATAGTTAACATCAGTTCTGATTGCGGATCTGTCGCTGATGCCACTTCTCTAGGACCTGCCTGGGGCAATTTTGCCTACGGAATGACGAAAGCTGCTCTGAATCAATTTACGAGATACTTGTCTATGGAAATCAGTTACAATCATGTGGTTACGGTAGCCGTTCATCCGGGATGGCTGAGAACGGACATGGGAGGCACTGCCGCTCCTCTGAGCGCTGTCGACGGCGCCAAAGCTCTGATCCACACAATGCAGAAGTTGACCATCAAGGACAACGGCAGGTACATCGACAGGAACGGCAGAGACATGCGATTCTGAAGGGTTTTAAAATTTAAAATTGATATGTCGGTTTTTTAATGAAATGGCTGTGAAAATTAAATTTATAAATTATTTTTTGAAATCTAAATCATGGATTCGATATGTTCAAAAAAACGAAAAAAGCTCAAATTACAGTTATTTTAAAATGAAAGTTTATTTTTTTTTTCGAAAATCAATTTTAATTTTTTAAACTATTTCGAAATGGTTCGAAAATTTCCAAATTGATCACGGTAGAATCATGAAAGTTCATCAAATTTTTCAGAATTAAAAAGATATTTAAAAATTTGGAAAATTCGTTTAAGAAGATCTAAAAAGTAATTTTTAAAATTTAAAACAACGTAAAAATCACAATAATTGACAATAGGTACACTTCGCCAAGGATTTAAATTTGGCATTGATTCGCATTTTGCCAAGGATTTAAATTTGGCATTGATTCACATTTTGCCAAGAAATCAAATTTGGCATTGGTTCGCATTTTGCCAAGGATTTGAATTTAACATTATTCACATTTTGCCAAGGATTTAAATTTGGCATTGATTCACATTTTACCAAGAAATCAAATTTGGCATTGGTTCGCATTTTTGCCAAGGATTTAAATTTGGCATTCGTTCTACACTTCGCCAAGGATTTGAATTTAACATTATTCACATTTTGCCAAGAAATCAAATTTGGCATTCATTCCACACTTTGCCAAAAATTTGTTTTTTATTTTTTACATTGGAATTAAATTGAAATTTTAAAAATTGCCGAAGATTTTTTTTTCGGAAAATTTCAATTGAAAAAAATTTCGTAACAAATTTTTTCCATTATACTGAATAAGAACATTATTCTTTGTCCCAGCGGTTTAAAGAATGGATTTTTGGCAGTTTCAGAATTAATTGTGGACTGATTGACTGGTTGACTTGTTTGATTTATCTGAGAGAAGAAGCACGAACAAAGTGCAGAGCTTATCAGTCGAAAATGCACAAGATGGCGCGACCACCGGCCTCACGACTGCTGCCTCCGGCAGTCCTGCGACTCGTGAGCCAATTTGAGTCCGATAAAAATCCTCTCTGATCTAGTTTGATTTTTGTTTTTTGATTAATTTCAATAAAAAAATCGAAATAAATTAAATTAAAAAGATATTTAAAATTAATTTTTCCCGCCAAATTTATCAATCACAGTCGCTTTAAAATAAGCCGATTTGTCGAAATCAGAAAAATCGACCCTCGGCGAATGCCTTCATTTACGATCGTAAAATAAAAGTACAAAATAAAATAAAATAAAATTTCGATAAACTTTTGAAAAATATTATGTCTTTTAGAACTCTCTAAAATTAAAAACATTAAATTTCGAAATTTCGGTCTCGAGTGGAAATTTGAAAAAAATCGTGTTGAAACAATTTTTCGGAAATTTCGCTATAGAAATCTTTATTTTCAAAAGTACTATGGCCTTTAGAACTCTCTAAAATTAAAAATATTAAATTTCGAAATTTCGGTCTCGAGTGGAAATTTGAAAAATCGTGTTGAAACAATTTATCGGAAATTTCGTTATAGAAATCTTTATTTTTAAAAATATTGTAATTTAAAAAATATTATGTCTTTTAGAACTTTCTAAAATTAAAAACATTAAATTTCGAAATTTCGGTCTCGAGTGGAAATTTGAAAAATCGTGCTGAGACAATTTTTCGGAATTTAATTTTATAAATTTCTTTTTTAAATAATGTGAATCAGAATTTTCTGGATGTTTTTGGAATTTTACAAGGAAAATAAACAATTTTCACGATTTTTGGTCTTAACTGGAAAATTTTGGAAAATTCTAGTTGAGACAATTTAAAATTTTTAAATTTTTTAAAAGTTTTTCAATTTTTTATTCATATATTTTTTTTAAATTTTCTGTTTTTTTATGAAATTTTTCGAATCAAATATATTTTTTAAAATTTTAAATTATGTTTTAAAACTTTTTAAATCAAATTTTTTTTTAAATTTTAAATTATATTTAAAATTTTTTGAATTAAATATTTTTAAAATTTTTTGAATTAAATATATTTTTTAAAAAGTTTTGAATTAAGTATATTTTTTAAAAAGTTTTTTGAATTAAATATTTTTTAAAAAATTTTTTGAATTAAATATATTTTTAAAAATTTTTTGAATTAAATATTTTTTAAAAAATTTTTTGAATTAAATATATTTTTAAAAATTTTCTGTTTTTGATTGACAGAGGAGATTCCCTACTTTCCTCTTTCCAGATCAAAAACAGTCCTAAAAGCCGTCGATCGCGATAAACAATGAAATGACCAGCTTCCATTTTGATAACAGCGCTGATTTCTCCGGTGAATCATTTATTTTTCCAGAATTTAGACCAAATAACTGAAATCGGTCAATTTAAATTTCAAAATTTAAAGTTTTTTTTTATTTTTAAAATTTCTAAAAAGGTCAAATTTATTTTTTTTCGTAATCGTTCGATTTTTCACTTTTAAGCAAAAAAAAAGTTTTAATTAGGCACCTCGGTGATATGGTTTCGTGGATAGTCATTTGTACTTTGATATATAGCCTTTGACCCAGAAAAGTACTTAGAAGGTTTTATATCTGACATAACTTTATATAATCTTAATTTTTACATTTCGAATCTGTCTAAATAATGTTAAAAACCCCAAAATTATATAAAATTAAAATAAATATTATGTAAAAATAAAATTTTAAGTTAGTTTTTTAGAAATTTTTGTTGAAATATTTCGTAATAATTGTAATTTTTGAATATTTATTTTTAGTTTGACCCAGAAGAGTACTTAGAAGGTTTTATATCTTATATAATCTTAATTTTTACATTTCGAATCTGTCTAAATAATATTAAAAACCCCAAAATTGTATAAAATTAAAATAAATATTATGTAAAAATAAAATTTTAAGGTAGTTTTTTAAAACTTTTTGTTGAAATATTTCGTAATAATTGTAATTTTTGAATATTTATTTTTAGTTTGACCCAGAAAAGTACTTAGAAAGTTTTATATCTTATATAACCTTATATAATCTTAATTTTTACATTTCGAATCTGTCTAAATAATGTTAAAAACCCCAAAATTATATAAAATTAAGATAACCCTGATATAAAAATAAAATTTTAAGTTAGTTTTTTAGAAATTTTTGTTGAAATATTTCGTAATAATTGTAATTTTTGAATATTTATTTTTAGTTTGACCCAGAAAAGTACTTAGAAAGTTTTATATCTTACATAACTTTATATAATCTTAATTTTTACATTTCGAATTTGTCTAAATAATATTAAAAACCCCAAAATTATAAAATTAAAATAACCATAATATAAAAATTAAATTTTAAGTTAGTTTTGGTTCTAAAAAGTCCCGAAAATTCGCGTCGAAACATTTTCGTAATAATGTTAATTTTCGAATTTTTACAATATGATTCATCTCAAAAGTGTGCAAAATTCACATTTTAGACTACTTTCATTTTTAAAATTTCTTGTCGAGACAATTTCGAAATTTTAAAAATAATATTATTTAAAAATTTTTTGTTTTAAGAATTTCGTGTTGAGATAATTTCAAAATTTTTTTAAATTCCGTGTTGAGATAATTTCGAAATTTTTTTTAAATTCCGTGTTGAGACAATTTCGAAATTTTTTGTTTTAAGAATTTCGTGTTGAGATAATTTCGAAATTTTTTGTTTTAAGAATTTCGTGCCGAGACAATTTCGAAATTTTTTCGCTGTGAGAGTTCTGGAAATTTCGTGTCGAGACAATTTTAAAATTTTTTTGTTTTACAAATTTTGAAAATTTCATGTTGAGACAATTTCGAAATTTTTCCAATTTTTAAATAATATTATTTTAAAAATTTTTTTTTAATTTCGAAATTTTTTCAATTTTTAAAAGTTTTTTTGTTTTAAGAATTTTGAAAATTTCATAAAAAAAGTTAATTTTTTGTATTTTTATAACATTATGATGTTTTGATTTTTCGCGATCGATTTGAATTTCAATGTCCTGAGGGAATTATTAATGATTTCAGCGAGGAAATCTGCACAAAAAAAATGCGGACGACATCGTGGCAGTTTGGTCGTCTCGGAGCTGCAATCGGGTTCAAACCGTTTTTTTTTATTTTTTTTTCATTTTTAATTTTGATTCCTGGATTCTACGGGTTATTTTTCCGGTAATTATATTTATAAATTTTAATTTAAAAAAAAATAAATATAATTATTTTCAGTAGATTAATTCACTTAGGAATCGATGAAGGATTCACGAGACTTGATGCTCCTTCCAGAAGAGAAATCAGTTACCAAAAAGCTTTTTTCGGTGCAAATGTGAGTTATTAAGTTAAAAAAAAGTTAATTTAAAAAAAATTTTAATGAGAATTAAAAAAAATTAATTTAAAAAAATTTTTTTTGATGATATTAGTGGTCAGTAAGAAGAAATATAAAAGGAAAAAAATATAAGATGGAAAAAATATAAAAAAAAGAAATATTAAACTAATTATAGTATCCTAAAATCTTGCATGTGTTGTTATCACCATGATCTGGATGGCTAAGCCTAATCCCAAAATCCGATTTCTGCACATAATTAGTAATTTATCTCATACCTTTTATTTTTTCTGTTTACATCTTCAGACAGTAGGAAATATATAAAAGGAAGAAATATTAAACTAATTATGATATCCCAAAATCTTGTATGTGTTGTTATCACCATGATCTAGATGGCTAAGCCTAATCTTGAAAGCCGATTTCTGCACATAATTAGTAATTTATCTCATATCTTATATTTTTTTCGTCCACGTCTTCAGAAAGTAGGAAATATATAAAAGGAAGAAATATTAAACCAATTATGATATCCTAAAATCTTGCATGTGTTGTTATCACCATGACCTAGATGGCTAAGCCTAATCTCAAAATCCGATTTCTGTACATAATTAGTAATTTATCTCATATTTTATATTTTTTTCGTTTTTATATTTCTTCCTACTGCCTAGATTTCTTGCTTTTATATTTTTTCCATTTACGTATTAGTGGTATTTCTTTCCAGGACTCGGCGGTGCCTTGGTACTTGGCCACGTTCGCGGTTCCCAGGTTCGAAAACGGATCGATGATGGAAGATGCTGAATTTTCGGAATTGCTTGATTTTTACACCAAAGTTACGACAGAATTAACTTTTTCCGGAGCAAATGGAACTCAACTGACTTACATGGACATCTGTTATCCGTTCTGCGGGATAAACGAGATGCTGATCAAAGGCATGTCAACACCGTACTTCCTCGTCAACAGGGCTTATCCGATCTTCGACGTTTTCGGATTCGATGTTAATATTGGAAAATTTATTTTTATGAGAAATACTTCCAAAAACGGAGAACTCATTGGATCCAAACTGATGGTGATGTACTTCACCGTCTTCGTCGAAAACGAAGAAACAAAACTTCAACTAGACGAACTGGACAAAAAAGTTATCGCGTAAGTCTCCGTTGATTGTTTCATATATTTTGAAAAATACGGTTTTCTAAAAGGTTCTGGAGATTTCTAAAGTCTTGGAAAATCTACATAAAAGTTTTCAGAATCTTGATAAATCCTTAAAAGTTTCTAAAGCTTTTTGTAATCTCCATAGAATTTCCTAGAATTTTGATATAACTTTATAGTAATTCCTATAACTTCCTAAAACCTTCTAGAATCTCCATAGAATCTTGATATAACTTCATGGTAATTCCTATAACTTCCTGAAACCTTCTAGAATCTTCATAGAATCTCCTAGAATCTTGATATAACTTCATAGTGATTCCTATAACTTCCTAAAACCTTCTAGAATCTCCATAGAATCTTGATATAACTTCATAGTGATTCTTATAACTTCCTGAAACCTTCTGGAATCTCCTAGAATCTTGATATAACTTCATGGTAATTCCTATAACTTCCTGAAACCTTCTAGAATCTCCATAGAATCTCCTAGAATCTTGATATAACTTCATAGTAATTCTTAAAGTTTTCACAATCTTAATATACCTTTGTAAAAAGATCTATAATTCACAATTTTGTTTAAAATCTTGAAAAGTTTTAGAATTTTTATAAAATCAAAAAAAATAAGAAATTAATATTTGTAAAAATACCAAATTTTAGAATTTTTTACGAAATTAATATTTTTTAAAATGCAAAATTTTAGAATTTTTTATAAAATTTAAAAAAATATGGAATTAATATTTTTTAAAATGCAAAATTTTAGAATTTTTTATGAAATCAAAAAAAATATGGAATTAATATTTATAAAAATACCAAATTTTAGAATTTTTTATGAAATTAAAAAAAATATGGAATTAATATTTATAAAAATACCAAATTTCAGGTTGTGTGAAGTCCACAACAAAAATCCAAAGAGGAAAATCGACATAATTCTCCACGGAAACTACCCGGTGCAGCTGGAGGTCGAAAGAGGGTTCCAGGAGACCATGCCTTTGGTTTTCGGAGGGATTCTGATTGGTTTTTTTGTTTTTGGATTTACGATTTTGCTTTCGGCAAAATTATTTCGTCAATGTGGATGGCAGATCGGGATTTGGATTTCGTGTTCGATTTTGGTCGTTATTTTTTCGATTTTGGGGGCCTTGGGCTCGACGTGTCTCCTCGGGATGTCCATCAACGTCACCGTCGCCATGACTCCTTTTGTGTCGATTACAGTAATTCTGAATTCTTTGTCAATTTATCAAATAACGGATATTTGGCATCGGATTACGGCAGGATTGGTCAAAAAAACTCATGTGATTATGGTAGAAGCAGCTGAATTCGGAAAAAAAACAAATAATTTAAAAAATGGAAATTCTGTGATTTGTCGGGCCACGAAACAGGAAAGAATGGCCCATCTGTTCGAACAAATATCGAAAAATTTTTTGACTTTTTTTTTCGCTTCTACAGTATCCCTCTGGACGACGGCCTACTTCGCGATCCCGAACTTCCAGATGGCGTTCACATTCTTCGGATTTACCGTATTCTATCTGAGCATTCTGCAAATTTCGCTTTTTTGTCCGATTATGATGTTGACTTCCAGAAGACCGCCGGATTTCGAAGATGCATGTTCTTCTTCGAGAAAAATTTCCCTAACAAGAAAAATTAAAAAATTTTTTGTTTTAAATTTAATTTTACCGTATTCGAAATTTTTAAAAACATCATTTGGGAAATTTTTTTTTGTTTTTGTTTTTTTCACAGGATTTCTTTGGCCTTCGATTTACGGAATCAGAAATATCCAAAATTCGATGGATTTCAAAAGAATTATGCCTGATGATTCCCCCAATTTGAGAGCTTTTGGATTTATGGATCAGCATGTTTGGAACGATTTTTTGCAATTTGTCTTCATCGTCCGGAATCCTCCGAAATTCGACGATCCAGAACAATTCGGACCTTTCAAGGTAAGAAAAATATTAATTTTATTTATTTTTATAGAAAATTGAAATTTAATTTAATTTATTTTTGTAAAAAATGTTTATTTTATTTATTTTTGTAAAAAATGTTTATTTTATTTATTTTTATAGAAAATTGAAATTTAATTTCATTTAATTTTGTAAAAAATATTAATTTTATTAATTTTTATAGAAAATTGAAATTTAACTTAATTTAATTTAATTTTGTAAAAAATATTTAATTTAATTTATTTTTGTAGAAAATTAAAATTTTATTTTATTTTATAGAAAATATTAAATTAAATTTTATTTTTTAAATTCAAATAATATTGTTGGATTTGTCAGTCCAAGTGGTCCGCATGATGATGATAAATTAGATCTCGTGGAAAAGTTTACTTAACAGATGCCTGAGGCACAATATAAAACCCATATCGAACTCGAAAAAAACAATTCTTACCAAGAAAAACTATTTTTTTTATTAATATTAAGGAAATCCGTTCAAGACAAAGCAAACTGTATTTTTTTATCAATGTTAAGACAAAGAAAACTGTATGTTCCTTTATCTGTGCTAAGACAATCCACTCGGGACCAAGCAAACTGTATTTTTTTTATCAATTCTAAGACAATCCACTCGGGACCACGTTTTCTCTGTCGGTGGCGCTTTCTACTAAGGATAGTGTCTGATCCAACAGATATAAAATTAATTTTAAATATTTGCACTGATTTTTGGAAAATTATAAATTTTTGATTTTATTAATTTAGAAAATGGTTCATGAACTAGAAAACTTGCCGACGGCATTCGGACCGGAATCGAACATGATGTGGCTTTTCGACTACTCCAATTTCGAACTCAACAAAGAATATCACAAAACTGATTTTAAATTCATCAACATGTCCAAATTTTTCGAATTCATCACGACGGAACCCTACAATGCCTGGAACGACGGGGTCAAGTGGAAAATCACCGATCCTGGAACGAACGAAACCGAAATAGAAGAAATGCTCTTCATGGTCACTTTCAGAAACATCACGAGCCTCCAGGGCAAACTCGAGACTCTCACTGCCTGCAGGGCTATTCTGGAACAGTACCCTCAGTTCGATGTGGCTTCATTCGATACAGATTCCGCTACAGTAGACACGATCCTCAGTGTTCCGCCCACTTTGATTTCCGTTGTTCTGAGTTTTATAATTCTGACGGCCTTGGTTTCTTGTTTCACGATCCAGAACGTGGTCGGGACGGCTTTGACCACTTTATTCACGGCCAGTACTATCTGCGGTAAGATTTTCCTAAATTTAATAATTAAACAAAAATGATTTTTTAAAATCTACTAATTATATAAAAATGATTTTTTTAAATTTAATAATTAAACAAAAATGATTTTCCTAAATTTAATAATTAAACAAAAATGATTTTTTTAAATTTAATAATTAAACAAAAATGATTTTTTTGAATTCCCGCGCAGGAGACGAATCTTTTCATTAAACATAGGCTTATTTTTTTAAAATTCATTTTTTTATTCTCATTAAACGTAGGCTTATTTTTAAAAAATTTATCTTTTTTATTCATTTTTCTCATTAAACATAGGCTTATTTTTTGAAAATTCATTTTTTTCTTCAAGCATAGGCTTATTTTCAATAAAAAATAAAAAATTCGCCAATTATTTTTAAAATTTTCATTAAAAAATTGACAAAAAATTATGTTAATTTTACTAATAATATGATTTTAGGTATTTTCGGATTCAGCTATTTTGTGAACATCCAACTGGATCCCCTGGGGGTTGGAACGTACATTTTCTCTTTTCTCATCGGGAATCTGCTCGTGGGACAGGCAGTTTCGACCTACCTCAGGCACCGATCGGAACCGAATAGGCTTCAAATGACGCTCGAAAGGCTTTCCTGTCAAGCCGTCAAATTGCTTGTTCTCGTCCTGGTCTTCAGCATTCCAGTCATGTTTGGTCCAGTTTTCATCCATAGATCCAACATCCAAATTCTTTTACTTTCTGTTTCCGTTTCTCTCGTGCATGTGACTTTCTTCATCCCCGCGGCCCTAAATCTCTTCCCCGCAGCTCTGACGGGAGAGGCCTGTTGCTACGATTCCGAGTGATGCGGCGTCTCCAGAATCCGAGCTTCACTTAAAACCGTCATTCCAGTTTCGATGTTGCGCCAAGGATCGAGAAAGATCTCCAAAGACACACGTGCCTTAATAAGTTTTGTCCTGAAACCATTCGTGCCTTTGATCTTTGAGTTTAAAAAATAAAAAGGAATCAGAAGCAAGCAATTGTTGGAATCACGGTGTTTCATAGAGATTCCCACTTGAATGCTTTCATCACTTTCAGGATCCGAACCGAGCGGTCCTCCGGTCGAAATCTAAAATCAGACCACTCGACCATGGAAGCAACCAGGACGTTTAAAACGAATTCTAGGCAACAGTTTATTTTTGAAGGCAAGGTTAAACCCGAAAAACAGTTATAAGTGAATCTGCCTTCACAACGGCTCCATATAACTCAACGGAGCTTGGCCAATCTCCCAGATTCCTATTCCGACCTCCAGGTTCTTCGCAAGATCAACACGGGATTGGATTCCTCGCTTTGACGGCAAATAACCGACGATTTTCGAGTCCTTGATGATCGCGTGTTCTTCAGATTGCTTATTCCAAACAACTATTAAGCTTGGATCGTCCTTCACAAGTTTGGCAAACTCGTAGACGAGTCCAGGAGTGGGGGCAGCGTCGGTTTTGTAGAAATATCCGTAGAAGTTGACTCCGAGAAGTACTTTTCCGCGGTGTTCTCCTTCAGTGGCCTCCAGAACGTACTGGATGTTGGGCTCGATCCAGTACACAGGTCCAACTCCTACTGGTCTGAAGAAAACACAGGATTAAAAACAAAAATAAAAACTTACTGTGGATTTTTGTGGTCGTAAGTCATGAGCATTAAGTAATCGACGGAGTTCAGAAGAGCGGCCAGGACTTCTGGAGGAGAAATACCGGAATCCGTCACTCTGGAAAATTACCGTTTATAAAAATTGAGAAATAAATGGACTTGCCCGTTGGTGAGAGGAGGAAACATGGGCAAAATCACTTCTTTCCCGGCCTTCTGAAGCAGCTTCGACCATTGTTCGACGATCTCCACACTTAATCCGACGGCCTGTCCTTGTGTCATCATCATGAGCTGGAAGTATATTTCAACAACAACTCCATCGAATTCGTTTCTGTTGACGAAATCAGCGATGGAGTGTCCGCAACGGTAGGCCATTTCCTCGTCTTCGAGAAATTTCTTCAATTTTTTTTGCCAATTTTCAAACAAAAATCTCGGGACGATTTTGATGTCCGGATTGTTCTTCCTCACTCTATCCATCCAGTCTAAAGTAAAAATTAAGGGGATTTAAAATGGGAAAAACGAAACCTCGGTCAATGTTGTGGCTTCCGTCGATCTGACATCCCAACTCGTCGTTTTTGGGCTCATTGATCTGGAACCAAACAGGAGAAACATGGGTGAGTTTCTTGGCGCCGTATTCCGCGACTTTGAAGCCTTCTTTGTTCCACTAAAAAGAATTTAGAAAAGTGAAAATTAAAACTTACAGGAGTGACGAAAGCCAGGGTCGCTCCAGAAGTCACGTGTCTTTCTTCCAAATCCGGTTTCTTCTGTTGTTCGTTCAGAACTTCAAGGAGTTCCGTCTTAGCATCATCCTGGAGCAATTTCGATATATCAATCTACGAACTCGAAGAACTTACGTCAATTTCGAACTGTTTTTTGAAATTGTCATTTTTCTTCGTTGTTTTCGGTTTGGTTTCCTTCTTTTTCCGATCGGAAGCTGACAAAGTACCTCTAGTTACTCCAATGAATAAAAATAAAATAAATAATTTAACCCAAAGTTTCATTTAAAAAAAAAACGAAAAATGTGTTGGCAAATTCCAGCAAAAAAGAAATTCAAACAGCGCGCGCGTCAGGGCAAAACGTCCATTTCATTGCGTATGTTCGGGGGTGAACGTTTAGTATTGATCAACTTCGCTTTTTTCTTCCAATTTCCACATCCGTCGCCGAACTGCTCCAATCCATGGTGTTTTTGATGGTTTCTTGTTTCCAGCGGGATAAGCAATGAGAACAAAGCAAATTGAACAAAATTTCGATTAAAATTTGTGGAAAACGGAAGGTGTATGAGGCCATAGATCATTAATCTCGGTATCTATATGAAATTACATATTTTCGTTTTCCCTTGATAGAAGATATATGAAGTTTTATTTTTATTGATTAATATAGGTTTTTTGTTAAGTTTCGAAGAAAATTGGGTTTTTCTCGCGATCACGTGATTTCCCGTGTTTTTTGTATTTTTATATATTCAATTCCCCTTGTTTTTATATATTCAATTCCCCAAATTTTTATATATTTAGTTCTCCCTGTTTTTATATATTTAGTTCTCCCTATTTTTATATATTCAATTCCCCCTATCTTTATATATTTAATTCCCCAAATTTTTATATATTCAATTCCTCCTGTTTTTTATATATTCAATTCCCCCTGTTTTTATATATTTAATTCTCTCTACTTGTATTTAACTTTTTAGAATTTTACGTTTAACTTTGTACTTTTATATATTTCCTTAATTGTTCCATTTCAGATTACGAGTACTCGAGTAAAACTTTATAAAACTTCATATCCAAATGGTATGTATTTTTTCAATAATTTTATCAGTCATCAATCTTTGAGTCTGCCGCTCATCCCGATATAGTAAAACCTGAAATTCAAACTTTTCGGTTTTCATTAAATTGACAAGTTTACCAATAGAAAACGTTGAAAGCCATGAAAGCGAGGGGAAAGAGCTTCGCTGACATCTAAAAGTTTAATTTTAACCAAGCTTTAAAATCATTGACAACCTCATCAATTCGTTCTCCGTTGACATGTTGTGGATCGTTTCTAGGTTTTGTTTTGATATGAATTTTCGTGGGTTGCTCCAGTGATAACCCCCTCAATCTGGGACTCGTGTCGATTACTCCATGGTTCAAAATAACAGGGTTATTATTAGGCACGATTTCACCATCACTGCCTGAAACTAGCATATTGGGGAATGGGAGTTTTCCATTTTTACCAAATCTTGAGTCGGTCCCGCCGGTGGAATTCAAAACATGACTCGGTCTATGGAAGCTCATCCTCGACAACCATTGCTGTTCGCTGTCGGACCGTATCATTAGCTGTTCCTTGGCCCTTTGGATCCTTCTTCTTTTAGCATCTAGTTTATCCGCAAAACCAACAACCGCAAGCTTAAAAAACAAATAAATTTGGAAATTTCTGAAATCCCAACCTCCACAAGTGAGAAAAAAATAGCCGCGCAACAGCCAAAAAGCCAAATATCCAGTGCTTTGACGTAACTTACTCTGGAAATTTTGGATTTTTTAAGTCAAAAGTTTTTAACTAACCTTGGTAGATTTTTGACTATGTTACCAAATTGGAACGTCAATGCCATCAGCGAACTGACGCCTAACGTGATTCTGGCCGGTAGAGCTTTTGTGTCGATCCAGAATGCAATCCACGATATAAATACTGATAGATAAGTAGGCATATAGGCCTGGAATTTAATTTTTTTGAATGTGTTTTTTGCTTTTTTTACCTGTAACACGTAGTACCCATAGAGCCGTCTGAAAACGAACGTTACTTCTAGTTGATCCCATAATCCTGCTGTGTAGACTAGTGTAGATTTTCGATGTGTAAATTCAATAAGTTCGAAATCTGGCAGTTTTTTGGAATTTGGATCTGGTATAGAAACTGCCTCCCAATCACGCCAAACTATCCTTACTTCAGCTGTGTTGTAAGAATAACTCTTAAAAAGTTTTTAATTTTATGCTTTTTAACTTTTAATACCTCGAAAATTAAATTGCATTGTTGTGTATCCATAGGAAAGTAGGTTAAGTCAAGTAAACATGGTCCTTGTAAATTTACCCTGGAAATTTTAATATTTTTTTTGTTTTTTTATGGAACTTGCCGAAAATTGAGCCAAACTGTTCCGTTTGGAAAAATGAGGAGCAATATATTTTGATATGGAGAAGAATGAATTTCAACTTTTTTGCTATTGACGAAACTAAGAAAATTTAATTATTTTTTTGAATTTTTAAAAAGGTTTTTTACCAAACATTTGGTGTCCAGAGCTGGGGCAATTTGTGAGATGAAAGTGATATGTTTGTCAGGCAATAATTATATTGGGTAAAGTCAAGACGTGGATCATGCCAAATTTGACTAAACCAAACATCAGCTTTGAAGCTACTTGAAAATTCACTAATTTCTGTTATACTTTGAACAGTTAATTCAACAACAACATTTGTGGAATTAGATGATGGTAAAGTGTTTTTATCGTATGTGACTTCGTTGAAGAGTTCCTAAAATTTATTATTTTTTGAAAACTGGAAGTGTAAATTTAATTTTTTGAAGAAGGTTTTATAATACTCTAGGGAATTTTGGTTTTAACTTACTTTTATCAAGTGTTTTCGCATGGTTTCATTTACAGGAATACAATCATGAGGCATACTGTCTTGGGTTTGGAGTGATTTTCGTTTTTGGTCTGTAGTTGTTTTTCCAGTTTTTATAGGTCGATTAAAATCATGCATAGGTGAAAAAACGTCATCAGAAATATATGGTTTTTTAGTAGGTATATTTCGTTGAAGAGGAGTTTTTTGTGATTGTTCAGCAATATCAGCAAGTTTATTAGCATCAGTAGCAGTTATTTCGGGTAATAATAAAATAATTCTAGCCAAATATGATACGATCATTGTTGAGGCAAGCATTGGAATTTTAATGGATATTCATGATGGTAGTGAATATTATTTTAGGTCTGAAAAAAATGGTTATTATTTGTGGAAAATGGGATAACATAAGTTTTTGAGATGTATTTTTGTTGAAAAAAAAACGCGTAAAACTTTTCCTGTTACATTATCAACATTTTGGGACCAATTCTGAAATCCTAAAAAAAACCAATAGGAATTCGTTGGTCCAAAAAAGAATAAAAAAAATTGCGTTGAAAAACCTCTCGTGAGACTACCAAAGTACACGACTCACCGGACCTAGGGTCTTTTTTCCTGTATTAGTTTTTTAAGCTTTGGCATTTGGTTATGAATTGGGCTATTCAAAGGAGCAACCTAGCAAATATGGAACAAAATTGGGCAATTGACATGTCATCGAAGGAGCCAACGAATCGTGAAGACTAATGATGGAGTATCTAAAGCAGAGTTAGAGTGTATTTAATTTAAAAAGAATTCCCGAAAAGTTGAATTTTTATTGAATTTTAGTTAAAAAAGAAACAGAAAAAAGCTATATTAATCAAAATAATGGTAACTAAAGTTTAGAATATTACTGAATTTATAAAAAACTTTTCTCAACATTAATGTTTTTGTTCAATTTGGGCTGTTTTTGACAGTATAGGCATTCGAGACAATTTTGGCTTCAATGACAACGGCAGTTTGAAGTGCATTGTGCAACTGGGATTTAATTAATTTGAAGCATTTTATAGATAAAATAGAAAAAAGTTCTAAAAGAAAAAATTTGTTTTTTAAGGGTATATGTATCGAGAATTTGACATTTAAGAAAATTTACATAATTTAATTTTTTTAGGTTTTAATTTGAGTACGAGAACGTGACTATTTGATGTCAGAAGGTTATAACAATAGTGTCACGGACAACGGGACACATTTGAATAAAGAAGTGAGTTTTTTTTATATAAAAAAATGAAAAAGTAATGTTTTTTAGGAAATGGCGGGTGCAATTGATCTTGAGAATTTTAGAACGTCGGATGAACTTAATGGTGATGATGAAATGGGAAGTGCATATCAAGCTGAATTAAATGCAATGGGAATTGAAGTTGAAGCAGAGGAGGATGAAAAAGAAACATCTCCTAAACCGACGAAAAATTCAGGAAAGAAAAAAGAAAAATCTAAAAGCAACAAGTGTGAAGAATACTTGTTAGTAATTTTTATACTAAAGATTAGGAAAGAAGTGTTTCGTAGAATTTGGTTTTTAGGAAAAGTTTAATTAAAAAAGTGGAGAAAAGTTTATATTTTAGGGATATAAAGTCTGTTAATCCTGGACAATTGGCGGCAATCAAAAGAATAGGAACAAGAGAAGGTTTGGAGCAAATTAAAAAATGGATTGAACAGGCGAATCAGGAAAAAGATGCGAAAAGATTGACGAATCTTCTTGCTCAACTTTATCACGTAAATTTTTAAATTTTAGATTTATTTTAAAAAGTTTTTTTTAGGCAGAAGTTAATATGAAAGATATGATGGACTTGAAACTTGGAATAGTTATTGGAAATCTTGGAAGACATGGATTTAACAAAGGTAATAAAAAAAACAGTGGAAAAAAAATGATTTTTAATATATAATTGTTTTGTGTTATTTTAGGTTTTGTTGAAAAAGTTCAATAGAACCGAAAATTGCACATGCAATTATGTTTTAAATGTTGTAATTTTTTGAAAAAGAAAAAATTGCAAAAGACTTCCGTAGTTGTTTTTGTTTCTTGTACGTCATTTGGTGAAATTTTAGATGTAAAAGAATGTGCCAAGGAGATAAAGGAACAATGGACTAAAAAGATGCAAGCGGATGGATTATCTACAGTAACAAATACAAAAGTGAATGTTAAAACAATACAGAAGACAAAAGTGGAATCTAAATCGGAATCTTCTAGTTTAACAATAGTAAATAAAAAAGAAGAAATAAATCAACCAAAACATCGTCCAAAAACAGTCAGAACTCCGAATTCTAAATTTCGTTTAACTGGTTTGTTTTTTGTTTTTTTAAAAAAAATAATTTATTTTTTTTCAGGTAATATTTTGATAGTATTTCAATGGAAAGAATATGTAGAAAGTTTTAATAGACTAAGAAACTACAATTATCCTCGAAAACATGGGGGTACATTATTGAAAAAGGGGGGAAAGGAATGTAACAAAAAAAGGAATGAAAAGGACAAATATGGTTTGAATATATTGTTGGAAAAAATAATAATCGTCAATAATGGTCACAATGATAGATTTTTTGTTTTAAAGAATATTTTAGTTTTTAAGAATTTAGATTTTCTAAAATATTTTAGTTTTTAAAAAATTTAGATTTTCTAAAATATTTAAATTTTTAAGAATTTAGATTTTCTAAAATACTTTAGTTTTTAAAAAATTTAGATTTTCTAAAATATTTAAATTTTTAAGAATTTAGATTTTCTAAAATACTTTAGTTTTTAAAAAATTTAGATTTTCTAAAATATTTAAATTTTTAAGAATTTAGATTTTCTAAAATATTTTAATTTTTTTAAATTTAAATTTTTTAAAATCTCTTAAATTTTTGATTTTTGAATATATTTTAATTTTGTAAAAGTTTTTATTTTTTTAAAGAATTTCTAAAAAGTGTAGTATTTGTCTTTTGAAATTTTAAATTAGTATTTTTTAATTTTTGAACAGTTTTGAAATTTTTAAACGGAATTTTGATATTTTTTCAATTTTAAAGAAATTGACGGTTTTAGAATTTCTAATATTTAAAAAAATTTTTGAAGTTTTTTAAAGTTTTTGAAGTTTTTCAATTTTTAAAGGTTTTTAAATTTCGAAGGTTTTGAAATTTTAATGGTTTTAAAAGAAAAAGAAGGGTGTTGGGAGTGATTTGACGGATTACGGACGTTAGTTTTCAGGTCTCGAGGAGGATGTTGATGTTGAAATTTCAAAGAAATCGGGAACGGCTATTCCACCACGTCCGATTCCTGTAGCGAAACCTCAACCTAAAGGTAATTATTATTTCATTAATTGTTATTTTTTAAAAGTATTTTTAAAAATTTTTATTTTTAAACAATTTTTAAATTAATATTTTAAAATTTTTATTTTTTTAGTTTCCGCAGTACCATCGGACTTTTTTTCACAATCGCTTAGTGCAGGTGGAAGTCCTATTTCAAAAACGGTTGTTAGAAAAAGGCCAGAATCGAGTTTATCGCATCAACCGATTAAGAAACCTGCAAATGAAACTACAGCATCTGTTTTTAAAATTTCAATTCCGAAAGATCCAAAAGCAGAAATGGACGGTGGACCGGACCCTAATAGGGTTCCTGGAGTAGATGTCCCGAGGAAACAGAGAAGAATCCACTTCAGCGACGATAAGGGATTCCAACTTGTTCAAATAAAGGAAATTGAGTCTTGTTTGGCTAATAGTAAGTATTTTTTAAATTTTTTAACAAACAACAAATTTTCGAAAGAAAGGTGCTTTTGGGTATATGGTGTTTTTTGGGTAGTTAGTAGGTTAATGGGTGAGTAGTCGGGGGAATGGAGAGGGGGTTTTAGACTATGAGTTTGGTATGAGAGGTTCTAGGTAGGATATGTTTAGAATTGATCGCGAAGTTTTGTAAGATTACGAAATTGTCACGGAAAATTAGAATTTTAATTTTTTTAATTTGAAAGCATTCGTGACGAGAGTTTTATGAAATAATTGTTTTTGATTTTATTGGTTTCGAAAGTGTTTTGTAAGTTACTGTAGTTTTTATCAAGTTGGAAACATTGACTCTAAGACCGTTTTGTGGAATTTTAATTTTGATTTTATTATTAATTACGGAATTGTCATGGAAAATAGAAATTTTGGGTTATTTTTTGATTTGGAAAAATTTTGTTGAGATGATTTTTGATAATATTCACTTTTGGATTTTTAATGTATGATTGTGGTTTTAGGAACGAGAGGAAACAACGATATGAAACATGCTGATGCTCAACATGAAAGCCAAGTTTTAAAACAAAATATGGGGATTATGAAAATTGGAGATGAAAAAGATGAAGAAGAAGAAGAAATTACAGAAGAAATAATGGAATATAGGGTGACTCCATATATGGCAATTGATTTAAGACCATTATGTCAAGAATTGGTTGAATGTGAAAATGAAAGAACTAATGGAATTTTGGCTGGTTTTTATCTTCCTGATGCTCCATCAGCAAATCCATTTGAGGATAATATTGTGTTTTCTAAAAATGCAGATATAATTCAAAAAATTCCCCTAGAAACAATGGTTATAGAACAATCACCAGAAGAAATTGAAAGTTGTAAATCTCCAGAATTACAAATTTTACAAGATGTGGATATTCATGGTAATCAACAACAGAAAAAAACAAAATTTAGTCCATCTATAGCTATTCCTACAGAAGAATTAGTAATTCTTGAACAAGATCCAGCTAAAGCAAATCCACCGAAATTGAATGTATCTGTAGAAGATATTAAATCAATATTAGCAAAAGTTAAAAGTAATCCAAATCAACAAATGACAAGTATTCCACCACCTATGTTGGTTAATCCACCACTTCAAAATCAAACTATATCGTCTGTATCTAATTCTCAATTAAATGTTAATGATTTAATCGAAGTACCGTTGGATATTCATGCGGGACAAAGAACGAAATTTCAACAAAAACAACAATTTAGGCCTAGAATACCAGGAAGTTCAGGAAATATATGTCAATATTATGTTAAAGGAACATGTACATTTGGAAATAATTGTTTTAATCTTCATGGAGATCCTCATGGATTAATGTTACAAAATACTAGATTTCAAGTAAGAAATAATTTTAGGCCTAGATTTGAAAATTTTCGTCCTAATTTACAAGATATTCAACAAATTAGATTTAATCAACCACAAACAACATCAACAACGACGATAATGTCTATGGAAGATAATGAAAGAGATTTTGGGTAAGTTTGGAAAAGAATTTTTTTATGAGGAAATTTAAGAAGTTTTGATAGAATTGTTTTGGTTATATGATGTTTTTTGGGTAGTTGGTAGGTTAATGGGTGAGTAGTGGGGGAATGGAGAGAGGGTTTTAGACTATGAGTTTGGTATGGGAGGTTCTAGGTAAGATATGTTTAGAATTGATCGCGAAGTTTTGTAAGATTACGAAATTGTCACGGAAAATTAGAATTTTAATTTTTTTAATTTGAAAATATTCGTGACGACAGTTTTATGAAGTAGTTGTTTTTGATTTTATTGGTTTCGAAAGTGTTTTGTAAGTTACTGTAGTTTTTATCAAGTTGGAAGCATTGACTCTAAGACCGTTTTGTGGAATTTTAATTTTAGTTTTATTATTAATTACGGAATTGTCATGGAAAGTAGAAATTTTGGGTTATTTTTTGATTTGGGAAAATTTTGTTGAGATGATTTTTGATAATATTCACTTTTGGATTTTTATAATTTTATAATTTTTAGGTCTAATCGTCCATCTAGATTTAATAGATCTAGAGATCGTCGAAGATTTTCTCCAGATTCGCCTCCAAGAAGAAGACGTCGTTCACGTTCGAGGTCACGCTCAAGAAGTCGTAGTCGCTCAAGATCTATATCTCCTGATTACCGTCGTAGAAGAAGATCGCCTTCTCCTGATGACAGACGTCGCAGAAACCGATCGCCTTCGAGATCCCCTATTCGTTCCAGATCCCGTTCGTTAAGTCCGGAAAAATGATTAATTCCTCATTTTTTAAAAATCTACGGTTCTGCATCGATGACGGATGCCATTATGTTTTTGTTTGAGAAAATTTATGATATCGATTTGACGGATTGAAGTATTTTTTTGATCGTAAAAGATTTTTTTTTGTTCAGTTGGAAGATTTTTTTTATGAAATTGAATATGAAAATTTACAAAAAATAATTTTAGAAAAAATTTATTTTTGATATTTGTAATATGGGAATTTTAATTTTTGTCGAAAATTAAAGTTTTTTGTGTTTTTTCAAAAAATAATTTTTTAAATTAAAATTTTTGGAATTATTGAAAATTGAAAATTCTAAAAGTTCGTGTTGAGACAATTTTTGTTAAAAAATTTGATTTTTAATATTTTTTTATTTTTGAATTTCCACAATGATGATTTTGAAAATTTTTTATAAATTAAATTTCTTCATATAAATTAAGTTTTTATATATGAATTAGTTTTTTTATATATAAATTAGTTTTTCATATATAAATTACAATTTCTATATATGAATTAAGTTTTTTTATATATAAATTACAATTTTTCATATATGAATTAAGTTTTCCATATATAAATTAAAAAATTTTCGTATATGAATTAGTTTTTTTATATATAAAGTAGTTTTTCATATATAAATTACAATTTCTATATATGGATTAAGTTTTCCATATATCAACTAAAAAACTTTCATATATGAGTTCAGTTTTTCGTATATAAATTACAATTTTTCATATATGAATTAAGTTTTCCATATATAAATTAAAATTTTTCATATATGAATTAAGTTTTCCATATATCAACTAAAAAACTTTCATATATGAGTTCAGTTTTTCGTATATAAATTAGTTTTTCATATATAAATTACAATTTTTATATATGAATTAAGTTTTCCATATATCAACTAAAAAACTTTCATATATGAGTTCAGTTTTTCGTATATAAATTACAATTTTTCATATATGAATTAAGTTTTCCATATATAAATTAAGTTTCTCATATATGAGTTCAGTTTTTCGTATATAAATTAAGTTTCTCATATGTAAATTAAAAAAATCCTCATATGTAAACTAGAAATTTTGAGGATTAAAAACGTAATTCGTCATCATTATTTATGTTCGGCTTGTTTACTAGTTAATTAGCGATGATGCGAGAAATGTAGCCAGATTAATTCTAGAGGCCTTCTGGCTGGATAAATTTTGAAACATGTTGACTTGAAGATAGTTAATCCATTTGTTTGTCTGGTTTTATTCAAACTTGCCGCTTTATTGAAAAATGCTTGGACAAACTTGATTCTTTTTTTCGATTGGAGATTTGGCGTCGTGTCCCTGAATTTCTTTTCATTGATCGATTTCATCTTTTTAATTCGGGTATTTTCGGGATTTTTAAAATTATTCTTTTCAGTTTTCATCATGAGTAGTGCCGATAGGATCCGCAAGTACATCGGCCAGCTCAAAGATGAAACCAAGGTTTGTTTTGCGCAAAATTCATATATGAATTTTATTTTCAGCTTGCTCACGCCTTGAGTCGGTTGGACAGGATTGACATGTCCATAGCTCTTCTGACTGAAACAGGGGTGGGGAAGGAAGTTAACAGATTACGAAATCATCCTGAATACGGTGAAAAAGCTCAAAAAATCGTAGAAAAATGGAGAAAAATCGCTCATGAACAGACAGAAACCGAAAAACAACCTTCCAACGGGTATTCTGGAGAGTCTTCCAAAAAACGGAGTATTTCCAACGTCGAGGAGTTCAGCGGACAACAGATGTCGTTTGCAGAAGCTTTGGCCGCAGCAGAAGCCCCGATTGAAAAGAAAAAATTTAAAATTCTCATGAAAGAACCCGAGTCTTCTGAATCCGCTTCGTTCGAACCCTATATGAAAGTCCCATCAGAATCCTGTGAACCAAAACTCAAAGAAGACGTCGATCCAGCTGTTTTCAGTGTCAGGAAAGGAAAACCGATGAAAGTCTACGCCGGAAGAAAACAGACGAAATCGGTCAAAATGGATTCTTTGTACAACTTGGCCATGACAGTATGCCTTCAGAACATTGACAGTAAGTTGTTTTTGCTAAGTATCTATCAACAAATATCACTTTAATCATGATTCCGAGAAAATTGATATATGAAATTTGAACTTTTTCGGTGTTTTCGGAATCTGTATTCCAATTTTGTTAAACATGCTTAAAAGTAGAAACAATTTAAAAAATTTGTGAATTTAACAACAGAAATTACTCCAATTATAGTTTTTCTCAGAAATTGATATATGAAATTTGAACTTTTTCGGTGTTTTCGGAATCTGTATTCCAATTTTGTTAAACATGCTTAAAAATAGAAATAGTTTAAAAAATTTGTGAATTTAACAATAGAAATTACTCCAATTATAATTTTTCTCAGAAATTGATATATGAAATTTGAACTTTTTCGGTGTTTTCGGAATCTGTATTCCAATTTTGTTAAAAACGCTTAAAAGTAGAAATAATTTAAAAAATCTAACGAGAAAAATTAAAGTTCTTTTTCGAGGAAATTCATATATGAAACCCAAACTTTGATTTTTTAGGAAATGAGATGAGTTGGAGAGATCTGTAAATTTATGATTGAATTTTTCCATTTTTCTGGTTACTGTTTCGGAAACTTAATTGACTAGTTCTAGTGGATGTAAAAATTACAACTAATAATTATTAAAGTTAATTAAGATGAAAATTAATTAATCCTAAAATCAACGATCAAAAATCCGATAAAAATCAAGCGATTTGTGTTTTTTAAATCCAAAAAAGATATATAAAATTTGCATATTTTTTCGATTCTAGAAAAATGTTTAGGAAAATTAGAAATTTTGAATATATATTAAATTATAAAAATTAAGTTTAGGCTATATTGTGAAATTTTTATTAAAGTTAATTTTACAATATGTAAATTTCTAACTTTAGTGTTCACCAATTCTCCTCTTCCGACGTTTTACTCTGTGTTTCATCCGGTTCTAGCCAGATGTACTGCAGAACAACTTGAAAAAATCGAATATCATAATCCCGTAAGTTTTGTCCATATATCAATTTTTATTTTTAAAATTTCTTTATTTTTATTTTTTATTTCAAAAAGTTCTTTTATTTTTTTATTTTTAAAATTTTCTTTAATTTAAAAAACTTTTATTTTCAGACTTTTGAAGAAGATACTGATGAACTTTGGAAGGCGATATGCTTGAAGGCTTTTCCGAATTCTTCGAAGAATAAGGATTCTGATGAAACTTGGAAAGAATGCTACAAACGTCATATTGAAGAACGAGAACGAAGATTGCAACAAATTTCAAGTAAAATAAAAAAAGAAACAAGAGTTGAACCTCAGAAAGTAACTCAATTATCGGATGCCATAACTCCTGGATTTGTTCGTCGTAGACAAATCAACAATGGAACCGTAATCGCTGCTGGAAGAGTACCTAGTGCAGTTGAAATATCAAAAGCAAGAAAACAGATATATTATAACGGTAATTATTTTCATCATACTGTAATTGATTTCTTGAGATTTTTGTCTCTTTTAACTTTGAAATTTTCTAATTTTTGACTACTTGATTGCTACTTTAGGCTAATTTAGATATTAAAAAGATTGATCTCAAAATGAAAAATAGGTTATACGGTAGTTATCCCTTTAGGATTTTTATTCGATTTCGAAATTTTTGGATTTTGGATTAGTTTTTTGATCTCTTGATTGCTACTTTAGGCTTGTCTGAATATCAGAAAGATTGATCTCAAAACGAAAAATAGGTTATACGGTAGTTGTTCCTTTGGGATTTTTATTCGATTTCGAAATTTTTGGATTTTAAATTAGTTTTTGAGTACTTGATTGCTACTTTAGGCTTGTCTGAATATAAAAAAGATTGATCTCAAAATGAAAAAACAGGCTATACGGTAGTTGTTCCTTTGAAATTTTGAATTTTGGATTAGTTTTTTGATCTTTTGATTGCTACTTTAGGTTAATCCAAGGACAAAAACTAATTTAAAACGAAAAAATGGACTATACAGCAATTATTTTTTCTTGTGCTGGTTTTGAAATTTTCGTTTGAATAAGTTTCCTACTTGGCTGTAATTTTTAACTAATTTGGGGACAAAAAGTTGAAAAGTAAAATCAAAATTACAAAATAAAGAAAAATAGTCCAAAAAGTAACTATTATATGATAATTATTTTAAAAATAGAAATTCTTATTTAAAAAGGATGGAAATTTTTATTTAAAAAGAATGGAAATTTTTATTTAAAAATAATGGAAATTCTTATTCAAAAAAATGAATATTTTTTATTTAAAAATAAGGGAAATTTTTGTTTAAAAATAATTAACATTTTTGTTTAAAAATAATTAACATTTTTTAGGAAGCAAATCTGCTGTTGAATCTCTTCCTGCTGCAATCAGAAAAGGCGGAGGAACAAGTACAAGTAGACCAACTGCTGCAGTTTCTCAAAGGAAGCCGGCATTAATGCAGAAGACGTTAAAAATGGCAATGAATCGTAGTCGTCGTTAAGTAATCATATCTTGTTTTTTGATCCGGTTCATTAATCTGTCTTTCTTATCTGGCCAGTTTTAGAAACGGTTTTTTTAAATTTATCAATTGAGCGAAATTTTTGATTTTGCAATTTCTACGTGTTTTTTAGTTTTTGTTGGTGATATTCAACTTGGGTAGTCAGAGTTTATTTTTTGTGGTAAATGGAAAAATCGATAATTGTTGAATTGGAAGTATTGACAGAACCGAAAATGAAAAAAATAATATTAACGAAGAGCGAGAAAAAATCGTGATTGTACGACGTTCGCTTCCTATTTTTTTTCTTTTTGATCTGCATTGATTTCGAAATTTTTTTTAAATTAATTTTTTTACATTTAATTAAGATATTAAGTTAATTATTAAAAAGTAATATAAAAACGAAATAAATAAGATAAATATTGCGAAATAGAGAGAGCGGATGTCGTACAGGTTGTTTCAGCGACATTTGCTCCTCTTTTTTCTGATTTTCACTGATTTCGAAATTTTTTCTTAATATCTCAATAAAGTGAGAAAAACAGTGATTTAAGTTAATTATTAAAAATTAATATAAAAACGAAATAAATATGATAAATATTGCGAAATAGAGGGAGCGGATGTCGTACAGGTTGTTTCAGCGACATTTGCTCCTCTTTTTTCTAATTTCGAAATTCTTTTTTAATATCTCAATGAAGTAGGAAAAACAGTGATTTAAGTTAATTTAACTAAAAAAATTAATATAAAAACGAAATAAATGAGATAAATATTGCGAAATAGAGGGAACGGATGTCGTACAGGTTGTTTCAGCAACATTTACTCCTCTTTTTTCTAATTTCGAAATTTTTTCTTAATATCCCAATGAAGTAAGAAAAACAGTGATTTAAGTTAATTTAACCAAAAAAAATTAATATAAAAACGAAATAAATGAGATAAATATTGCGAAATAGAGAGAGCGAATGTCGCTGGGGAGCGACTGCTGTGCGGCCACGAAGAACGAAAAAAAATCAAATGCGTGTTCCGCGCCTGTGCAAAAGAGGAAAATCTGACCAAGAAAGGTCCCACAACGAAAGTGAAAAAAATGTTTAAATTTAATTTAGAATTGTTAAATTATTAATTATCAAGTTCTCAAAACTTTGTAATTTGTAATTTTTGTACGAATATTTCGTCATCTGATTTCGGACAGCGCGACAGAAGATAAAATTACTTATTTGTGAAAATTTTATTGAAATTTAAATAATAAAAAAGAATTATGATTTTTCGATCGAAGGTTGTTGTTGCATTTGTTGATCCATCTGGATTATTGATTGTAAATGCATCTGAAAATTATTGGATCAGAATTTTGAAAAATTTTAAACTTTTTAAAAATTTTATGAAAGATTTTAAAAATTTTAAAATTTTATGAACCCTTTTGGGGAATTCTGGAATCTTCGAAATCCAGTAGAGGATTCTGGAATCTTCGAAATCTTGTTGAAATTTATAAAGAAATTTAGGATCTTCAGAAATTGAATGGAAATTTCCAGAATTTTTCAGAATCCAGTGGGAATATTTGAAAACTTTAAAAATCTCAGAAATTTCCGAAGCCCTTTGGAATCTAGTTAAAATTTAAACAAATTTCGGAAAGGAGTGGTCCGTAGGGTGAAAGTTGAGGATGAGAGTGGAGGATAAAGGTCTCGTGTGAGACACAACTGGGGGTCGTGTTGGGACTAGGGTATCCAGACATCAGGCTCTATCGAGTTACGTGGGACAGAACGAGCTTCGAAGCAGACAAAGTCCACAAAAGTTGTCCTAGCACGAAAAGTCTGATTTTTACCTCCAAACTTGATCAACTTTCGTAAAACGGCTACTGTACTCTTTGATCAGAATTGAAATCCGGACTTTCCGTGGCGAGACAATATTCATAGCTTTGTCTACTTCAGAGCTGCTTTATCCTATTTGATAAAACTCAGTATTTCAGTTTTCGAGTTCAAACATGACCTGGGGGCCTGTCCTAGCATAAAAAGTCCGAATTTTAACCTCCAAATTTGATCAATTTCTATAAAACGAAACACGGGATTCCGAAAAATTCTAAAAATCCCCAAAAAATCATCCTTAAGCTTACTGTAAATTGGAAAATCCTTACTTTGAGGATTCTGTTGGATTCCAGAAGTCTCTCGTTTTCGTCCTTCATGGACTGCTCCAGAAGTTTTATTTCTTCGTCTTTGATGGTCCTTTCGGCGATTAACTGTTTTTCGAGTTGATCTATTTTCGAAATTAATTTTTCCGTTTTTTTCTTTTCTTCGTCTCTTTCGAAAACGGCAGTGCTTTGTTCGTTGTCCGTCGATACGGCTTTCCTGATGCCGTAGGCAATGGCGCTTTCGAGGACGTTTTGGTAAGCTAAGAAGGTCATCCGGATTCGTCCCGAATCCGAAGCAACAGAAGACTCTTTCGGCACAGTTGATCGTCACTTGACGGATAATTTCATCTGGAAATTAGGAGATTTCATTTTTTCTGAAATTTATTAACTCATTCAAAAAAAAAATAAAAAAACTGGTATTTTTGAACTAAAATCAAATTTGACAAAAAATAAAGTTAAAAGACAGTCAATTCTTTTCACGAATAATTGTGACCAGTCGGCAAATCAGTGCGAGTGAGGGAGAAAGGAAAAAAAAAGCCAAAAAAGGAAAAACTGATGAGTATTTTTGAACTAAAATCAGATTTGACAAAAAATAAAGTTAAAAGACAGTCAATTCTTTTCATTCATAATTAATCTCTCTCTT